>JAJJWW010014803.1:0-232491 GCA_023531295.1 Papaver armeniacum
TACATCTAGGCAATTTATCAAAGAATAACTTCAATTAGCCACACTGCACCATCAACATCATCTGCGACCACCATCAACTCATTCTTTGCAGATTTCGAACAAACAAACCCATTTTCTTCTAGTTTGTTCTTGGCAGAGGCAAAATCCAGATTAGCAACAGCACCACCATCTTGGTTCAAACAGCACCAAAACCCATAATCTCTGAGCTTAAATTGCACTCCTTCAAAACCCATCTCAACAGCTTCTGTTTTCGACCACCAATTCCTTTTGTTCTTGATGAGCGCCGATTCAAACACAAAGACCACCAACACTCCCGAATTCATTTTCCCATCTCTTTGATTCGTTCATCGATTCTGCACCCATAGTAGGAGGAACGAGCTCTCGATTTGATTCATCCACGTAACCTAATTTTCACTTCAATCATCGGTGACTCCATCTTCTTTGAATCACCGAAACCCATCTCAAATTGCAACTCTATCTTTACAACGGCAACATCAACACATTTCAATACCTATTTAATTCATGGCGTATACCGATTGTTCTTCCCGAGTAATTCGCGCCATCTGCAACGCTCAATATCGCTAATTCTTCTTCCTTGTCTTCTTTGTTTCAATCTTAGATGTGCTAACAACTCGCTGCAACTCTCTCTACCTCAATTTCTCGATTCAAGATCGGTCCCGCCTGATTCGACTACGGGTACAAGCACCACAGATCCAACCCAATTCATTAATCTACCAAACCCTTGAAATTCAACTTTGAATCGAACCCAGACTTTCTTCTCCTCTAGCTCACTTTCAACAGCACCACCGCCATCGTGAATCCAGTTTCTTCTCTCGATTCTGCTATTTCAGGTGTTAGCAGCAGCCGTTTCTCAATTTTAGAAATGGATGAATAAAATGGTGGCGGAAGACATCTCTTGATTTAGGTTTGTGTGGTTTGGGTTGGATGGTTACACCCCAGGGATAATTACACCCTCTGATAAATGATAAGGGGTACCTGAATGACAACCCCTTAACTTCAGCTGGGCCTGTCTTTAGTGCTTCTCCAAAAGAAAGATGCCCCTTAACCTTGACTGGGCTCCAAATAGTGTTCGCTCCTGAAATGACAATTTTGCCCTTTTTGCTCAAATAGAGTAATTTCTTCTTCTTTTCCTCCGTGTGACTCTTAGTAGCTACAAAACTCAAAACAGGCGTAAAATACATAATTTACAAGAAAAATAACAAAGAAAGCATAAACAATAGATAGTAAATAGGATGTGTATTCTACACCCTATCAATCGACAAGTTAATTTTATCAACATGGTCGTTTGGATAACTCAAAGAAAACGGTCGCATCTTTGCACCGTTAGATAACTTTCGATAATCACATCTTACAGATGCACAATTTGAACTTTTTCTTAAACCTCAATTTATTAATTATTTGCACACAAATCCTTACAATGCTTCGTTTTCCTCTTTCCACGATGCGAAAGCACTAGAGAATCAGGCATGAAGTTGAAATCTGAGGTACGAACCAGCTTGATTTACATCATCATCATCTCAATATATCAATGACCAATAAAAATATTTTTTCCGTTGATGAGCATCGATAACCTAGAATAAATATGCATGCAACAAAAAGAAAACCAATTTCCATAATGTCTATTATTCTCGTCACGTGTTTTTTTCATATGCAGCTCATATCACTGTCTACTGTAACCATAAACGACGTAATAATTTTTTTTTTTTTTAAGAAGACGTAATGATGGTGGTGACTAATATATCGGATGAGGATTACCTAAAGAATACAATTGGAGGGCTATAAAATATTAAGTATATATTTGAATCACTAGAAGGATCTAATCCAGTACAACTTAAAAAGATGAACTCCCCGATGTGGACTAAAAAGCTTATATAGTCTCTTAAACATCTAAAAGTGGAAACTCCACGGTGTGGAACTAGTAAGTTTTTTATTCACAAAAGAAAACAATTATAATTTTTATTAAAACTTTAAGAATCATATTTTATTAATCGTTTTTAACAATATATGGGATGTACACACAGCAAAATTCATTAATTTGTTTCCTAGTATTCAATCTGCAAAACGTTAAATACGATGAAAACCCTGAGTTAATCTTACACTAAACAAAACAAAAACAAGAAAAAATGAATGGAAAGAGGGACAAAGCAGCCACGATGGGGTCAATTTTCGGAGAAGGCATACTCATGGACATCTCGAAGAGATTACCGGTGAAGCCTCTTGTAAGATTTAAGTGTGTGAGTAAGTCTTTTTGTGCCTTCATTTCTAGTCCTTCTTTCATTAGAAAGTATGTTAAGCATGGCATAGAGGAAAATAACCTGGGAATTATCTTCTATGATTGCCTGAAACACCAAGGAACTTACGAGTACGATGCTCTCTCGTTATTATGTTCTTTATGGTTGACGTCGCCATCATCCACTCTTTGTGAATTTGATAGCGTTATTAACGAAACAGATGAATCTTTTGTAAACCCAAATTTTTCAATTGGTTCTTTGTGTTGTTGTAAGGCCTCTTCCTATGGGTATGCCAAACATTGATATTTGGCATATATGCACCCATTATGGGTATGCCAAACTGCCAAACTCATATGCCAATATGTTATTCCTGGCATATAGGCATAGGAGACAGAGTTTCCATCGAGCGATAGAGATTCTATCGCTTCGCTGAGCGATAAAGACTCTATCGCGGGCGATAAAGTCTTTATCTCCAGCGATAAAGTCTTTATCTCCGAGTAATTTTATATATATATAAATTCTCCTTCTCTCCTACTTTTTCATTATTCTAATATATTTTTATATTTAAAGGGTCCCACTAAATATATTATAACACTAAAACTTTTATAAATACCCCACCACACAAACACAAATATATTTTTTATTCATTAGGGTCCCACCCAACACAATTAAATATATGTTTTTAATCAAGTTTGGCATATCTACCATAGTGGGGAAACTCATTTGCCATGCCACATGGCATGCCAAACAACATTTTTTTGCCATACCCATAGGAAGAGGCCTAATGGCATAGTTTGCATATCTTTTCTTAAAACTGATTTTGGTTATCCGGACAATTCATTTGGTAATGCAAAAGAAGAACTGTTTTTTATTTGGAATCCCGCAACAAAAGAGTATAAGAAAATCCCCTCTAGTGGATATTTAAGCATCGATGTAGGTTTATTTGGGTTTGGTTATGATGCCACAACTGAGGATTACAAGTTGGTTAGAGTTGCAGACATTGACGACGGTGAAACCTGCTCTAAAGGTGAGATCTATACGTTAAAATCCAATTCATGGAAAAGCATCCAAAACATACCTTACCGGGTCTAAAGTGGAAAACAGCCTCCTGGAGTGCTTGTTAATGGGGCTCTTCATTGGATCGTCAGATAATGTGTTGTACGTACTCTAAAGGGATTGTCATATTCGATCTTGCCGATGAGAGTTTTATGGAGGCACAATAAAAAATGTCTCAATGCAACAGCAAGAAAGTACCAATGGAGGAGGAAGATGACAAGTTTGATGCAAGTGTGCGGGTGGTGGCAAGGCGTCTTTGTGTACTTACTAATGTTTTAAATGTTCAAGCCGATCTATGGGTTCTGGATGAATATGAAGTGAGCGAATCGTGGACTAAATGTTTCTCCATTGACACAACGAGTGTAACAACAAACAATTGTTTGAGGGTAATAAGGAGTTTTAACAACTATGAAATTTTGTTGCAGGGTGATGGGTGTTTAGTGATATATGACCCCTATAGCAAAAGAGAAAGAATGGTGAGCATCACTTATAATGGTGAAAACGAGAGTAGAGAGCTTCAAATATTGATTGCAGCGGAGAGTTGTGTGCCTAGCTTAGTTTCACAAAATTACAAGTCTTCGTGATTTTAGTTACACAAAATTGGTTAAAAAGACCAAAATCAAAATTTCCTGGGTGAAAAGGACACTTAGATTTAGATACTGTTTAAATGGAAAAAAAATTTAAAAATAGGTGAGGATGTAACAGGTTTCATCCTATCCATTTTCAAATATATTTTTTTTTATTTTACATGGGATGCATCCATTTCATCCTTGCTATTTTTTAAGTTTAAGCCAGGATGAATCCAGTTTCATCCTTGCTATTTTTTCTTTGTCCATTTCACCCATCAAATTTTTTACCCGTCCATTTGAACCGTGTTTTAATTTTTTTTGGACAAATGACCCATTTCCCGTTTTAGTTATGCTTCTTGTGGTTCACTCTTACTTTGAGAACCTTTTCGTTTGTATCTGTCTAGATATATTTAATTATTTTCTAGACGTAATAGCTACCTAGAAAACCATTGTTCTTTGTATTGTATATATGTCGATCGGTTTGCATTTTCTGTAATAAATTATGAAGTGAAAAGACATCATATGTCTATCCTTGGTGTTTTCTTCTGTGTGCACGAATAAGGTTACCCTAGTTATGATTTGGTGTTGTGATCTAATTGTTCCATAACTTCCATTCAACTCGATCTACAAAGCACGACTTTAAAATTTTGTGGGACTTCCAGAATGGCGAGATTTCTATTAGGGGGATTAATTCTTAGTTCATTACGACTCGAATTGTAAAAGTAGAGGTGTAAATTGGGTTGTGCCGAAGATTTAGCACGACCAAAGACAAAGACGCTAAAAATTAAACATGACCCATTTCAAAGATGTGACTTAGCCCAAGACGACGAGACATCACGTTTGTTAATTGGGGCGTCTTTGGGTTTGACAAATTGATGATGAGCACAAAGACAAAGACGCTGCGGATAAGCACGTGGGCCCAGCCAAAGACAACACGTTAAGAGAGCACGTCATAACATGTACAAATACACCATATAACAAGGCATAATACATCACATCTTTTTGTATATTTCACAAAAAGAGTCACTATTCTAGCTAGTTTTTAACATTTTATGTTGGATTATTTATAACAACATATATAATACCTTAATATTTTAGAAAATATATTTCAATATCATTGTTATAATGTCGTCACCTGTATTTAACTAGAACATTAATTTACATGACAATAATCCAATTTTATATTTGATGAGTTATTTCTTTTTATTGAATAAACTTGTTAATTTTATTTGAAATAATTTCAAATGATATGTTGTTTAATTAAATTCTTGTGATAATGTCCGGCTTAATATATACATTAAGTGATTTCAAATTATTTATAACACGTGTGCCAGCACGGCACAGCATGGCACGTTTATTCGTGTGTTGTGCCCGTAATGTGTCTTGTGCCTAGCTTTTGACTAGTAAAGCACAACACGGGCAGAACACGTTTAAATCGTTAAGACAAAGACAACACGGCACATGGCACGTGAAGCACGCGACTTCGTGTGCGGGTCATGCGGGGCCGGCACCTTTTACACCTCTATGTAAAAGACATACAAAAACTTATGATTCGTGGCGCTAAAAGGATTGTAAGAGCAGCGAATTTCGTGCCCATCTATATTGTGTCAATTCTTACACCAGTTAGACCTTTGGCTTTAAGTCTTAGTTAACCACACCACACGATAACAAAGATGGAGCATCATAGTCTGTGTCAATTATACACCATTTTTACAGCATGACTTGGTTCCGTCATGTAGAAATAAAATATCGCTCAACCAATAAGACGCGAGAAGATCACTTAGGCGATAGTCACTCGAAGGCAAAGATAACCACTACGTCACTCCTGACGCACACGATGATTTCACAAGAATCACACTTAAGATGTGAAGTCCAACACGATGATCACGTAGGCGGGATGATTATTAGCTGTCTTCCACTATGTAATCCCTTTAAGAACCAGAGGCCATTGTAAGAGACATAGCCTTTTGAACGTTTGTGTGAGGAATTTATGAAAGAGAAAGTTATTTATTCTCCAAGTTAGGGTTTCTCCATATTGTATTTGTGATAGTTCATGTCCTTGATGAAATTAATTTGAGAATCTCTTATCACGTCTTTCTGTTTCCAATTATCACTAGGGTATAGCTTGTAGGATTTCCTGCAACTACACGTCAGACTCAAAACCATTGTGTATACCGGTTTCGATTCTGGTTCACCCACGTAACCAACCCGAACTGCACCCACTAACAACCTAACGTTCTTTTTACTATATACACCCCAAGGTTGGTAAAGGGGTTACCACATTCAGTTGGGTTTCCAAATGTGACGTCCGTCCAAGATGACGGCCTTTTCTTTGAGTTGTGTTGGTTTAGTTAACTACCAGGACATCGTACCTTGTTGATTTGTTTCCTAATATTCAATCTGCAAAGCTTTAAATCCAATGAAAACCCAGAATAAATCATTCAAATCAAACAAAATTAAAGAAGGAGACAGCGCAGCAACAATGGGGACTCTTGGATTTGATGATAATTCCCTCGAAGAGCAAAGTTCTCCCCGGGACCAATATATATAAAACCTTCATAATATCTTTTGTCATTACAACCAAAGTAAAGGGAGATAATCTCCTAACGGTAAATAAGGCAACGGGATAATATAATATCTATTACACCCCCTTAGTCTGAGCGGGAGAGGAACAAACGCTAAGACTAGAACGAAAACGAATAAATAACTGACGAGGAAGCCCCTTGGTGAAGATGTCAGATACCGGTTCTCTCGGGGGACGTGTAAGACTTGAATGGCACCAATACGGACTCGTTCACGAACAAAATGTATATCAATCTCCACATGTTTGGTGCGCTGATGTTGAACAGGATCTCCAGACATATATATCGCACTTACATTGTCGCAGAAAAAAAATGGTAGCACGTCGTAGAGGTATATGGAGCTCTAGAAGGAGGTTGCGAAGCCATGTTGTTTCAGCAACCGCATTTGCTACTCCCCGGTATTCCGCTTCAAAGACCGGATCGAGAGATCTGTTGCTTGTCGCTTGGAGGACCAAGAGATGAGATTGTCACCAAGAAAGATGCAAAAACCGGATGTCGATCGTCGAGAGTCGGACAGCCCGCTTGATCAAGATCGAGTATCTTTGTTAAGCCGTAAATAGTGGAAACCGAGAGAAAAAGTCCGTGGTTGATAGTGCCTCGAAGATAGCGAAGGATTCGCTTGAGGGCATGCATGTGAGGCTCACGAGGATCATGCATAAATAGACATACTCGCCGAATCGCGTATGCAATGTCCGGGTCGAGTAAAAGTGAGGTCTCGAAGAGCACCCGCTAGGCTTCGTATAGAGTAGGATCCGAAAATCTTTGGGCGCAGGTGGCACTGAGCTTAGAATTGGTGTCGACCGGAGTAGCCACTGGATTACATTTTGTCATTGAGGCACGTGCGATGATGTCCTGTGCATATAATGACTGAGACAAAAATAATCCTGAAGATGAACGAGTAACTGTGATGCCTAGAAAATGATGTAGTGGACCAAGGTCAGACATAGCAAACTCTCTCTTCATTAAATCAATGAAGCGCCATAGGAGAGCATCAGTAGAGGCAGTCAAAATAATGTCATCAACGTATAAAAAGTAAGTATGCCGTTTGGATCCCGATTGATAAACAAAAAGTGAGGGATCACATACACTACCGCGGAAACCACAACTTGTGATGAACTTGGCAAACCTCTGAAACCATGCCGGGGAGCCCGCTTGAGGCCATAGAGAGATCTACGTAATCTACATACGTAACTGGGGTGATCGTGGTCAACAAATCCCGGAGGCCGATGCATATAGACTGTCTCGGTTAGATCACCATGAAGAAAAGCATTCTTGACATCTAGTTGATGTATGGGCCAAGATCGTGATGTAGCAATAGTGAGAACCGTACGAATAGTAGCAGGTTTAACAACCGGACTAAACGTTTCAAAACAATCAACCCCAACTTGTTGAGATTTGCCATTGGCAACAAGGCGAGCCTTATGTCGCTGTAGGGATCCATCAGCATTATATTTATGACGAAACAGCCACATGGAACGAATAACATGAGCATCACGTGGTCGTGGTACAAGTTCCCAAGTATTAGTTTTCAACATAGCATTGTACTCGTCTTTCATGGCAGCATTCCAGTTTATGTCTCTAAGAGCATATAGGTGAGAACGAGGGAGAGGAGAGATATGACGAAGGGTTTGGACATGAAGATTAAGACGATTTATAGGGCGGAAAATACCACGAGAGGCACGAGTGGTAGGTCTAGACGGGCTGCGGGTGTGGGAGGAGGCGAAGAAGTCAGTGGGCCGAGGGTAACACAGTAGTGGGAGTGGTATTTGTATTGTAGGGTGCGGGACGACTTTCTGTAGGTGACGAAGTGGGTGGAAGTTGTTCTGTAGGGGGGAGAGTGGAAGTTGAAGTGCGGGACGACTTTCTGTAGGTGACGACTTTCTGTAGGTGACTTTCTGTAGGTGACGAAATGGGTACATGGATCGGTGTAGGTGACGAAGTGGGTGGAAGTTGTGCTGTAGTGGGACGGTTTTCTGTAGGGAGAGTAGGAGACAGGGAGGAAGGTAAAGGGGCGGGAGTATTAAGCCGTCTGTGAGGTGGTGTGTAGGGATGTGGAGTAGGATTTGAAGTTGGCAAATTGTAAGAAATGTAGGGGGAATAAATAGGAGAAGAAGGGGATTCATTTTCGGACGGTGTTGGAGGATCAGTGAAGGGAAAAATGTTCTCGTCAAAAGTTACATGACGGGAAATGATTATTTTGTTGGTGGTAAGATCAAGGCAGCGGTATCCACGGTGGTTGGGAGGAAAGCCAAGGAAGACACATTTAGTGGAGCGGGGGCAAGTTTGTGAGGAGTTGTAGATGAGAGATTTGGATAGCAAAGACAACCAAACGTACGGAGATGGTCATATGTTGGTTGGCGTTGATAGAGAATAGACATAGGAGAAGAAAATTTTAGGATTTTTGTGGGAAGAATATTATGAAGATAAACAGCCATAAGGAGAGAATATACCCAATATTTTGGTGGAACGGAAGCATGGGTCATAAGGGTGCGGGTGATATCATTGACACGGCGAATCATGCGTTCGGCCTTGCCATTTTGAGAGGAAGTTTGGGGGCAAGAGAAGCGAAAAACTAGACCATTATTACGAGCAAAATTGTGAAAATAAGAGTTGTCAAATTCACGTCCCATGTCGCATTGAAAACTTTTTATTTGACGCTCAAATTGGGTTTGAACAAGAGAACGAAATTCCAAAAACTTGTCATAGACTTGGGATTTAAATTTTAAAGGATACACCCAAAGATAGTTGGTGAAATCATCTAGTAAGATAAGGTAATAACGAAAACCGGTATCAACATGTAGTGGAGATGTCCATAAATCACTGTGAATAATATCAAATGGAGCAAGAGTATTGGAATTTGATTCATAAAAAGGTAATCTAACATGTTTACTAACTTGACATGAATGACAAAGTTTAGAATGTTGATTCTTATTACAATGAATATAATTATTGGTACGAAGAACATCTAAAATAGCCTTGCCGGGGTGACCAAGACGGCTATGCCAAATATCTGGCGAAAAAACAGCAAGGGAAATGGGGAAAGACTGGACGGTGTTTGTGGTGGCACTAGCAGAGTTGGTGATAGGGTAGAGCTCCCCGGAACTATTACATCGAAGGATAGTCTTCCTCTAACTCAGATCCTTCAGAAAAACCAGAGGGATCAAACTCAACATACATGATTGTCAGTAGTGAATTCTGACGAACGGAAACCAAGTTTTTGATAATATCAGAACAACAAGGGTATTTTGAGTTGAAGAGTACGAGAAGGAAGGGTTATGAACTTAGTGCCACTAGCGGTAATGGCGGAATACTATTGCCATTGCCAACTAAAATAGACCGTACATTCTTTCGGAATTGAAAACTTTATGTAAAGTACCAGATCAAAGAAAGTAGAAAGGTGCGAGGTTGCACCAGTATCCATATAGAAAGCATCATCAGGTGGCTGTAAATGCATAGAGCTATACGCCTCAGCAATGTCTGTGGGTTGTAGAAGTTCCGTCGATGGAGTAATGTAAGCTTGGCCATGATTACGTCCAGAAGATCGCCCACGGGAGCTGGCATGACGCTGGTTCACAGTAGGAGGCCGGTGCCAGGAAGGAGCAGCTGGGTAGGGGCATGGGGGAATAGCCCAGTAAGGTGCCCAGTACTGTTGATAAGCTGACTGAAGGGGTGGGCGTGGGCCTGGTGGGGTTGGCAGCAACGGTGGGCCTGATGTTGGCAGCAACGTTGGGCTTGAAGTTGGCAGCAACGTTGGGCCTGAACCATTACTGTGTGTTTGCTGTGGACGTTTGCTTCTTCTTCCATTGTTGGGCTGAGGATGGCGTACTGAAGGAGCAGCAGCAGCAAGCGCGGTAGGTGCGTGGCGCTGAGTGTTGTGCACGCCTAATTTCCTCCGTTCGCAGTTGAGATCGAGCAGCATCAAACGTGGGCATGGACTGTTGGATGAAGGATGCCACGGTGTTGTACTCCTCCGGGAGACCATTAACCAATTGGATAACGAGTCGTTTATCGTTCATTGGAAAATCAAGGTCACTCAATCGATCGGAAAGTGATTTAAGTTTATCACAATAATCATCAACACTAGCACAATAACTTAAAACTTGAGATTTACAAACTTACTTTCAAGATTTGCGGCACGGCTTCCTTTGTTGTCTTGAAACAGTGTTTTGAGATGATCCCAAATCTCCTTTGCGGTTTTGCCTTTCTTGAGAATGGTGAGCATAAGATCCTTGGTCATGGTAGCAAACATCCATTGACGGCAAAGGGCATCTAGCTGTTTTTCAGTTTCGGCATCAATATCCGTAGGTCGTTGTGAACCATCAATCAGAAATAGCAACCGCTGAGCTTGAAGATGAAGATCGAAGAGAAATACCCATGAGGAGTATTCATCTTGTTTGATGTCTAAGATAACCGGAATCAAAGATTTGATGTTGTTGATGGCAAAAGCCGGGTGAATGGATTTCTTATCACCTGCCATGGATTTCAAGGGTTTTAGAAGAGGTAGGATCGTGTAGGGGCTGATACTCATGGATATCTTGATGAGGTTACCAGTGAAGCCTCTCTTAAGATTTAAGTGTGTCAGTAAGTCTTTTGCTGCCTTAATTTCTAGTCCTTATTTCATTAGAAGGCATCTAAATTATGGTATACAGAAAAACAATTTGGGCATCATATTTTATGATTGTCAGAAAAAACAAGGAAGCTATGAGTATGATGTTAGGTCAATGTTTTCTTGGTTATGGTTGTCTCTGCCATCATCGACTGTTTGTGAATTTGATAGGGTTCTTAACCGAACGGATGATTCTTTTGTATACCCAAATTATTCGATTGGTTCATTGTGTTGTTGCCATGGTATGGTTTGCGTTTCTATTGTTCAAACTAGTTTTGCTCATGCAGAAACTTTAGCTGGTGGTGCGAAAGAAGAACTATTTTTTATTTGGAATCCTGCAACCAAAGAACATAAGAAAATTCCTTCTAGTGGATTTTTAAGCACTGATGTAGGTTTATTTGGGTTTGGTTATGGAGCGACATCTGACGATTACAAATTGGTTAGAGTTGCTGACATTAACAATGACAAAACCTGCTCTGAAGGTGAGATCTATACATTAAGATCCAATTCATGGAAAACCATCAAAAACATAACTTACCGGCCGTCTGAATGTGGGAAACAGCCTCCAGGGGTGCTTGTTAATGGAGCTCTTCATTGGATTGCAGATAATATATGGTACTCTAAAGTCATTGTCAGATTCCACATTGACGATGAAAGTTTTATGGAGGAACCACTGCCGAATGTCTGTATCCGACACAAAAAAGTATCTATGGAGGAGGAGGATAATGATGAGTTTAATGCCAGTTTGGGGGTGGTGGAAGGGCGTCTTTGTTTACTTACTCATGTTTTTAATGTCCAGGCTGATCTATGGGTAATGGATGAATATGGAGTGAGCGATTCGTGGACCAAATGTTTTTCCATTAACACAACGAGTGTAACAGCAAACTGGTCTTTGAGGGTAATAAGGAGTTTCAACAGCTATGAAATATTATTGCAGGGTGATGGGTGTTTAGTTATATATGACCCAAATAGCAAACAAGGTAGAGAAGTGAGCATCACTTATAGTGGTGAAAGCAAAACTAGAGAGCTTGAAAGATTGATTGCAGCAGAGAGTTACGTTCCTAGCTTAGTTTCACCAAATTGTAAGTCTTCCTGATTTTAGTTATGCTGTTGAGGTTGCCTATGACTTTGAGAACCTTGTTGTTGTTTTTATGTCTGTTTTCTAGAACTCGATAGAAAACCATGATGGAATGTATTTATCTACATGTCAATTGGTTTGCATTTTCTAAAGTGAGGAACTTTTGCCTATGCTTGGTTTTCCTTCTGTGTGCAGAAACATTTCTCACTCTCATTCAATCTCTTTTAATAGAAATAGCTGATGCCATGTCATATTGTTAGTAATATTTGTGTTATACATGGTTTTTCAATCCTTCAATTGTCTTTATACCTCTGCGAATGCACAATAACTTAACAATTCCATCAGAAACAATCTTCAAATTGAGTTGTGACCTGTATTCTTGCAATAGGCAGACCCTAAAAAAGCTTAAGCTTTTGGCTTTTAAGTGTCTCCACTTGCCTATCTGGAACGTCATTTGCCAACAGGGCGCATCTGGTATCCTGGGACAGCCTCACAACAATATAGAGCAGTAAAGCCTCGCACGGTGCCATACCAATGTTAGTTTGGTAACTGTTGATGTATGCAGATTCCACTAAAGGTGGTTTTTCACTCCAATTTCCTTTGACTTTAGAATGTTGCCGCTGGTGAATAGGCATATATACTATGGTATTTTCTTTTAATCTTGTCACTAAGATGGCTAACCAGGCTGCCACTGCATTGATCTCTAAAATCAACTCAAAGGCAATTTTCCATTCAGCTTTTCCACCATCCGGGGTCAGTTTGGGAGCTGGGATATGGGATAATATAACATATCCTCTTAGGCCGTGTTTGGGGAACTAGGATATCACAACTCAGGTCGAGTTATCACCAAAAAATCGGTTGAAAAGTGTATGTTTTCATTTTACCAAGTTGGACAAGGATAGCTATAGTTTTCGAAGGCTAAAAATCCTATAACTTGTTCTCCCAATATCCTATCCGAGGATAGAGCAACAAATTCTACGGTATACATTTTGTTAAACTATTTTGTTATCCTCTCCTACTAGTTTACCTCGTGTCTTCTTGCACAAGTTGGGGTAAAATTTATCAATATCAGTGTTAATCCATTGCTGGATCAAGTATCAAACAAACACAAGTTGAGTCAAGGGCACACAAAAATTCAACCTAGGTTTGAATTTTAGACAAGCAAGTTTAAATCTTGTCAATCTTAAGGTTATCATAAATTAAATTAAAACACACCATCTTACTGCCTAGGCTATGTTATTTTATTTCATTTTTAGTGATGTTGGTCTGATTAATTTTATCCTATCGTAAGTTAATTTTTATTGTGTTTGTCTGACACGCAACCCAGTAGTAGGTTAATATGAATGATGTTTATTTCAAACTCTCAAGTTTGAACGCGCACTATATAAACTAGAGGTTGATTTGGGTCTCCTTTCCAACAACGGCACTGCTCTGAGACCAGCTGACATTCTCGTGTTAAACTGGGAGAACGGGCGTGACATGTGTTTTGATGTAACCGGAGTTTCGCCCTTCACTGGAGGTGGAGTTCGCACCTTTTCGCCGGGGACTGCTATCAAGAATGCTGTTTCTAGGAAGAATGTCAAGTACTTGGAGAAGTGTACAACACAAGGTTATAGTTTTGGGACACTTGCTTTCACCACCTTAGGAGAGCTCGGAGATGATACCACGGATTTTCTGAAGCGCTTGCATAGCTGCATTGCTAGTTATGATGCCAATGTACGTGTAGGAGATTTTCTCTTTCGTAGATTAGGAGTGGTGATTCAAAAAGGGGTTGGAGTTCAACTTGTTGCTCGGCTTCCGACAAATTTTTTACCAGATGATGATCCATCTGATTTGTAATTCTGAAAAAAATAATATTTGAATTATGAAAATATTATAGCAAGGATTTGATAATAATAAAAATATCTTAAAACAGAAACACAAAAATAAGTTATTATGCTCTACAAAAAAAAAAGTTAAATCTGATTAAAAATAATAATAATAACTAGAAGGTACGACGGCGACGCTTATAATTATTCCACACTTTGTCAGTAATCGAAATACGAAGTTCTGATGTTAAATCTCTCTCTATTTCTCCCGAGTCTAGCACCTTTTTTATTGTCTTCTAGCACCTCAGTATGTACAGTTACAACATCTTCATCATCAATAAACAAATTATTTATACACTTTTTGTGAAGATGGCTATGAATGATGCAACATGGTCGCATAATTTTCACTTGTGATTTGTATGGAGATTGAGATTGTTGTTGCAAAATAATGAAACGCCTTAAAAGTAGGCCAATAACACGTTCAACCACATTTCCTAATGATAAGTATCGAAGATTAAATAACTGTTTGTCATCTTTTGGGCGATTTCTCCCATACTCCCTCAAGTGATAATAAACGCCTCTATATGGAGTCATATAACTTGGCGTATGGGCCAACCTCATATCTCTGAGATAATATTTTCCTACACAAATAAAAATTTAAAATTTCATTAAAAGAAATAAAACGTTAAGGACATATGGTAAACCCCTACATCCCTAAACTTTGAGATAATTTGGAGGAAACTAATGGGTAATCCATCTCGGTAGAATCATAAAGAGACCTCTCGGTGGTAATGATGATAATTTTGAAGATAATACCGAGTAGATGGCAATCATTACCATCCTTGTAGGCATGTAATTATGAAGCATAAGAAAATGAAATGCACCTTTTCTAATCCCATGATCAGTACACATTTTTGCAGAAGCTGGGTCACAGAACTGACTGCTCCATGGTTTGCACACTGAGTTAAGTCGCAAGAGTGTTTTCACAAGTATTCTTGATAAAAAATTTGTCTTGATTTCTTCTGGAAGACTTGACATCTCTTTGGATTTCTTCCTCTTGTAAACAGTGATAGATAACTAAGAGGAATAAGGTTGATGTTGGAAATTTAATGAGAGAATAATTAATAGGGAACCAAGGCACGTCAGGGCTCTCTTTCAAACAAATGCATAAGGGATTCCAAGAAAAAAGGTTGTCAGGATACAATGGAGTCTAACAAATATGTGATGTCCAATGTGCACTGCTTGATAACACCCAAGCCTGAACAATCCTCTATTTATAGGTGAAGTTCCTATTGGGAGGAGTCGCATATCTGTCTAGGAAGTGACGTGTCTACTGATTTGGGTTCTATTCAAAACTAACTAATCCAGTAAGGTCTATAAACAACTATTGGAATTAGTTTACTTTTGTAACCACCTGATCTTCTGAAGCAACGTGAATCTCTTCAGGATTAGACGTGTCTTTCAACCTACCAGTGAGTAGACACTGCAGAGTTTAAATGTTTTCTACCACACACAAATACCGGTCCTTAATTAGGTTATCAAAGTTTAAACTGCGGTAAGCAGGATTTTGAAGTCTTTTAATCATTTTCTATACCTCTTCTAATTGAAGTCTATAATGACGCACTACACTAAAACCAGGATTCTGTCACAGGGCATATCTGTTATTGATTAAATTTGTAACACATATACGCCGTTAGAGAAACGCTGTGATATTAATTGTTAACGTTGTTTGTAACAGTTTTCACTGTGACAAAATTTGATTACAGTCACATTTATAAACTCTTACAATAATTAATAGTAACAGTTAAGCTAATTTTAGGATAGCGACAGGTGGCTCATTTGTCACAATAATTATAACAGATTTAATTGTTATTCCAACTTTGCAACAATTTGGTGATGACACGTGTCTTCCACCGCCCGGTGGGCAAATATTAAGTTTTGCCGCGTGTCACTTTTTCTTACGACTGCAATAACACATATAAGTGTTGCATACTTTTTGCAACAAATCCTAATGGATACCAGTCATCTTTTTGTCACTATTACTGTAACGTTTAACTGTTACTCTCATTTGTAACAGCATTAACATGATGACACGTGTTGTTTTTCTTCACAGTTTTGGTCACAGTTAACCCTGTGACAATTCTTTCAATTACAATTAAAAAAAACGTAAAGTCCAGGTCATTCTCATGGACTTGGCCTTCCAGTTTACAAGCCTGCACAATTAAACCTGAAACACAGGCCTGCAATACAACAACTGATGTTTCAGGCCTGCAATACAACAACAGAACCTGAAACACAGGCCTGCAATCTTGTATTTTTCAATCAGTGAAACATTGTCAATTTGCAAACTATCCACAATTTACAATTCATACATACACCTTTACAAAAAATCATTCTATTCATTATGAACAAAAAAACAAATATGATTGCAAGTAAGAAAACAAACTTCCTAGGCACCAAAAAATAAGTGTCTGAACAAACTAATAGACACCAACAACCTATTGCAGTTCTTGACTGTGAACTATACCGAATGCCCTACACAGATAAAAAAAATAACCAAATCAGTATGAGAACAAATGCAGAAAAACTGACCAAATAGCGGACAACCAATATATGGACATCACAAAGATTTAAGTAAAAATATTAAATTGTAAGATAGTATCTTACTTGGTACAAGAATCGCATTAAACTGACCCAATAGATTTTAGAGATTTGTTTGACTTGCCTCCACTTGCAGGGGTCTTTCCTCCCTTGGGGTAAGGAGTACCTTGACGAACTGCACAACCTTTCTTGCCATCAAAGCACTGCAAAAATGTGGACAGTTACAGAAAATTAGAACAAATAAGAAAATGGAAGCAACATAACAATCCAACGAAGCAAGCCAAATGAAAAGAGATTTTCACATGAATCCTGAGGAGTTTCTACTTAAAATTTTTTGTCCAAGTATCTTATTTCCCTATAAGAAATACATAAAGTTGTAGTCGGTAAGCAGCGGAAAATACAGAGAACTCTTACTCAAGCTAATCATTGAAGTACTAAAAACGACGACATTCCTAGCCAAAAGTAAACCACAAGGTTGGACTATGCCTGAAAAGCAAAGGGCGTGGACAAAAAAATTTATGAGACATGATCAACAAAGCAGTTTTGAGAATATTAAAGTACTCACTCTTACCGCAACTTTCTGTAGAGATGATGAGCGCATATAGGCTTTTATGAGCCTGAATATCATTGTAGTTACTAATCCAAGGATGACCTGCCAACGATGTCATTAAGCTTTTCATTTGCATCGTGTCAGATTAATTAGAAGTTAGAAACCTATTTTTAACAGCCAAAGCTAAAGAAGCCTAATTTCTGAATAATATGATCAACACCCAAGAGAGTAAAAAATCACCTTGTTTCACAAAATCGGACAAGCCAAAATCAATGGCCTTCAATTGCGAGTTTTCATCAACAAAATTTTTTGATTCAATCAAACCACTACACTTGGTTAGCAATATAAAAAAGTAAAAGAACAAGAATGTTAAGAGAAATAACTCGTATGTTTGGTAGGATAACTTGGAACAAGATCCATGCCAATTTGGCTGGGAAAAATCGAGAGAAAGGATGATATTTGTCTGAGTCTACTTTCTGTTGAGTCAAGACCCGTTGACTTAGTCTTTATAAATGTTTTCTAATAGTATTAAATATTAAACAAATTAAAATTTAAAAAAAAAATTATTAATAGAAATTAAATATAATTGTTAGTCTATATAAATATTGCAAGAGTAGTGACAAAAACAATTGTAAATTTGGGGCTGTTTTTGATGTGGTGAAATCTTTGGGTGGAATCATCATTTTAGATTATAATTATTGGTGTTTAGATAATTGCCAACAAATATTATTGTTGCTCATAAAAGATCACAAATATAAAATTTATTAACAATTATAATTGTTGCAGGACTATCACAGGTGTATCAGTGACTGAAAAAGAAACTTTGACAAGTTACACTGTGAGAAAATCCCGGTTTTGGTGTAGTGACGATTACATAAGTAGACTGCCTGAACCACTATCTCTATATAAAAAAAATGAAGATCCGAAACGCAATTAGCCAAATCACTCACAACATACTCCTCATAATGAAACCAAAATACAAGTTTTGTATAACTGATTCGATTTATTTTAAGTAATTTAGTGATGGGATTCAAATTTAAAATGAGCTAAGATCTATATCTGAGGAAGAAGTGTAGTAATTTGTTTTTCTGTCTCTATTTTTCTTGCTTTGTTCTTTGTTTTGGCTCGTGTTAATTGTGCCCTTGCCCGCGGAATATGTCCTAACGAAAAAACAATTTATTTACTTTTTCTAATTATCCAATTAAATTTTGATACTGATAAGTTTTCAATTCACATGATCAGTGTCATCACCTAATAAACTTAAACGTTGTAGACTGTAGTATATGGCATCCTAATTAAAGAAGAATTTTATGATCAAATTTAATTCGATACCAAATCCTTAATGAATTTTATGAAAATCTCTTTTACTGGTTTAATTGACTTTCCAAATAATTAATATAAAACTAGGATGGCCAAACAGGGAAATATTATCATTCATTGATATTGATAGATTATAGGGACATTAACTATTGTTTGTCTTAACCAGTCCCTCTTTATTCACTACCTTTTGATCCTAAATCTATCTTGTGACCTAAAATTTACATTGCAGTCTGGATCTTTTCATACTAATTTGCACTTTAACTAAGGACACAAATTAAGATCATTTTGAGCAAATTTGTAATTAGCCAGATTGAAAAGATATTGTCTACGTCAAGAAAAAAATGCTCACCATTTAAACTAGATTTAACACATCTTAATCAAATGTACCATTTTTTTATTTTTGTTTTTGAAAAAGAAGGAATCCTCCTATATAACAATTGCAAATAAAAAATACTGCAAATATTTTCTAATCCCAAATTGAAAGGAAAAAAGAAACAAAAAAGCACATAAATTAAAGATTTTCTTTTATGATCGATCAAAGAGGAAATTCATTGAAAATGAGGTACTTAAGAGGGGTGCCTCAACCCAATGAAAACAAATAAGAGCAACAAGAAAAGGGATTCGAAAGGGGATTCGGCAACCCAAAATAAAACCAAACAAAGACTACGAAGGCTGGAATAAAGAGTCCCAAAGTGCGATCACCGTTTTCGCCGTTAGACATAACATCCTTGTGTTTGACTCCGCCAAAAGAACGCTTGGAGTTTAACATTTCTAATGAGGCTTACCAAATTTTTCTTTTTCCTTTCGAAGACTCTTGCATTTCGCTCCTTCCATATACACCACCATATTGCAATCGGGATATTATTCCATATTTTACTAAGTCTTTCATCTCCCCAATTAAACTTCCAAGATTTCACCGTTGTGGTGACATTTGAATCATAAGTCCACCGAAATTGACATCCTTCAACAAAGTAATTCCATATTCTTCGGGTCCTCCAACAATCATAGAATAGGTGCGAGCTAGTTTCATCATTTTCCTCGCAAAAACAACAAACACTTGAAATATCCATGCCCCTTTCTATAAGTTTATCCGCCGTCATTACCTTATCATGAGAAAGGAGCCAAAAGAAATAAATTTATTTTACAAGAATACTCACGACTCCAAACAACATTGATTGGAAATGTTTGTTCATCTTGTTCTCCTTCGTTCTTTATACCATCCTTCACTGTATAGTGACCATATTCACTTCCAACCCAAATTCGACTATCCAAAATACCTTCTTGAATGGAGATTGAAGAGACAAGATTTGATATCATAGAGACTACATTTGATATGATTTGAGGCTATCTTTCTCTAGACATAAAATTCCACCTTATACCACAATCCCTAACTTCCTACATACTATACTAGCCACCACAAACATTGCGGCGACTTCATTTATTCAGTTGAATTTTGATAATGACAAGTTTAGAACTCACGTAATCATCAGCTACCAACATTATCGTCGTAGTACCATGGCATGCGCTAAACCAGAATTATAATTAAAATCAAATTTAATTCCATACCAAATCAAATCGGTTTTTATGATTTTGTGAAAGATAATTATTTATTTGTTGTCATTGCTTTAATCATAGAGAGATTAGTTAAAGGTATGAAATGACTTAGACAAGTACTAAACAAAAATGAACAACGGCAAATAAAAAGGAATTTAAATTTGAAGGATTTTCAGAGTGATTATCTCATCTGTGGAATCAATTACAAGACATCTTTTACCATACTCTTTAGCTTGCCAATTCAAAAATGAAAGATTAAACATTTAAACAAAAAAGATGACAATTTACTTTAATTTATTAGATAAAAATAACGCCAAATTAGGTTCGACTCACATAAGCTCGGAAAATGATAATGCACGGCATAATATACTTCACCGGATATTCATATATATCTCTTGAGTTTCTCACAGCAGGAGGATAATTTTGAATCAGACAACCAGTGGGAGGATAATGTTGTGGATAATGTCCTCCTCCATGGTGGCCGTGATGACCACTAACTAATGGTGGTGGATCCACAGCGCCACCATGAGCAACGGTTGGAAATACTAGTTTGTGATCAAACTCCTCAGGAGGAGAACTAGGAGTAGGACGAGGAGGAGGAGGAACAACAACGAGACAACCGGTGGGAGAATAATAGGAATACGGATAATAAGAATTGTTGATATGGTTGTTGTAGTTGTGATCCATATACGTAACGTAGGTTTTTCTACAACAAATAACAGAATAGAATATTCAATCAAGAGAATACAACTCAAAGACATTGCCTTGTACGGGAATTTCACGCGTAATTCCTCGCCTCAACATATAGTCTTGTTGTGCCCTATGGTTAATAAAATTCCTTTCGAGTCTGATGCAGAAAAAATGGATGCTTTCCTTGTACATTTGATTAGTTTTCTTATAGGGGCAATGCTGGAGATGTGAAGGCCAACTACATAATAGAACCGGCAAATCACCCTAAGATTTTGCACACCCAAGAAAATAATAAATACTAGTATATGATGTTTTTCTTCACTTTAGTGATTTCATCTGTTTTTCTTCCTTACAAGCACTATTGGCATTAAAATTTTCACCAATTAAGCATTACAGCGCAGACCTATTTTTGTTAAATTTTGTAAATGTCCATGTCACGTCTTCAGTAGCAATTCAATCCTTCAAGTCATGAATTATACCGGCTTCTGCTTTATGAGACATGTTATTTCGGTGTTGATCCTTTTTCATGAAATCCACTTATTGTACATATTCAGCTGCACAACAAGACCATATTACGTCAAAATGCAAATCGAAGCAATGGCGTGAATCTTATGGAGGAAAAACAAAAAGATAGAAAAAATAAATAAATTTGCAAAGGAAAAAAACCTGCAATCTGGACTCAATCTTGCCTTGAATCTTTCAGCCGTAAGGTGGTGAATCCGCTTCTTTACCCAAACCATGATGCTTCCAAAATAAGCAAACAAAATCAGACGAGCATGAGCAAATCAAAAACAACATTCAAAGAACACATCGATCGTAACAATTGTCTTCAAAAAAATAATACAATCTGGGATGGAATAGGAGGCGTGACTGAAATTCAATGACAGAATCACAACTCATATCTACATTGTCTTGATCCTAAGACATTATCCATACACCTAAGAAAACCCGGAAAGAATATATGAAACTTTCTGGTAATAATTTATAAAAATTTGCAGAAAATCAAATGTTTTTCGGAATCATGCAGAGATAACTACATTCACGACATAAAGAACACACCATTTACATCAATGCTAGAATAAACCCAACCAATAGAGTAGAGAATGAGTCCATAAAATCTGTAAACTACCTGCTAAAATCTTGGAAGATGGAGAGAAAAATCTAATAATTTTTTCATAATTCAGAAACAATAAAAATGAAACTAGTATATAGAGAGAGAATACCTGTTAGTTACTCCACCAAATTAATCAAGTCTTCAACAGTAAATGGATCTCCTCGCTGCTGGTCTCTTTGAATAAAATCAACTTGAAGAACTTTAAGAAAGGAGAGGGATTTGAGATCATAGGTTAAAGACTCCTTCACTTGAGGGCAATTGAAGATGCGTAAGGCCTGAAGAGAAGTCCATCCTCGTAAATCTGGATGAAACTTAAGAAGTGCGCAATCACAGAGTTCCAATATCCGAAGAGAGCCAGTGTAGATTTCAGGTCCAGTAAGAGCAACCTTGTTCTCCTTCACATTATCAATTACACCAAAGCCTTCCAACTGATTACACCCTTGAATACGTAGAAATCGAAGATTACAATATTTTCGGAGTATGCTTATTGGGAAGTATATAAGCTCCTCGATATTCTCCAGATGAAGGTATCTGAGAGATGTCGTCTGAATTCTCCCAAGTGACCATACTAACTTGTGGTCGATCTTCTGTAATTCCAATCTCTCCAGAGAAGGAAACGAAGGGATTTCTCTTAACCTGTTGCAGCTTTCGATAACCAGTTCTTGAAGACAAGGAAGAGGATATGAATAACCAAATTTTTCTAGAAGGAATGCACCAATAAGCTCAAGTCGATTTAGTGAAGTAAATCCACTGATATCCAAACTCTCCAAATGCCTTCCTTGAAGCTTAAGTGATTTGAGATATGGAAGCTGCCCAATAAAGTCCGGTAGTTGTTTTATTCCAACGCAGTTTACGAATTCCAACTCTACCAAATTCGGAAGACAAGATCCACACATCCACATGGGAAGCTCCGACCCCATGAAGTTATCAATACCCAATGTTCTCAAACAAGTGGGAGGTTGGAGAGCTTGAAATACTTGAAAATTAAGCGAATTCTTCATACCCGACTCTTCATCTAATTCCTCCCAATGTAGATATAATGTCCGAAGATTACGTTTTCCTTTCAAATTTGCCCTCTCCGCATCTACCGGGTCTTTCACATTCTGAAGACTAATGATAGCCAGCTCCACAAGAGAGTTTAGGTTCCCTAACTCTTCAATGCCCTCGTTACCTTCAGGTTCCGTTTTCAGTTTTTCTTGTACCGGATAAACCAACTCTTCAAGGAAACTTAGTTGTCCTAAACCAAGTATTGGATTTCGCGGTAGCCGGTAAAATCTTCTCAGTTTTTTCCAATTCTTTACATCTTTCGGAGCCTCACACCAGCCTAGGTCCACAATCTCAAGGTTGCTGAGATTAACACAAGACTCTGGTAATACACAGATTTGAGTACCACCTAGGTTAAGGTATCTTAGCTGAGTTAATGCTCCAATATCTACGGGTAATGCTTTCAGTAATGGACATTTTTTGAAATCAAATATTCTCAGATTGGGAAGACCTGCAACATACTCCGGTAAGGCTTTTAGATTTTTACAGGTATTGACGTCTAATGTTTCCAAATTGGAGAGAGTGGTGACAGAAACAGGTAATTCTTCGAAAGGGTTGACTGACAAGTTAAGAAATCTAAGATTCTTTAAACCACAGATAGACTCAGGAATGACTTTCAATTTGCAATGATTGAGATCCAATGTTTGCAAATTACAAAGACTGGTAACAGAATCAGGTAGTTCTACCATATCCGTGAAAGAGACTTCAAGATATCTTAGTTTTTTTTAATGAATGAATATTTGTAAGAAGAATTTGGACCCGACCACCTATGCCATTTAGTACCAAAGTCTCCAGACTATAAAGTTTATTGATGGACTGATCATTCTCCACTCCTCTAAGATCAATGCAGGTAAGGTGAAGGTACCTTAAATGTCTCAGCTTGAAACTCAAAGAAGTCGGCTTTGGAAAAGAAAGATTTGGTGAAGGGCCCACATGTAAGATGCGTAGGTGCTTATTTTCTGCGAACATAGAAGGATCCAGGTTTGAACCTTCAGGGATAAAAAGCGTCCGCAACTTCTTCGCGCTACTTAAGCTTTTCTGAAACACCGTTGATGATAAATCCACATCCAATATTAACCGTAACCGACGAATTTTACAAGTATGATTTAACTCACTCACCTTGACAGACGCTAATTCCTGATCCCCGGCAACAGCTTTTGCAAGATCATGGACGAGATCATGCATCTTGCACGTCTCTATGTCACCTAATAAACTCTCCTCCGCAGCATCCAAAAATGAACTCGATACCAAACTCACAAAGTATTCATCCGCGATGTCTTCAATTGATCTTCCGTTTCCCACATTACGAGTGTCGAGAAACCCTTCTGCTATCCACAGCTGAATCAGTGTTACTCTATTAATCTCCCAATCTTTGGGAAATATAGAGCAGTAGGAGAAACATTGTTTCAACTCAGACGACAAGTTATCATAGCTCAACTTTATTATGGGTATGATTTCGCTTTGACCTTTTCTTGTATTCAAAACATCAACTTCTTGAATTGACAACCAATCGGCTTCTTTATTTTTTAAGCGCATTAGACCGCCCAGGAATTTTGCTGCAAGAGGTACGCCACTACATTTCTTCGCTATTCCTTTTCCAATGCTTGTCATGTTTGGAGTCTTTGCTGCTCCACCGGGAGAAAATGCTCTCTTCTCCATGATAGACCAGCATTCATCTTCTTGTAACTTTCCCAGTTTGTAAGGAGGAATACTCCCCCTAACGATATCTGCAACTTGACTTTTACGAGTAGTGATTAATATTTTACTCCCTTGAGCCCCAGCAAGCAACGGGATGCAGAGTCTATCCCATTGATCAGCATTCTCATTCCATAAATCGTCGAGCACTAGCAAATATCTCTTCCCATTTAGCTGTTCCTGAACTTTACTGACTAGTACGTCATAGTTCGACAAAGTATCGAACTTATTTTTAGTTGAGGACTCCATAATTTTTGTTAAAAGCTTTATCACATCAAAATGCTCAGATACGTGGACCCACATTGTTAGCTCAAACTGTTTACTTACCAATTCATCTCTGTAGACCAGCTGAGCTAGAGTTGTTTTCCCAAGTCCACCCATCCCCACTATGGAGACGACGGAGATCTTTTCAGGAATACTAGTATCAGATGATGACGATGATGGAATGACCTTCATTAGCATATCTATTACAATTTTCTTATCATCCTCCCTTCCGAAAATGTCCGATTCATTTATACAGGACGCGGTATCTCGGCTTCGTTGCTCACTACTTCCACCCGGAGTAGCACCAGCATCTCTAGAAGGTGTAGGTTGCAATTGAAAGTTGCTCATATCTTTGGTAATTCGGTCTAACCTCTGGTTGATACTTTTCATTTTCCTCGCCATCTTGAAATGAAATACAAGTGGGTTGGCGGATGATAGGAAATCTCGAGCCTTGAGCTTCAAGCGGTTCCCCCTTTCAGACCTACGCATGGTTTCGTAGGGAAACTCATCCATGACATCATCGGCATCATAAGCCACTTCTTTAAGTCTTCTCAACCAAAGACTTACAGCTTTATCGGTCACTTGCCGCCTCTCCGCATCAGCTATGACAGCAAGAATCATCTCTAAAGTGTCTTGAAGCTTTTTCATTTCATCTTTGACTCCCCATGCCAGATTAATCTCTTGAGCAACAAGGGGAACCAATTTCTTCAATATTTCTGTTACACAGTTGGCAAAAATTCCTTCAAGGGCCATAGTAATATTGATTAGAAATTAAGATGTTGATATTGAGTAGAAAGTAATTGATAATGAGAAAAGGAAGAATTGGAGATCAGGGAAACTTAAATAAACAGATTATGATTTTTAAAAACGATGTTTAAAGGTATACTAGCTCTCCGAGAGTTTTATAATGTTTTTATCACTGTACAAGGAGAAAATCCAACCAATTGTGTGGCTTTAGTTTAATTAGTTGTCCAGGTCGATAGCAAGATACCTTTAAAATAATGCACAAATACAGTTGCCATTGCTTACTTTACAGCAATAATGCAAAGATAAGTGTTTGGTCAGCAATTAGACTAGAAGAAATATGTGGGTATGGTTAGTTGCCATTGTTTTCTTATCCAAGACATTTCAATGGATGTATGTATATGGTTAAAGATTCCTTTCTTTAGTATCCACATAATTCTAATCTAAAATTCCAATTATTTTTCGGAGCTAAATATCTAACATGGATTATAATCTGCAATGAGTGTTGATCATCCTCACATTACAGCCAAGGCGGTATTGACAGATGAAGAAAAACAATCAATGAGTTGAGACACATTATCATGAAGCAAACTGCAATAACAGGAAGTTTCGTTAGCTTGAGACCGCTAGATAAGTATATTACTCGTCCCGTATCTAAACCGAGTTTCATTTCGTGGTCTGCACACAAAATGCGGGATAAATTGAATTGAAATTTCAGCTAAAATTTTTCTTATCTAACCGTTGTTGATGGTGGTTTTTAGACAAGGGGTAAAATCGTAAAACCCCATGACCTAGTGTTACCCGCAACACATTAACTAAGAGCATTTAACTTAGTGTAAATAATTAATAGGGGTATTTTTTCAAAATACCGGATTAGGGTTTTCAACACGTAACCCTAATTCCAAACCAAGCCGCACTCGCGCACCATGGCAACCACGCCAAACCAAGCCGCATATCGCGCACCATGGCAACCATGCCAAACCAAGCCGCATCTGCGCACCATGGCAACCATGCAAAACCAAGCCGCATATCGCGCACCATGGCAACCATGCCAAACCAAGCCGCATATCGCGCACCATGGTAACCATGCCAAACCAAGCCGCAGATCACAGCACCATGGCAACCATGCCAAACCAAGCCGCACTCTGCGCACCATGGCAACCATGCCAAACCAAGCCGCACTCGCGCACCATGGCAACCATGCCAAACCAAGCCGCACTCGCGCACCATGGCAACCATGCCAAACCAAGCCGCACCCCGCGCACCATGGCAACAACACCATCTTTCCAAGCCGCTATGCCTTTGGCCCACGCCAACATAGCGCCCTAGGTTTGCAAGACTTGCAACTAGGTCAACATGGCCGCACGTGCCATTGGCACATGCCAACACGTGCCGCAAGCCATATTTCCAAGCCGCTATGCCTTTGGCCCACGCCCAACATAGCGCCCTAGGTTTGCAAGACTTGCAACTAGGTCAACATGGCCGCACGTGCCATTGGCACATGCCAACACGTGCCGCAAGCCATATTTCTAAGCCGCTATGCCTTGGGCCCACGCCACACATAGCGCCCTAGGTTTGCAAGACTTGCAACTAGGTCAACATGGCCGCACGTGTCATTGGCACATGCCAACGCGTGTCGCAAGCCATATTTCTAAGCCGCTATGCCTTTGGCCCACGCCTAAACATAGCGCCTTAGGTTTGCAAGACTTGCAACTAGGTCAACATGGCCGCACGTGCCATTGGCACATGCCAACACGTGCCGCAAGCCATATTTTTAAGCCGCTATGCCTTGGGCCCACGCCAAACATAGCGCCCTAGGTTTGCAAGACTTGCAACTAGGTCAACATGGCCGCACGTGCCATTGGCACATGCCAACACGTGTCGCAAGCCATATTTCTAAGCCGCTATGCCTTTGGCCCACGCCCAACATAGCGCCCTAGGTTTGCAAGACTTGCAACTAGATCAACATGGCCGCACGTGCCATTGGCACATGCCAAAACGTGCCGCAAGCCATATTTCTAAGCCGCTATGCCTTGGGCCCACGCCAAACATAGCGCCCTAGGATTGCGAGACTTGCAACTAGGTCAACATGGCTGCACGTGCCATTGGCACATGCCAACGCGTGTCGCAAGCCATATTTCTAAGCCGCTATGCCTTGGGCCCACGCTAAACATAGCGCCCTAGGTTTGCAAGACTTGCAACTAGGTCAACATGGCCGCACGTGCCATTGGCACATGCCAACACGTGCCGCAAGCCATATTTATAAGCCGCTATGCCATGGGCCCATACCAAACATAGCGCCCTAGGTTTGCAAGACTTGCAACTAGGTCAACATGGTCGCGCGTGCCATTGGCACATGCCAACACGTGCCGCAAGCCATATTTCTAAGCCGCTATGCCTTGGGCCCACGCCAAACATAGCGCCCTAGGTTTGCGAGACTTGCAACTAGGTCAACATGGCCGCACGTTCCATTGGCACATGCCAACGCGTGTCGCAAGCCATATTTCTAAGCCGCTATGCCTTGGGCCCATGCCCAACATAGAGCCCTAGGTTTGCAAGACTTGCAACTAGGTCAACATGGCCGCACGTGCCATTGGCACATGCCAACACGTGCCGCAAGCCATATTTCTAAGCCGCTATGCCTTGGGCCCACGCCAAAAATAGCGCCCTAGGTTTGCAAGACTTGCAACTAGGTCAACATGGCCGCACGTGCCATTGGCACATGCCAACACGTGCCGCAAGCCATATTTCCGAGTCGCTATGCCTTTGGCCCACGCCAAACATAGCGCCCTAGGTTTGCAAGACTTGCAACTAGGTCAACATGGCCGCACGTGCCATTGGCACATGCCAACACGTGCCGCAAGCCATATTGCTAAGCCGCTATGCCTTTGGCCCACGCCAAACATAGCGCCCTAGGTTTGCAAGACTTGCAACTAGGTCAACAAGGCATTCCGCACATGCCATTGGCACATGCCAAACACACACGCTGGTAGCCTAACTTGCAAACCGTGCAACCTACCACCAAGGAATTCCGCACATGCCATTGGCACATGCCAAACACACACGGTAGCCTAACTTGCAAACCGTGCAACCTACCACCAAGGCATTCCGACATGCCATGGCACATGCCACACGCGCCCTAGCAGCGCCACTTGCACTCAAGATGCAACCAACACTCGAGACATCGACACAAACCGAGGGATGCTTCTTTAGGGTTTTGGTTTGGCGGTCACAAAGATGCAACGTACACTACGCTCACATTAAGAAAGCGTGAAAAGGAATAAAGCGGTCAAATAAAAGAGGAAATAATGGTGAAAACGTTTTCGCCCATTAAACCATGCGCGGTTACCACCTCCTCCCATTATTTCACCCTTTACTCTCTTCCTTCATGAGGCCAGGTACGTTTCAATCTCGACTTGTATAAATAGGTCTTACCTATTTTCACCGCACAACAAGTCTCGGTCAGAGAAATATACTACACTTACACTCTCGTAAAGGCAACTTTGCAAGCTCTCCCAAAAGCTTCTATCTCTTGCAAGCTTCCTAAGCTTTCACTTTCTCGATACAAGTCGAGATACTACTCTCCTCAACACCTTTCCTTGCTTCCCTCCCCAAATCAACCCTTCTCCTCCACTTTGTGACCGAAGCAAGTCCTGGAACGGCCATTTCTTGGTTTAGGCCGGACTTGTACAGCATCGATCTCTCGAATCTATAAAGTGCTCACGTGCAAAGACATTTGTTTAGGGTTTGAATCAAGTTTTCACTCACCCACCGAAATTACCGAAATCAGCAGAAACGATTTTCACCCATAAACAATTGCCGACCACAGCGGGGAGGATTGATCTTTCGGTTACAACATCAAGTTCTAGCTCCCATCCGCAAATTTCGCGCAAGCATGGTCGGCCATCGTGCAATCTCCACAAACATGGATCCCGCCCAAGGTCATGATAACTCCTCAATTTTCGAAAGCGGCACCACCAATGGAGAGGTCCCAAGACCGGTTGACCGATATGTGTTCAGAGATCCACGCCGTAAACATGGACCTAATGAAGGACGCGACACCAAAGATACTCGACTTCCTCATCAATCTAGTATCGGGGCCAAGTGATCCATGCTCCCCAGAGATCAAGATCGGGGGACTAATATCCCGAATGAGCGTGCTCAAATCAACGGTTTTGTCACCGACCGGAAGCCCGGACCAGAGGCGACCATGTTGATAGAAAACTTATGTGAATTGTCGCACCTCTCCAAGGACCAGCGGATAAAAACATTCTCTCGCTATCAACCGAATAGCACTAAACGCATCACTAGTTCCTCGCACCCACGGGACTCCAAGGATCCCCGGAAGATCCGCCAACAATATTGTTTTCACCGACGACGACATGATGGTAGAAGACGGTCACAACCGGCCTTGCATGTTACGGCTCGTCAAGAACATAGAGTTTCAAGAGCGCCATTGACACGGGTGCATCTTCCAATGTCATCACTCTCAAGACACTCAAAGTCGCCAAGGTGCGACCTAATGAGATCGTACGACAGCCCACTACGATGAAGGATTTCGAGGGCAACCAAACTAGCACATACGGCTACATCAACTTGGAGCCGGGCAAGTAGGGCCAATCCAATCAAGCGTGAAGTTTGAAGTAATTGAAAAAGAACCAGACTACCACATGATACCGGGAAGGCCGTGGCCGCACAATCTCAAAATCGTCCCTTCAACATACCACCAATGCCTCGAAAACAAAGTATTGAACGGAGAAGTCGTTCGCATTTCCGCGTCTCCGTCCCCCTATGCACCCGCCATCGCGTAGAAGCACATGGGCCGAAGGAGGGTTCAAAAGGCGTGGCGACCAAGATTCACAGTTTTCGCTAATAAAATGGACATCTCTCGAGATAGCGACAAACCGGAGATACCCCGCAGAGGAGACCGTCCTTCCACCACCTCCTCATAAGGAAGACTCGCCGCCTCTTGCCACCGGGCGTAACCCGTGCCCGCACCAAGCGAGAGTACACCCTTACCGCAAGACGAAGCAAAAAGGGAAGCTCACACATTATCACCGCTGTTAGCAATTAGCAGGGGAGACCATGGCCCGGTCTCTCCGCCCGAAGGAATGTCTTCACAATAACTAGGAGGAAGTTCCAGACGCCCCTCAGAAGCTACAAGATGGGACCGACTTAACCACCGACGAACTCGAAATGTCAATATAGGGAATGAGGAATTTCCGCGACCCATTCCGATCGGGCCTCGACTCTACATCCCGCGGAACGCTCAAAGCTAGTCGACCTACTCAAAGAATATCGGACGTCTTCGCATGGACTTATGAAGAAATGCCGGCTTGGATGGAAAACTTGTCACCCACCATCCGCATGTGATACCCGGATCCAAACCACCAAGCAACCTCCAAGACAATTCAGACACGATGTAGAAGAACAAATCAAGGCGGAGGTCCAAAAATTACTAGCCGCTGGATTCATCAGGCCTATTCATCATCCTACTTGGTTGGCCAATATCGTTCCCGTTAAAAAGAAGAATGGTCAGATCAGATGTTGTGTCGATTTCAGAGATTTGAACAAGTGTCGCCCCAAAGATGATTTTCCGCTACCTAACATCGACATGCCGGTAGATACCAAAGTGGACATGGTATGTTCTCTTTCATGGATGGATATAGCGGCTACAACCAGATAAAGATGTATGAGCACGACGCAAGTAAGATCGTTTCCGTACTCCCTCGGAAACTTCTATTACACCGTAATGCCTTTCGGTCTGAAGAACGCTGGCGCTACATACCAACGCGCCATGACTACCATCTTCCACGATATGATGCACAAGCAAGTCGAAGATTACGTAGATGACGTGGTGGTTAAATCAAAGACTCGAGCGGATCATCCATAAACGCCGCGCCAAGTGTTCGAAAGATGCCGCGAATACAAGTTGAAGAAGAATCCTCTGAAATGCGCCTTTGGTGTCTCTTTCTGGGGAAATTCTTGGGATTCCAAGTGACGGCCGCGGAATAAAAGTGGATCCAGTCAAAACGCAAGCTATCCTCACGATGCCGCCACCACGAACCGTAAAGGAGCTCCAGAGTTTCATGGGCAAGGTAAACTACATTCGTCGCTTCATACCGGGGCTGGCACAACTCACCACTACGTTTACTCCTCTGCTAAAGAAATGAGCGAATTTCGCATGGGCTACGCCTCAAGAAAAGCGTACCGTAAGATCCAAAGAAATATTGTCCTCTCCAGCCATCATGAAGCCTCATATGCGAGGGAAACCACTATGTCTCTACACAGCCTTTAGCGATACCGCCGTTGGAGCTCTCCTCGCACAAGAGGACGACAAAGGAATGGAATACCCCATATACTATTTCAGTCGAACGTTGAGAGACGCCGAACTCAGATACCCCAAGGCGGAAAAGGCATGTTTAGCACTGATTTATTCCATCCAAGTTCGTGCACTACCTCCTCTCCAATAAAGTGGTGCTAGTATCCAAATCAGACTCAGAAAGTTTCTCCTCTCGAAACCCGCTCCGATAGGGAGGCCGGCTAAATGGCTCCCGCAACTGCCGAGTTCGACATAACGTGCGTCTCCCCAAGGGCCATAAAGGGACAAGTCTGTTGCGGACCAGTTAGCAAGATTCCTGTGGGAAGATACCGTTAGACTACGAGAAGATCTCCCGGAGATCTTCCAGATATCTTTTTAGTCAAAGAAGAAACGTGGCTACTGTTTTTCGACGGCTCTTCCACCCCAAAGACTAATACCGGAGGAGCGGGTGTTGTACTAGTATCTCCCGCCGGAGAAGTCTTCTCGCACTCTTTCAAGCTAGACTTTCCGTGCACCAATAACTCAATTGAATACGAAGCTTTCCTCATCGGACTATCACTAGCTAAACAAGTCGGGCCACGCGTTTGGAGATAAGAGGAGATTCCAAATTTTGGAGATAAGAGGAGATTCCAAAAACTACTCAATCATCAATGAAGCAACCATCACACATGTCATGTAGCAAGGAACAAGCATGCCGACCAATTATTAGCTACACTAGCCTCAAAGCTGCGGTTTGAAGGAACCGAGGAAACCCCGACAAGAAACGGCGAACGATAGCTTCAACGTGGCTTTCACAACCTGAGAAAGCCGAAGGTGACGACTGGAGAACTCCTATCATTCAAGAACTCAACAACTCACTCTTTCAAGGGAAGGTCGACCTCAAGACCTTGCGGAATTTCTTTATGCTTCAAGGTGTTCTCAGATCGCCGAAATCCGACGGATCTCTCGTCAAGGTGTCTCGGGAAAGAGGAAGCACAGCAGCGGCTTGAACGTATTCATGCCGAAGTCTGTGGGATAACATCGTGGTAATCTCTCACCGTCGTTTACAACGACTTGGATACTATCGGGCCGAGATGGAAACCCAATCCCGATTGCTCCAAAAGGCGTGTCCAAATTGCCGTGCGCCCCATGTCGGCCGAAATCCTCAACATCAGCCATACTGGGATCAAGCGGGAGCCGTACATCACTTTCCTTCGCGATAGCATTCTTCCTACTAACAAAGAGGATGCGTCCAAACTAAGACATTTAAGTCCAAAAGGTTCGTGTTCCATGATGGGGTTTTATATCGCAAGAGTTTCGGGGAGGTCTACTAAGGTGTTTGGATGACACAGAGGTCCCAGTTATGTTAAGAGAAATGCACGAAGGCGAACACCAAGGAAAACAAAAATTATTCCCGCAGATACACGAGAGGTACTACTGGCCGACCATGGAAGAAGACGCGCTACCTTCGCTCGTAAATGCCGAGAATGCCGATTCATGGAAACCTCATCCACACGCTCCAACACCCTTGCACGCAATAAGTAGCCCGTGGCCCTTTTATAGCCGGGGACTCGACATCATCGGGAAGATCAACCCCCATCCTCAAAACAAGCATGAGTACATAATAACCGCGACCGAGTACTTTACCAAGTGGGTTGAGGCCGTCCCGCCGAAAGGAACCACCGGAGCCACAATCGCGCATTCATCAAGGAGCACATCATCTCGCCGTTTTGGCGTACCTAAACACATCATCACCGACAACGGCACACCTTTCGCTAACAAGCAAGTACACAGAACTACTTGAGAGGTACGGTAATCAAACAAGTCTTCTACCATCTATTATCCTCGTGGAAATGGGCAAGCCGAAAGTACCAACAAGACTCGATCCGAATCCTCATCCGGACAAGACATGACAATCCCGTAACTCGGCATGAGCAATTGCCAATGGCTCTCTGGGCGTACAGAACATCTCCTAGAAGCTCCACCGGCGTGTCTCCTTACTCCCTCGTCTACGGTACAGACGCAATCCTCCCGGCAGAAATCAAGATCCCATCCGCCAGAATTGCCGCAGCGAGCGGACCCCAGTGGAACGAAGCCGAATCACTCAATGCCAGAATTGCATGAATGGATACTCTAGACTCCAAAAGATCCGAGGGCAGAGGAACATGCGCAAATATACAGAATGTGGATTTGGGCGTATAACACCCATGTAAAACCTGTGGTTTTCAAGGAAGGAGATCTCGGTGCTAAAAACCGCCAAACACATCCAAAGAAGACGCATCAAGCACCAAAGTTTTCTCCCAAATGGGAAGGGCCGTACATAATCACTAAAACATATAACAGCGGTTACTACAAGATCATCAAAGAAGATGGGGGAAGCTAGAGACAGTTATTAATGGAAAATGGCTAAAGGCGTACTACGCCTAATCATTCCCTGCAACATGCTACATCAAAAGTGTGAACGCCTGCATTTTCTCCGCTTTTACTTTCTTTCTTACCAGCTTATCGAATTTCAATACAAAGCCAATGGATTAATAGAATCTCTTTATTTTCTTAAAAAAAAAAAAAAAAAAAGAGAGAAATGGGAGCCTTCGAATCTCATAATGCAAATCGAAAAGCCCATCTAGTAAATTATAATCCCTACAAAATATCATCTTCAATCGGCCATGATATCTTTCAGTCCTACTCTTCAAATCTCGAGTTAACTCCTCAATCTTCCGAGACCTGTGGCCAAAATTTCCTCTTCTTCCAAAGATGGCTTTCGTGTAAGGTGAATCACACCAAAGCAAGAATACCAGCCCCGTCAACCTTCACAATATTGAGGCGGTGCCGCAACCAGCCTAACGTTAAATTCCAAAGATTCGCAGTAGACACCATGTTCTCCCACTTTTGAATGGTCGACTCCACAACAAAGATGAATGGACACATTCTCCATCTCAACAATCATTGGCGTAAGACATTTCACTACGGAAACCAAAGCGGACGAACATCACTTCACCACGTTCCTGGTAGCAATATGGCCATACGTTTTCCATATCCTCGTATAAAGGGCTACGAATTCTTTCCGCACCAAGAAACCACCAACATTCCGATAATTGGAGGAGAGACACCTCATACGAGTCCCAAACGATGAACCCGCAGTATGGGTATTCATGACAAGAGAGCCCTAAATCAAGCATTCTCCAAATCTGCAGCTAATCAACAAGGTCGGACTCAAGGAAGAGGAACAACTAGGTCATCCTCGTCGATAACTTGATGACGCATGCTCCAACAGATATCTCTCGCACAAGGAAATTCTCCCATTTACACAACAAGCATTAAAGTGTGTGTCAATCGCCAAAGAAGAAGAAAACATACCGTAAGATGATTTTCTTAACCCGAATAACATTTGTTGGGACGCTCATGCAAGAATCGACCTCGCGCCTCATCCGAGAACCCGATCGGTTAGAAGATGACTCGAATCTGCGCGACATGACAAAGAGAGAAATCCAACAAGAAGAATCTTTTCTCAAACAAGGAATATGATGCGTTTGCATTGGGTATAAATACGGGATTCTAAAAAGGAAAGGAAGCAATGAGGGACATAACGCTTTCAGATTTTAGCATGAACAATGCCCTAATTGAAGCCGCACGTGAAGTAAAGCAAAATAAGGAAACTTTGCTATCCGAAGAAACGCCTACTCCCTATTTATTTGCATAAGTCACGCCTGCAAGCACGACTTCCAAGTTGCACCGGCCCCACCAATTGCGCCGACCTCCCAATGGTCGCACAAGTCACGCCTGCAAGCACGCAAGACTTCTACACTTTGCGCCGGTCCCAAGATTAGCCGACCTCCAAGTCACACGCAGCCTTCCCAACTAGACCAACTTCCCAACGTCGCCCAAGTCACACCGCAAGCATGCCCAACCAATTGCGCCAACCTCCCAATGCACGCAAGACTTCTACACTTTGCGCATGGTCCCCAAGCCCAGCCCACCGGTTTCCCAACTCACACCAACTTCCTAACGTCGCCTAAGCCGCACCGGGCCCACCAATTGTGTCAGCCTCCGATTTGTGCAAAACTACCAGAGGCAAGGATTCCAAATCCTATTTATAAAAGGTCAGACAAGCCTCCTTCAATTTTCTTTACGGTTTGTTGTTAATAGTTTGTCACCATCTTATGCTTACCTCGCAACAAAGCCCCTGCTCCGAGCTAAGCAGTGGGACTTAATGTTGATGGTGGTTTTTAGATAAGGGGTAAAATCGTAAAACCCCATGACCTAGTGTTACCCGCAACACATTAACTAAGAGCATTTAACTCGTGTGTAAATAATTAATAGGGGTATTTTTTCAAAATACAAGATTAGGTTTTCAAACACGTAACCCTAATTCCAAAACCAAGCCGCATATTGCGCACCATGGCAACCATGCCAAACCAAGCCGCATACTGCGCACCATGGCAACCATGCCAAACCAAGCCGCATACTGCGCACCATGGCAACCATGCAAAACCAAGCCGCATACTGCGCACCATGGCAACCATGCCAAACCAAGCCGCATACTGCGCACCATGGCAACCATGCCAAACCAAGCCGCATATCGCATGGCACCATGGCAACCATGCCAAACCAAGCCGCACCATGGCAACTCGCGCACCATGGCAACCATGCCAAACCAAGCCGCATACTGCGCACCATGGCAACCATGCCAAACCAAGCCGCATGCCGCTCTGCGCACCATGGCAACCATGCCAAACCAAGCCGCACCGCGCACCATGGCAACAACGCCATATTTCCAAGCCGCTATGCCTTTGGCCCACGCCAAACATAGCGCCCTAGGTTTGCAAGACTTGCAACGCGCACCAGGTCAACATGGCCGCACGTGCCATGGCACATGCCAACACGTGCCGCAAGCCATATTTCCAAGCCGCTATGCCTTTGGCCCACGCCCAAACATAGCGCCCTAGGTTTGCAAGACTTGCAACTAGGTCAACATGGCCGCACGTGCCATTGGCACATGCCAACACGTGTCGCAAGCCATATTTCTAAGCCGCTATGCCTTGGGCCCACGCCAAACATAGCGCCCTAGGTTTGCAAGACTTGCAACTAGGTCAACATGGTCGCACGTGCCATTGGCACATGCCAACACGTGCCGCAAGCCATATTTCTAAGCCGCTATGCCTTGGGCCCACGCCAAACATAGCGCCCTAGGTTTGCAAGACTTGCAACTAGGTCAACATGGCCGCACGTGCCATTGGCACATGCCAACACGTGCCGCAAGCCATATTTCTAAGCCGCTATGCCTTGGGCCCACGCCAAACATAGCGCCCTAGGTTTGCAAGACTTGCAACTAGGTCAACATGGCCGCACGTGCCATTGGCACATGCCAACACGTGCCGCAAGCCATATTTCTAAGCCGCTATGCCTTGGGCCCACGCCAAACATAGCGCCCTAGGTTTGCAAGACTTGCAACTAGGTCAACATGGCCGCACGTGCCATTGGCACATGCCAACACGTGCCGCAAGCCATATTTCTAAGCCGCTATGCCTTGGGCCCACGCCAAACATAGCGCCCTAGGTTTGCAAGACTTGCAACTAGGTCAACATGGCCGCACGTGCCATTGGCACATGCCAACACGTGCCGCAAGCCATATTTCTAAGCCGCTATGCCTTGGGCCCACGCCCAACATAGCGCCCTAGGTTTGCAAGACTTGCAACTAGGTCAACATGGCCGCACGTGCCATTGGCACATGCCAACACGTGCCGCAAGCCATATTTCTAAGCCGCTATGCCTTGGGCCCACGCCAAACATAGCGCCCTAGGTTTGCAAGACTTGCAACTAGGTCAACATGGCCGCACGTGCCATTGGCACATGCCAACACGTGCCGCAAGCCATATTTCTAAGCCGCTATGCCTTGGGCCCACGCCAAACATAGCGCCCTAGGTTTGCAAGACTTGCAACTAGGTCAACATGGCCGCACGTGCCATTGGCACATGCCAACACGTGTCGCAAGCCATATTTCTAAGCCGCTATGCCTTTGGCCCACGCCAAACATAGCGCCCTAGGTTTGCAAGACTTGCAACTAGGTCAACATGGCCGCACGTGCCATTGGCACATGCCAACACGTGCCGCAAGCCATATTTCTAAGCCGCTATGCCTTTGGCCCACGCCAAACATAGCGCCCTAGGTTTGCAAGACTTGCAACCAGGTCAACATGGCCGCACGTGCCATTGGCACATGCCAACACGTGCCGCAAGCCATATTTCTAAGCCGCTATGCCTTGGGCCCACGCCAAACATAGCGCCCTAGGTTTGCAAGACTTGCAACTAGGTCAACATGGCCGCACGTGCCATTGGCACATGCCAACACGTGCCGCAAGCCATATTTCTAAGCCGCTATGCCTTGGGCCCACGCCAAACATAGCGCCCTAGGTTTGCAAGACTTGCAACTAGGTCAACATGGCCGCACGTGCCATTGGCACATGCCAACACGTGCCGCAAGCCATATTTTCTAAGCCGCTATGCCTTTGGCCCACGCCAAACATAGCGCCCTAGGTTTGCAAGACTTGCAACTAGGTCAACATGGCCGCACGTGCCATTGGCACATGCCAACACGTGCCGCAAGCCATATTGCTAAGCCGCTATGCCTTTGGCCCACGCCAAACATAGGGCCCTAGGTTTGCAAGACTTGCAACTAGGTCAACATGGCATTCCGCACATGCCATTGGCACATGCCAAACACACACGCTGGTAGCCTAACTTGCAAACCGTGCAACCTACCACCAAGGCATTCCGCACATGCCATTGGCACATGCCAAACACACACGCCGGGTAGCCTAACTTGCAAACCGTGCAACCTACCACCAAGGCATTCCGCACATGCCAAACACACACGCTGGTAGCCTAACTTGCAAACCGTGCAACCTACCACCAAGGCATTCCGCACATGCCATTGGCACATGCCAAACACACACGCTGGTAGCCTAACTTGCAAACCGTGCAACCTACCACCAAGGCATTCCGCACATGCCAAACACACACGCTGGTAACCTAACTTGCAAACCGTGCAACCTACCACCAAGGCATTCCGCACATGCCATTGGCACATGCCACACGCGCCCCTAGCAGCGCCACTTGCACTCAAGATGCAACCAACACTCGAGACATCGACACAAACTGGGGGATGCTTCTTTAGGGTTTTGGTTTGGCGGTCACAAAGATGTACAGACACTACGCTCACATTAAGAAAGCGTGAAAAGGAATAAAGCGGTCAAATAAAAGAGGAAATAATGGTGAAAAACGTTTTCACCTATTAAACCATGCGGTTACCACCTCCTCCCATTATTTCACCTTTTTACTCTCTTCCTTCATGAGGCTGTGGTACGTTTCAATCTCGACTTGTATAAATAGGTCTTACCTATTTCCACCGAGAGAACAAGTCTCGGTCAGAGAAATATACTACACTTACACTCTCGTAAAGGCAACTTTGCAAGCTCTCCCAAAAGCTTCTATCTCTTGCAAGCTTCCTAAGCTTTCACTTTTCGATACAAGTCGAGATACTACTCTCCTCAACACCTTTCTTTGCTTCCCTCCCCAAATCAACCCTTCTCCTCCACTTTGTGACCGAAGCAAGTCCGGAACGGCCATTTCTTGGTTTAGGCCGGACTTGTACAGATCGATCTCTCGAATCTATAAAGTGCTCACGTGCAGCACATTTGTTTAGGGTTTGAATCAGTTTCTCACTCACCCACCGAAATTACCGAAATCAGCAGAAACGATTTTCACCCATAAATAACCGTCCAAGATTCATTTGCCTTATTCACAAATATTAACACACCTCTTGTTCGCTTGTCTTCCCAACTTGGTTAGACTAAGAATTATATTCACATATATATATGTAATTACATTACTTGATTTACAAAGATGAAATACAAAAGAAATAAAGGAGAATTAAAAGAAAATAAAATATAATAATTACTACTCCTAATTTATATGATACAAAATATATTGCATGATCTTGGTATCTTCCAAATCTTGGTGTGTATATCTTCAATATATTCTTATATTTATGTCTCGCAAATCTTCTTGATATGTGTGGGCCCATATATACACATCTAATAACATCTAATACCCCCCCTCAAGTTGGAGGTGGAGGAGAAATATCGAGAACACCCAACTTGCTAGTTAACCGAGTATATAATTCGGCACCTAGAGGTTTGGTAAAAATATCAGCGATTTGATCGGCTGATTTTATATAACGTGGAGTAATGAGATTACTCTGAATCTTCTCACGAATGAAATGACAATCGATTTCAATGTGCTTGGTTCGTTCATGGAAGACAGGATTTTCAGCGATATGAATTGCTGCTTGACTATCACAATAAAGTGTGAAAGGTTCTGAAATAGGAATATGAAGGTCCCGGAAAAGATACTTTAACCACTGTAATTCAGCAGTTAAATTGTCCATGGCCCTATATTCGGCTTCGGCGGAAGATTGAGAAACAGTTGGTTGTTTCTTAGATTTCCATGAAATGGGGCTATCTCCCAACATGGTGAAGTAACCCGTTGTTGAGCGACGAGTGGTTGGACAACCAGCCCAGTCTGAATCGGTATAACCCCGCAAATGAAGAGAGATTTTAGCGGACAAAAGAATTCCATGTCCAATAGTTCCCTTGAGATAATGCAAAACACGTAAAGTCGCATCATGATGAGCAAATTCTAGGATTTTGCATAAATTGACTTAAAATATTCACTACATAGGTGATGTCTGGCCGAGTAACAGTTAGATACAATAGTCGACCAATAAGTCTACGATATGGTGTAGAGTCAGACAAAGGTTCACCATATGTAGGTTTAAGGCGAAGATTTTGCTCCATGGGAAAAGAAACTACTTTGGATGCAATTAGCCCCATATCTTTTAAAAGATCAACAATGTATTTTCTTTGACAAATAAATATACCTTGATCTGAACGGGAAACTTCAATCCCTAGAAAGTATTGTAAGCATCCCAGATTTTTAAGTGAAAACCGCTTTTCTAAAGACACTTTGAATTTTGATATAGAGGTTTCATCATTACTCGTTGTTTATGGGTAAAAATCGTTTCGCCGATTTCGGTAAATTCGGTAGGTGAGTGAGAAACGGTTTAAACCCTAAACAAATGTGCCGCACGTGAGCACTTTATAGATTCGAGAGATCAACTGTACAAGTCCGGCCTAAACCAAGAAATGGTGTGCCCGGACTTGCTTCGGTCACAAAGTGGAGGAGAAAGGTTGATTTGGGGAGGGAAGCAAAGAAAGGTGTTGAGACCAGAATAGTGCCGGGAGAGTAGTATCTCGACTTGTATCGAAAGTGAAAGCTTAGGAAACTTGCAAGAGATGAAAGCTTTTGGAGAGCTTGCAAAGTTGCCTTTTCTCGAGAGTGTTGTATTTTTCTCCCGACCGAGACTTGTTGTATGGGGTGGAAATAGGTAAGACCTATTTATACAAGTCGAGATTGAAACGTACCCTGGCCTCATGAAGGAAGAGAGTAAAGGGTGAACTAATGGGAGCAGGTGGTAACCGCAAGGTGTTTATGGGTGAAAACGTTTTCATCATTATTTCCTCATTTATTTGACCGCTTTATTCCTTTTCACGCTTTCTTAATGTGAGCGTAGTGTACGCCTGCAAGTCATGACATGCCAAACCAAAACCCGGGAAAGCATCCCCGGTTTGTGTTGATATCTCGAGTGTTGGTTGCACCTTGAGTGCAAGTGGCGCCGCTAGTGGCGCGTGTGGCATGTGCCATTGGCATGTGCGGAATGCCCTTGTTGCGGGTTGTACCTCGGCGCAAGTGGCAATGCCGAGCTGCTAGTGGCGTGCGTGGCATGTGCCAATGGCATATGCGGAATGCCAGGTGGTAGGTTGTACGTTGAGTGTAAGTGGTAATGCCAGAGCTGCTAGTGGCGTGTGTGGCATGTGCCAATGGCATGTGCGGAATGCCTTGGTGGTAGGTTGCATGGTTTGCGAGTTAGGCTACCGGCGTGCATTAGGGGCACGACTAGGTGATGAAGTCTACCAGCAAGCGTGTTGGCATGTGCCAATAGCATGTGTGGCCGTTAGGCCGTGGCCTTGGTAGGAAAAGCTACCAGCGAGCGTGTTGGCATGTGCCAATGGCACGCGTGGCCGTTAGGGCCGTGGCCTTGGTAGTAAAAGCTACCAGCCGAGCGTGTTGGCATGTGCCAATGGCACGCATGGCCGTGGCCTTGGTAGGAAAAGGTACCGACGTGAGCGTGTTGGCATGTGCCAATGACACGCGTGGCCGTTAGGGCCATGGCCTTGGTAGGAAAAGCTACCGGCGAGCGTGTTGGCATGATTTTCCATTGGCACGGAGGTGCGGCTAGCATGGTTGGCATGCTTGGCGCGTTTGGTATGGCTGGCATGATTTGCCATTGGCATAGAGATGCGGCTAGCTCGGGCTAGGTGTGGCTGGCATGATTTGCCATTGGCACGGAGGTGCGGCTAGCATGGTTGGCATGCTTCGGCGCGTTTGGTATGGCTGGCATGATTTGCCATTGGCATAGAGACGCGGCTAGCTCAGGCTAGGTGTGGCTGGCATGATTTTCCATTGGCACGGAGGTGAATTAGGGTTTTGTTCGTTGTAACCCTAATTTGAAAAAGTACCCCCTATTAATTAGTGACTACAAGCATTAAATGTTCTAATAAATGTGTCACTGGTGACATTAGGTTATTTGGGGTTTTACAATTTTACCCTATGTTTAAAAAACCACCATCAACATTAAGTCCCCTGCTTAGCTCGGAACAGGAGCTTTGTTGCGAGGTAAGCATAAGATGGTGACAGACTATCGGCAGCAAATCGTAAAGAGAATTGAGAAAATTTGTCTGACCTTTTTATAAATAGGATTTGGAATCCTTGCCTCTGACAGTTTTGCACAAATCGGGAGGCTGGCGCAATTGGGAAGTTATCGTTGTGAGAGACGGGCAGCTGGGCGGCATTGCGAAGTTGACGCGAGTTTAGGAAACTGAGCATGCTAGCTGGTGGGACCGGCGCAAGGTGGGGAAGCTGTGCGTGCTTGCTGGCGGGACTTGAGCGGTCATTGGGAAGTTAGCGTGATTGGTGGGGCCGGTGCAACTTGGGCGGCATTGGGAAGTGGTTGCGAGTTGGGAAACTGAGCGTGCTAGCTGGTGGGACCGGCGCAAGGTGGGGAAGCTGTGCGTGCTTTCTGGCGGGACTTGAGCGGTCATTGTGAAGTTGGCGTGATTGGTGGGGACGGTGCAACTTGGGCGGCATTGGGAAGTGGTTGCGAGTTAGGAAACTGAGCGTGCTAGCTGGTGGGACCGGCGCAAGGTGGGGAAGCTATGCGTGCTTGCTGGCGGGACTTGCGCAAGTTGGAGAAGCTGAGCGTGCTAGCTGGCGTGACTTGATGGGACCGGTGTAAACAAGGAGGGAGTAGGTGTTTCTACAGATAGCAAAGTTTCCTTATTTTGCCTTCCTTCACGGGCGGCTTCAATTAGGGCGTCGTCCATGCCAAAAAAATCTGGAAGCGTTATGTCCCTCATTGCTTCCTTTCCTTTTTTAAGCTTCTGTATTCAAACCCAACGCAACTGCATAAGCTCACTCGTTTGAGAAAAGGTTCTTCTTGTTGAATTTCTCTCTTTGTCATGTCACGCAGATTCAAATCATCTTCTAACCAGTCGGGTTCTCCGGATGAAGGCGCGAGGTCTGACTCTTGCAGGAGCATCCCAACAAAGGTTACTCGGGTTAAGAAAATCATACCGGTATGTTTTCTTCTTCTTAGGTAGACTGACGTACGCTTCACCGCTTGTTTGATGAATGCCAAATTTCCCTCTCGCGCAGAGATATCCCTTTGGAGCATGCGTTACTGTTATCGACGAGGATGACCTAGTCGTTACCCTCCCTTCAAATCCAAACTCGTTGTCTGCTGCAGACTTGGAGAACGTTGATTTAGGGCTCTCTTGTTATGAATACCCCTATGCAGGATTGTCATTCGGGACTCGTATGAGGTGTCTCTCCTCCAATTATCGGAATGTTGGCGGTTTCCTGGTGCGGAAAGAATTCGTGGTCCTTTATAAGAGGATATGGAAGACATACGGCCATATTGCTACTAAGAGCTTAGTGAAGTGCTGTTCGTCCGCCTTGGTTTCCGTAGTGAACTGTCTTTTTGCCAATAATTGCTGAGATGGAGAATATGTCCATCCGTGCTGCTGTGGAGTCAGACATTCAATGGTGGGAGAACATGGTGTCCACCTGTGAATCCTTGGAGTTTAATATCACTGGTTGCGGTATCGTCTCAATATTGTGAAAGTCGGCGAGAAATTTGGTATCCTTCTTTGGTGTGATTCCCCGCCACACGAAGCCATACTTGGGAAGAGGATAAAGCTTTGGCCTTGGAGTCTCAGAGGATTGAAGATTTGACTCGAGACTTGAAGAGTAAGAATTTTTGATGTAGCATGTTGCAGGGAAGTGATTAGGCGTAGTATGCCTTAAGCCACTTTCCGTTGATGACTGCATCTAGCTTTCCCATCTTCTTTGATAATCTTGTAGTAACCACCGTCATACGCTTTAGTGATTATGTACGGCCCTTCCCATTTGGGAGAAAACTTCGGTGCCGATGCATCTTGCTTGATGTGTTTGGCGGTTTTTAGCACCAGATCTCCTTCCTTAAAAACCCTGGATTTTACATGGCTGTTGTACGCCCTGGAAATCCTGTTTCTGTATGCTTGTACATGTTCCTCCGCCCTGGATCTTCTGGAGTCTATATTATCTAGTTCTGAAATTCTGGTTGAGGGGAGTGAAAGCATCTCACGCTGCTAGTCCCCATGCATAACCTACTTTCATTACATCGCCTTGAATCCCCCCTCCACGGGTTTTGATATAAGCCTGTCGTACTCTTATGTATGTGACACTGGGATGCTAAGAAATTACATGATGACATATTCTGGATAGTGCAGGCTCGGGATCCTCCGCGGCCTCGTAAAGTGTTGAAGGCGTCTTCTAGACAAAGAGGTGATGATATTCTTGCGTTGCACCCTTGAAGAGTAGAGGACCTCGTTGTGGGTACGACCTTTTGGTGGACTGTGTCTTCGAACCTTTGACAGTGAAGGGATCCCGTATATATCTTCCGTCCTCGAGTATGGTTTACGTGTTTCCATCTTTATAGTAATTGCTGCTGCGGTGAGGCTCTGGCTGGTATCAACGAGTGGGGGGCAACAGTTCTTGGTTGGAGATGTAATCAGGAGAGACTACATTGTTGTGGTAACAAAGTAGGTTGGCTGATATTCTATGGGCTTCCGTGGAAGTAAAAGGATTTGCTGGATGCGTAAGCGAGCAAACTTTGCAGGAAGGAGTGGCGTTGAAGCGAACGTTGAAGCGAAGCCGCTGCTGGAGAACGTTGATGTGTAGCTACTTCTGGAGAGAACGTTGATGCGGATCTAATTCTGGAGAGAATGTTGGAACGACGTCTTGCAACTTTCAGAGCCTTGACGGTTACCATTTTGAAGTCGGAGGCCGCGTCACATTCTGTCAAACTCGACATCCCTCAAGAGAACAGAGGTTAGGAGTCCCCTGTTTCATCTATCGATCGTTCTTTCTAGGAGAGTTTGGGGTTTGGGAACGGCTTCCCTGGCTGGAAGCGCCTGCTTTCCTGATGTAGTGCGGTTGAGGGGTGAAAATATGTCTTGACGCTACGCCTTGGAGAAACATAGAATCTCACATAACTATTTCATCATAGACTGTACGACTTTGTGGGCGAAGTTCCCATTGTGCGGGTCTTGATGGGAGAAGGGTCTCCGTGAACTCAAGAGAGTTGTTGATTTCCCTTGCTTTCGATTTTGGAGAAGTCTTTCCTGATCTTCATGTGTGACGAAATTGGATTGCTTATCCCCTTCATCAAGGCGTCCAAGAGCAACGCGAGCCTCTTTATCTATAAACGCACGTCTGTTGAAGTATCTTTTGTCTTTTCATCAAATCAACAGTGCTAAAAGGAGGTCGTCTTCTTAGGATCTTCCAAAGTATCTTGCCCTGATGGTGGAGTAGCGTCTCTGGTGACGGTTGGAGCTGCCATGCTTGAAGAACCGTTGGGGTGGCGGGGCGGCCTGCCCGGTGATCATAAGTGTATCGTGGTTCGGTGATCGTAAGTGTATCGTGCGCGGAGATGACACGGTTTTGATCACGAAGTCTTTGGAGCCATGGCGCTGTTTCGAAGGGCAAGGATGGTCTTTGGAAGGGCGCAAGATGTTAGCGTTGGAAGGATGCAAAGCTGTTAGCACGAGAGTGTGGTATGCTGCCGGATGGCATGCGCGTGCGACATGTGTGCACAGGCGTGCGTCCAGTAAGCGTGTCCAGTAAGCACGTGCCCGTAAGCGCGTCGGCAAGCGCCACGGCATGTGCGTCTGGCAAGCGCATCAGGTAAGTGCATCTGGGAAGCGCGCCTGGTAGGCGCTGGATCGTCTTGGAATGGGTGCTGACTTGGATTTCGGTATGGTGTGGACCATTGGCTTGGCACGGTGCTGGCTTGGTGTGGATCATTGGCTAACAAAATTTCCACTAACATAGTGAATCCACTACAAGAAACTTAGTATATTGCAGCACCCGATGGTTATGGCATAAACCCCTACTAAAGTCCCGATAACCTATATAGCAAGAAGTTTATTGCTGCACCCAAATCTTTATTGTTGTAGCAAGAGATTATACTACACTCTTTTCATATTGTTGCTACAGTTTGTGTGACAAAAGTTTTATTTTGCAGCAGTAAATTATAGCTTTTAGCTGCAACTGAAAAATACTGTGACTAGAAATTTACTTTTGCAACACCTATATTGAAGGTGTGGCAATATATGGAGTAGCAATAGCTAGATTTTTTTGTAGTGATCGTTGTAATAATTATGCAAAGTTAAAGTATGGGATTCTAAAAATATAAAGATTAGTCTTGTCTCCCACTTAAACTACTATCATTGGCTAACAAAATTACCACTAACATAGACAATCGTTGTAATAATTATGCCATCAGTTATGATTATGCATGTTGAGTCGGTCTCCACCACCGGAGTTTGAACTCTCCACTGTTTAGCCAGCATAACACCATCACGAATTGGCCAAACCTCTTCCGCAATGTATGAATTTTATGCTTTCCATAGCAAGCCACAAAACCACTAGTGTCATTCCTGATAAGTTCACCAGGCATAACTTACAAACTAATCATCTGCATCAGCGCTCTTAGATTTAAAAATAATCCAGGCAAGACCAGGACAGGCGAACCTCATATTTAGTTACCCGAAACGACTATCAGCCTGGAAAGGCCGGGTAAAAACACTTAATTTGAGACACAAAGTCTTCCGAAACCCATTTTATTGACAAGGCCAGACATGCAAAACATGCTACGGATTTTTTCCTAATTTGATTCATGTTTGGAATTTGAATACAGAACAAATTATAGATTATTCTAAATGTAGCATAAAATGATAAAAAAAATCCAAAAAACATAACAATCCATAAAATAATCCAAAAATTATAGATTATTCTAAACATTATAGTCACATGGTTTATGAAAATTTGTAGTACTAGATACTTATATAATAATCAGCATAGGTGAGGGCAAGTGAGTGGAATCAGCCTTTACCCATTAAACTTTGTCATTTGTTTGAGTCTTACAATAAAACTACGTTAAATGAAAATGGTATAAGTAAAGTCCCCACTATAAATAACGGATTTGATGCCCCTTCTCACTTGATGCCCAAAATTGAACTTCGTTACTTTGTGCTCAAGGCCGGCCCTGCTGCGTGGCACATGGTATGGACCATTTTAATATAACAAGTCCTTGGAGTGACCATTGCATACTTCTTGTCAGGACCATGCTCCATTCCAGTTGAACAACATGTGTATTTTAGACAACATATGTATAATCTACTAAGATGTCAGTCTTGGACCATGTTTGTTTACTCCTGACTCATCTGAGTCGTCTGGATCTGAGTGAAATCACCTGACTCATCCGTATCTATCTCGATATGTTTGTTTTGAATCAGATCTATCTGACTCAAAAATATGTGAGTTAGTGGTTTGGTTCCATGAGTCAGGAGTATTTTGTTACCTGACACAATTGGGTCTGAGTCAGAGGTTATGTCTGAGTCAGAGGTCAAGTCAGATCTGACTCAGAATGGAAAACAAACGGTCTGACTGCTGACTCGGCCCGAATCAGGAGTTGACTCAGATCCAGACGACGAATCGGCTGCAAACATGGTCTTGGTGTATGGCTGTTGCTGCTTCAAATGGCTGTTCTTCCATAGATTAAGTAAGTAAGTAACAAATAAGAAATCCCAAATTTGCATTCTTTAGAAAATCTCCACACGTTTATAGGTAATATATTTAGGCCAAAACTCATTCCATGAACCATTAACTTCCATGAAATTTTCAATTTCACAGGACTAAATTTGCCTCCTTTTAATTTAAGACTTGCATACCCTACAGGCAAAAAAATGTATATCAACCTGACACTCTCATCAAGAAAAGTGGCAAAACCTAGAACAAAAATGCGGGACCTGCAACAAGCAAAACAACAAACTATGGGCATTTTAGGAAAATTTAGTAAGTATATCAAATTATGCAACAAAACAAGATACTCCGATCCGCGAGTCAGAATCAAACTTATGCAAAATTTAGTAAAACATAGTAAATTGCTAGCTCATTAGCATCCTTATAACATATGCAGTAGACTGGACAATTTTTTGAATCTCATCTAACAGAACCTCTTGGGTTATGTTATCTTGTATGCTCCCAATCTCACTTTGGAATGTCCTGTACTGATTTGGGGTTGTCTTGTCTGTTCTGACACGCATAAAACACCAAACGTTTTTCTCATAATAATAGCACTCGATGATTTTCCCTGATACCTCTGACGGATCTTCTCCATTCATGAACTCGACACGATTCCGTACATACACCTCTCCCTTTCACCGTCGTACAGATAAAGCGTTCGAGTTCTTCTAGGACCAACTAGTTCAAATAGGAAATCCACCGTGTTCTGAAATTTCCACTTCAACAACCCTTGATGGGTGAAAGGAACATACTTGTCATTCCATCCTTGGAATATAAGACCATCTGCACCATGCGATAGCTTTGGGGTGAATTCTTTCAGAAGCTTATTAGTCTCTGACAGCAACCAAAAGCCCTTTATTTCCACTCTAAACGGCTCCAAGCCGTATTTGTAACAAGGATTTGCACTTTGGTTTCTACATTGTGAAAGATAATTATTTATTTGTTGTCATTGCTTTAATCATAGAGAGATTAGTTAAAGGTATGAAATGACTTAGACAAGTACTAAACAAAAATGAACAACGGCAAATAAAAAGGAATTTAAATTTGAAGGATTTTCAGAGTGATTATCTCATCTGTGGAATCAATTACAAGACATCTTTTAATTACCATACTCTTTAGCTTGCCAATTCAAAAATGAAAGATTAAACATTTAAACAAAAAAGATGACAATTTACTTTAATTTATTAGATAAAAATAACGCCAAATTAGGTTCGACGCACATAAGCTCGGAAAATGATAATGCACGGCATAATATACTTCACCGGATATTCATATATATCTCTTGAGTTTCTCACAGTAAGTGCCAGAGTAAAGTGGCGCCATGCTGATCACACATATCTCTGCACCGTATAAATTGTCTGTACCAGGTACCGTCAGTTTTCTAGTACGTTGTGTTTCATGATTTGGTTCATAATAAATCATGGAATCATCTGTTTTGAAAAGAACAGCGCTGTTCGGAAAGTCGCATACTATCCTCAAGCCACTGGTTTCGAAAACAGACTCTTCCATAATTGTGAAACTTTTCATCCATGATTCATTTACTCCGTATTCCTGCATGACCCAGACATCGACCTTATCTAAAGTTTTATGAGTACACAGAGGCACCCTCGTAGCACTCCAACATTGTTGTTTTCATATGCATTGTCGCTACCTGGTGGATGCTTCATAGATCCTTCTATTATTGCAACCTAGCTCCTTGAATATCTCATCCGTGAAATCAAAAGAGATTATGGCTTCGTAGCCATCACGTCGTTTAATAGCCCACCAGTGAAGAGCTCCATTCACCATCACCCCAGATTTGAGTTCACCGCGAAATTCGTACGGCATTTTTTGACATTTTTTCCAGGAATTAGAATTTAATGTGTAGACCTCATAAATAGAATATGACCTTCCGAACTCGATGACCTCAGTTTCAGACTCATCAACAGAATAATCAAAACATTCAGCACGTGAATCGACTTGGGCAACTCTCACCACTTTGAAATCGCCATTTTTCTCATCATAGCTCAGGCCATACAAACCGGTATCCACACCGGTGCAAGAGCTTCTAAAATTATGTGGAGACTCAGGTACCGTCTTGTACTCTCTGGTACATGGGTTCCACAGACAAATCGCATCCTCATAACCAGGTTTTTTTGAGCGTATGCACATCAAACCCTTGGAAGAACCCAAAATTATTTCCAATTCTTTTCTATAAGAACCCCAAAGTTGGCGACAATTTGCGGATCTTGACGGAAAATCCATCTCACTAGAATCACCAAGAGGGTTACATGTTGCTGAAGATAATAATTTTGAAGATAATGACCTATAATCTATTGAATAAATTACGTTGCCTTTGCTTTTGAAGCAGCAACGAAACATAATAAAACTTGATGATGTGCCTGTTTTGCTAGCATTGTCGCAATGTAGTTTCCCTAAAACAGGGCTACGAATAAGACTATACCAAGGTTTGCAAACTGTTTTGAATCGCATGAGATTTTTGACGGGTACTCTAGATAGGATGTTTCTCCTGATATCATCTGGAAGATTTTCCATCTCTTTTTTCTTTGGTTTCTACTTTTTATGAATTGTGATGGAAAACTAAGCAGGTTTATTGTTGAAAGAATCCGAAAAGCAATACGGTACTTATAGACTCGTATTCGTATAGGTTCGATGAACATTCTCTATGGTATATGGCAAGTCCATTAACGGCAATAAATCCCTAAACTACTGGTAAAGTTGTCTCTCCCGCTCATTAAAATTTTCAAAAATCTGGACTAGCATAGGTGGCCAGACGCGTACATTAAATACAAATTAGTGCGGCTCCATATCCTAGTTAGTAATTCTCCGAATCATTCACAAACGTATTCGAACTGGCCGAATCCGAATGATACTTCCGAACTATTTGAACTCCGAACCTAGTTCCCGGATTATATGGACCTCACGATGATTCGCGAACGTATCCGAATTGACCGTATCCGAATGATATTTTCGAACTAGAACTCCCATAGGTAACTAACAGGGGGTTAGTCGTGGGAGAGTTTGAGAGATTTTAATGTATTTAAATCCCTAGAGATTTAGAGGGAGTGTATGAGAGTCTAGACAATTTGGGGGAGTTTAACCCTAACTCCCCAGAAATCTCTTGTTTTTTGAGAGATTTGATCCAAGCACAAAAACATCATGAAACTCCCTCAAACTCCCCCAAATTGTAAACTCCCTATAACTCTAGTGTTTTATGACTAACAGGGAGTTTAAGAGATTCTAATCAAATCTCTCACCACTAACAGGGGAGTTTAAGGGATTTTGAAGTAGTTTTAGAAACTCCCTAGAAATCTCTCACCACTAACAGAAATTTTAAAAGATTTTGACAAACTCCCGCACGACTAACAGGGGATTTGCCAACTGTATTGAAATACATTGAAATCTCCCACTACTAACACCCTGTAACTCTCTGACCAGAGGTCTGTTGATTGGTTTTTGTTTGATTTTATATATACTTTATATTTAAATACAATTGTGCAGTTAAAATTTTCTATCGGTAGTTGTTTAACCAGGGTTTTAAGTGTTGATTTTTGTTAAAAGTCTATAAATTCGTTTTATAATACATTAATGCGATTAAATTGTTTACTTCTTGTTAAATAATCACGCTAAAATGTTTTTTTCCATCTTATAAATCATATACAAATAAAATTAGTCTCCTAATAAGGTCATAATACTTAACATTTTATCATATATGTAAGCCGAATTTTAAGCGCCGAACTCACATTTATAAAACGAATATGCACGTAAGTATGCCGTTCCGAACTACTGTCCGAACAACGAACCATTGACCGGATTTTTGACCGAATCCGACCTATCTGAATCCGTATGATTCCCGTACGTATGTTGTCCCGAACTACTACCCTACCCCGAATTGTCAACTAGGCTCCATATTTGACCTTAATACACGGATTTCTGCCGTTCTCCGGAAGCCGAACTACTAACTAGGGTTAGCAGAGGAACAAAAATGGATTCTGAACCAGTGGTTCCCCGTTTAAGAAATTAAGCTGGTACTTGCATGGTTTCTTTCAAAAGATGGTTGAAAACAAGAAAAGGAGACCAGCAGCCAAATTTCCTGAACTATCAATGTATCAATGTAATTGTAAAGTTTCTCAAATCTCCCAAACAATATATATATAAAAAAAAAAAAAAAAAAAACAACCAAAATACATATGATCATAGTATGTGTCGACCATGCAAGAGTGTAGACTGCAGACCACTTGTATCCTACTTGCTTTTATCCATGACGTGAAATCCTTTTCGTCTACTGCTATTTCTTATTAAATCTTCATTTTCTTTTTCGGGTTAATGTCCTCTACCTCTTGGGGTTTTACCTTTCGTTGACGCAAACACGATTTCTTAGATGAAATTCGAATTCTTCCCGTCGTACTTTCCATTTTTTCTGATTGATCAGCTGCTACTGACACGGAAACAGTGAACGGCATAGGCTTGTGATTAACCTGAATTGTAAAAGCATCACTTAATAGAGGTCCTTTGACCCTTAATTTAATGGCAGATAAGTTTAACCCAAATTTTGTGAAGTGTGAAACCTCCAGAAGACCTCCACATTGTGCTCCTATTGTTTCAAACATCTCTGAATTCCAAAGAGAAAAAGGAACTCCTTTAACTAAAACCCACTTTGCTGAAATCTCCACAATGTCAGCTGCGGAGAGTAGGTTCATGTTAGATGACCATGGGACAAATTGGAGCTGAATGTACTCAAAAAACCATGGTTCTTGCTGAATCAAATATTCTCTCTCTTTAGTGTTCTCAATGAAGAATAGAGCCCGAGTAGACGAAACCGGTTGGAGATGGAAGTCACCTCCAAACTTGAATCTTTCACTGATGGATGCACCTACTCTTTCCCATGACTGAATACGACTCTTAGCTTCGATAACAACCATTAGATTCCAATTTATTGAATCTACAGTTTTGTTTTCATGAATTATAGACGCGGATATCTCCTCGGGAATACCCAAACAGGACTTGCATTTGCAGGTGAGATGATGGAGAAGATAACCAACACTCTCATTCTGAATTTTATAATCACCTAGAGTTTTTCCATCTTCCGTTAACTGAGAACGAGCAAAATACAAACGTTGTTGGGCTGCTGGAATTCCTTCCCTCTCCTGAACCTTAGCCTTAAGGCTCTTAACAGTATCTGAACTCTCAATCTCAAAAGCGATATTCTTGCCAGACAAGTTATTTATGAAGATCTTCATCTGCGCATGTATATTGAATTGAATTGAGCAAATTGTGATCAACAATATATACAACCAAAGGATAAACTTTTTCATACACATGCACACAGATAAGTATATATAGAAAAAAATATTTTGATTAGTATAATCAACTCCGTACCCTAGATGCGGATATCTTCTTCTCAGGGGTAGTGTGGGTCGGACAGACCTTGCAGGAGAGTAGACGGCCTGTAAGATGAAGTGTAGACTCCCTAGTAATATTATAGTCGGCTAGAGTTTTTCCATCTTTCAACTGTTGACATGAATAAATTAAACGTTGATTTTCTGGCAGCATTCCTTCACTGTCTTGAATCTTAGACTTTAGGCTCTCAACAGTGTCTGAACTCCCTACGTCGATGGTAATGGTCTTTCCAGTCAGGGTTTTTACAAAGATCTGCATCTGTATGTATATTGAATTGAATGAAATAAACATTGATCAACAATATACAATCCAAGGATAAACATGTTCATACACATGCGCCCACATAGACGGATTTACTAAATATTATAACATATCATCTCCTAGTAGCTGCTTATATATATCTATATACGAATCAACAATATATACAACCAAAGGATAAACTTCTTCATACACATGCACACAGATAAGTATACATAGAAAAAAATATTTTGATTAGTATAATCAACTCCATACCGCTGCCTGCACATATATGAATCAACCAAACACAAAAAAAGTAGTATATGAAAGCAGATAATAAGATTGAGAAGGCAACCCTAGCTTCTTACCCTAGATGCAGATATATTCTTCTCAGGAGCAGTGCAGGTCGGACAGATTTTGCAGGAGTGACGACCACGGAGAAGATGAACTGTACACTCCTTGGTAATATTACAGTCGGCTAGAGTTTTTTTCATCCTTCAACTGTTTACCAGCATAAATTAAAATTTGATTTTCTGGCAGCATTCCTTCAATGTCTTGAACCTTAGACTTTAGGCTCTCAACAGTGTCTGAACTCTCGACCTCAAAGGAAACGTTCTTGCCAGATAGGGTTTTTACAAAGATCGACATCTGCATGTATATTGAATTGAATGGAACAAATCGTACGTGATCAACAACATACAATCGAAGGATAAACATGTTCATAGACATGCACGCACATAGAAGCACATAAGGTATCTACATACAAGAAAATACGGATCTACTAATGAATATAATATATCATCTACTACTAGCTGCTTATATATATACGAATTAATCAAAAGCAAAATACGTATATGAAAGTAGATAACAAGGATTGAGAAGCTAGCCCTGATAGCATCTTACCCTAGATGCGGATATCTTCTTAGAAGTGCTGCCTGGACAGGGATTTCGGGACATTGGTGGAATTGCATGAGCTCGAATGACATGCTGAATTGTACAGTACTCCCTTATATTGTAGTCGGCTAGTGTTTTTCCGTCTTCCAACTGTATACCAGAAAATATCAAACGTTGCATGTATTCCGGAATGCCAAACCTGTTTTCAACCTTAGACTTAAGGCTCTCAACAGTGTCTGAACTCTTAACCTCAAAGGTAAGGGTAACATTTTTGTCTCTTACAAAGATCTGCATCTGTAAAAATAAACATGAATTAATGTTCATTCACTATTTAGTATAACTCCTAATCCATGCATACTTGAATGAATCAACCAAAAGTACAAAAAATAGATTAGTATTATTGTATTAAAGAGATGCTATTTAGTATAACTCCTAAACCCTAGTTTACCTTGAATGCGAGTTGCGAGATACTCGTTTCCGAGGTGAATTCTGAAAAACCTAACTCAGGTCCTGTCACACGACTCGTCTGTCTTAAATCCAACCACTTCAAATTCTACCTATAAAAAGGGCAAAACCAGAGACCGATTTCTATAACGAGTATGCCTGAGAAATTTCAACCTCGCCCTTTAATTATGGAAGTTATGTATGACACTTTTAACACTTTTGGTATCGAGGCCATCCTTTAACTACTTCAGTAGTTAAATGGGCTATAACCCGATCCTGTTAAAATGTGGCACGCACTCAGACGAGTCAGCAGAAACCACACCATCTGACTGAGTACAGTATCCTTTTTCTTTTATCTTCAAACTGAAGACATGCACTAAATTCGAGAGGTGAGGCAAAAATATTATAAACCAAACTTGAAGTAAAAGACAGTAAGACTTAGAAACCACATATAGATAGAAGTACAATAATCCCTCCTGCGACACGCTTTGACAATGTTTCAACCAGCACAGTAATTTGATCCACCAACCTTTACATTTTCTAGGTATTGTTTGCTCCTCTTAAGACACGTGCTTTGTTAGGCATCACTTGTGAAACAAGTCCAAGTTCAGTCTCACCAATACGCTTCAGGTCACCATCTATTGTGTCAGGCAAAATGACAATGAGCAAGATGGTAATCAGCAGTTTACTCTGCCAAATACCAACTGCCGTAAGCGACATAAATTTCTAGCTCTTTCTGTGAGTTGTATACTGAATGAGAAAAATCGGTTTCAGCCTCGTCCATCTAGTCCTGATAAGAACAGTGTATCAACTCTTAAAACATCACGCTCTAACCAGTTGAGCCATTCAATCCCCGTTCTCTACTATGTATTATGGTCTTTAATTTTTCTAGCCAATTACTCATTTTATATTCAAATTAAACACCATCAGCTATTAAGGGGATGATTTTCTCAAATTATACGCCAAACAGTAAAGAAAAAGCTTAAGATGCTCGCTTCTCTTTAATAATCAGATAAAGAGAAGTAATAAAAAAAACATGGTTTATAACTACCTACATCTAGCAAATATGAAACCCAACTCTCAAAGTAAATCAAAACACAAGAAACAACAACTGACTACCACACACACGCAAAAAAAACACTTTTTATAACATTCGTCTCCAAATTGAAAACTAAATCTATACCATCCAAATTGAATGTATCAGCAACATAATGTTATGAATATTAGTATCGAATAGGTCATGAATATTAGTATCGAACAGGGCAGTCCTTCCATATTATATTTAAGTTAATTAAGCGGATACTGGTGATGTGGGACTATTGTGAAGTTACTTTAAACCCAAATAACTGGTATCAGAACCCAACATCTTTGCTAATGTATTGCAGAGGCGGACTTGCATGGGGTCAAGTGGGGTCATTTGACCCCACTCAATTTTGATTATTAGAGTACTGGGTACTGATAGTTGTAGGTGTTGATCCCCGATATGTTTCTTAGAAAGCTCAATTTCCTTGAAAATTAACTTTATTAACTTTTTAGAATTTTATTTGAGAAAACAATTATTAGAATTTCCTTGGAAGCTAAATTTTACTCTCTTTTTGGAGTTTATTTTGTGAATACCATTATTAAGATCATGTATCAGGCTCCGTTACCTGATGTGTACCGTATATATTTAGAACTTGTAGAAATTTATAACCTTAAATTTTGGTAACCTTCGGCCGTAATAATGTTACTACTTTGACCCCAGGGAAATAGATTTCTAGGTCCCCACTGATGTATTGTCGTGTAATCGTCTATGGTGCATACGGCATATCACTTTGTCTGTTCACAAAAACAATTGTGGGAGGAGATCTTAACATTAATATCAATGGCTAAATAGCAAATTGTGTTGGGAAGCATCAAAATTTTGAATATGAGAGCAGGTAAAAGATTATTTCCATCCGATTAAAAATTTCAAGTCCAAACAAGTCCGCGGTGGTTATAAGCTCTAGGAATCATTCTATATGACAAGTCCAACTTTGGTAAGCAATAAATTGTTGACAATGTCAATCTGCAATTTCGTAAGACAGGCTCCAACTACTATAAACAACCACAAAAAGGAAAAAATATCTCTTTCCATTAAAGAGAATAAGAGATGCGGAATAGAGAATCAACATTGACCTCAGCCTCTTACGGTATGATCTTCACAAAAGAAGTGTGTAGACAAAAAAAAGCTATAAAGAGGGGTCTTTTTGTGGCCTCTTCTGGTTAACCCTGATAATTCTGCAAACAAAAAGAGTTCATGTGATCTGATGGTTAACAGCCTCACTAATGCTGGTAGTCCAGCTGCAAATCATGTTCTTCATGCTAGCACCAAGCATATTGAAATTGATTAACAATGAATTCGCAATCTAGTGGAGAATGGTTTTCCGCATCAAGTAGCTTATGTTATGAGTTAAGGCTTGGGAGTAACTTTGTTCACTTTTTCGGTTTCCAAACTTATGTACTTCCAGAAACGAGAGATATTAGAGTAAAAGAGGTGTAATTCTTTTTATTTCTTTATTTATTATTTAGTGTCTTCCTTACTGGGTGCATTTAACTTTATCTTTTCAGACACATTAACTCTATATTTAGAGTTAACTCCTCTGTGTAAATAGGGGAAAGCCATTTTTACTAAACGGAAAGCGGACTAGGTCTAGGATATTTGACTTTGGGTCAATATTGGGTTGATTTAATACTAAGCTTTCCCCTATCAAATTTTATTTTTTGTTTTTCTTTCGTTCTAGAGCCTAGTTAGCAATTCCGGATTCGGCAAACGTACGAGTATTATACGGTTTTGTAAACCCCAAATTCGGTCAACCATTCGGTCAACGGAACGTGATTCGTCAGTAATTCGGAACGGCATACATACGTGTATAATTCGATTTATAAATGTGAGTTCGGCTCTGAAAATTCAGTATCTATTATAATAAATAATTATTATTTATAAGGACATATACTAATTTTTATGCATATTTGAGAGTTATTTAAAGAAAAAATAAACTTAATATGATAATATTAATAATATGTAAAATATTAGTCATCCAAAAGGACGTGGTATAGTGGTTTAGATGCACCTGCAAATCTCTTCGGTCATTTTTGTTTCATAAAAGTTACAACAATGTCTAATATTGGGCTGTGTATGCTCGGGAGGCAGTAAAGCCCAAAAAGTGGGGCCTTTAAAAACATAAAAGCTAAAGAATTTCTGGCGAATTAAGCGGACGTATTATTCGGGATACGTAAATCTTGGTATGGTTGTGCGTCTTCAGGGATAGGCTTTTGGAACGCGAGGCGGAGCTACTAGCATAGACTTGGCATGAAAGGGACCCATTAGCACTGATTTGGCTTGGAATGGGCGTGGACTGCTTGACAAAGCGTTTCCCAAGCATGGCATTGGCGAAGCAAAGGTGCGGACTGTTTAAACGGTAGTTTCTTGTCTTCACGTAACCGATTGCCTTTCCTCCTAACTTAGCCAAAATATGAAATCCTTTCCTTATCCAAATTCCGAAAGTGTTATGCTTTCGGATGGAAACTTTGCTACCCGAGAGATTGCTGCGGAAAGTGCTTGAAAAAGCTCTGACAGAGGTTTTGGCAACTCGCGCATCCGCTTTCTATGACCAGTTTCCCCTTTTTGTTATTTTTTCTTTGTTGTATAGACGTTTTGGTGCTTTTGCAGACTTATTGTTATCTTCTTGGTATTCATGGAGAAGTTAGGGTTTCGCCAATTAGCATCTCGCTTACGGTTTCACATCTTTGAATAAAACTTCTTATTTGAAAGACTTCAATCTTTCATTAGAATATGTTGTTCGATCTTCCATTCCCTTCATAGCTCCTGAGTAATTGAATAAGTAACTTCCTGTACGTTTTGGCTTTGCGTTCGTACTGGTGATTTTGTTACTTATTCCATGTGAAACTAAAATATGAAGGAGTACGGGTCCCCTTCGTAGTGATTGCTTCTGCGGTAAAGCTCTGGCTGGAATCAAAAAATGAGCGACAACAGTTCTTGGTAGCAGATGTAATCAGAATAGACTACATTGTCGTGGGAACAACGTAGGTTGGCTAGAATCGTATGGGCATCCATGGAAGTAAAAGGGTTGGCTGGATGCGTAAGCGAGAAAACTGTCCATGGTCACGAGTTTTGGCGGGATGGATCAAAATGTGGCCATGACTACGAAGGTTGGCTAGCTTCGATCATGATCCTTGACGTCGGGAGCGTGGTGGCACGACCCTTTGAAAGAAGAAGTGGTGTTGAAGCGGATTCGGATCTTAGAGAGGACGTTGAAACTTAAGGAGCCAAATGTTGCAGCTTATGGAGATAACGCCGAAGCGGAGCGGCTGCTGGAGCGAACGTTGAAGCAGAGCGGTTGTTGAAGAGAACATTGAAGCGGAGCCGCTGCTGGAGAACGTTGAAGTGGAGACACTTCTGGAGAGCACGTCAGAGAACGTCAAAACGACGCCTTGAAACTCTCAGAGCCTTGACGGTTACAATACATTGGTTAGGAGTCCCCAGTTTCATCTATCGATCGTGATTTCCAAGAGAGGTTGAGATTTGGGAACGGCTTCCCTGGCTGGAAAAAGCTGCTTTCCTGATGCAGTGCTGTTGAGGGATGCAAATATGTCTTAACGCTATGCCTTGGAGAAATATAGAATCTCACATAACTTTTCCTCGATTATGGAGAAGTCGTTCCCGATCTTTACGTGTGATGAAATTGGATTGCTGTTTCCCTTCTATTGGGCGTTCAAGAGAAACGCGAGCCTCTTCATCTATAAACGCGCGTCTTGACGAACTGCATTTTGTCTTTTCATCAAATCAACAGTGGTAAAACGAGGTCGACTTCTTCCGGCTCTTCCAGTATCTTTTCCTGATGGTGAAGTAGCGTCTCTGGTGACGGTTGGATCTATCATGCTTGAAGAAACATTGAGGTGGCGGAAGCGGCTTTGGTTATGGTGATCGTAAGTGTATCGCGCAGAGATGGCACAGTTTTGATCACGGAGTGATGGAGCCATGGCACTGTTTCGAAGGGTGAGGATGGCGCTGCTTTGGCTGGTTGTGGAGCGGAGAAGATGGTGATGGAAGGGCGCAAGATGTTAGCGCTGGAAGGATGCAAGCCGTTAGCGCAGGATGTGGTATATTGTGGATGGTAAGCTCGTCTGGCATGCGTATCTGGTAAGTGTGTCTGGTAAGCGCATCTGGCATGTGCATCTGGCAAGGGCGTCTGGCATGCGCGTATGGAAAGCGCGTATGGAAAGCGCGTATGGTAAGCGCGTATGGCATGCGTGTCTGGTAAGCGTGTCTGGCATGCGGGTGGAGGAAGCTTTGTCTTCGATTGAGGACATGTGCAACGTGACTGGTCATACCGTTTCTGAGGATGTAATCTCGAGCTGGAGGTTCCATCGTGACATGTGTGTAAACTTTGAATTTAACGTTCTTTGGTTCGTTGAAGGTTTCTCTGAGGTCGAGAAGTTTCTGGTCAAAATATTCGAAGGTACTTCCGCAGACATGGTGAAGAAGCAGGAAGCGGAATTCAAAAAATTGTGCAGGCAGCTGAAGTTGAAAAGTGCGTCTCTCCAGAGCACGCGGGAGGCCTTTGCTAAGAAGAGCAAGACGTTGTTGGAAAAGTTTCCTTGAATACATTTCTGTCTTTTGAACTTCTTATTTTTAGGTTTTTTTTTTGAAAGGCAAATGGAAACGCCTGGTTTATGGTTTTGATTTTATGGATTTTTGGGGTTGAAAGATAAATGTTACCTTGATGGTTTTGGATTATTCTTTTGGAATGAACTATTTAGGAATGAATTGTTTAGGAAATGATGTTGTCTTGGTTATGATTGAAAGTGTTGCAAGCATCCCAGAAAAACCATGGAACCGTGCGTTTGGTAGATGACATGGGGTGAAACATAACATGGCTATTGGTTTTATCATTCCCGTGAAAAACTTGAAAGAGCGAACCATATATCTTGTCTAGGTAGGACTTACTTGGTTTTTTTAGGTCTCCTGATGAAAAGGAAACCTTCCGGGTGCACAACCAAGTTTTATGGGAAGCATCGCCATGATAGTGGAAAGTCCCTAGCCGTTACTAAGTTGCCTGATAACCTAGTCACTGATTCTCGGGCGGATCGTTTGCTTCAATTTTCTGGGAAGTCCCCAGTCATCCCTTGTCCTGTCATGACTGATAATTGAGTCATCTGATAACTCAGTCGTCGATCCTTGAGCAGATCGCCTGCTTCTACCATCTTGATTTCTGGGTCGAATGAGATCCATGGTCGAAGATTGACATTGTAACTGAAAGATCAATCTCCCACTGTGGTCGCCAATTGTTTGTGGGTCAAAACAGTTTCTGCCGATTTCGGTAATTTCGGGTGTGTGGGTGAGAAACGATTCTAAACCCTAAACAAATGTACTGCACGGGAGTACTTTAGATTCGAGAGATCAATCTGTACAAGTCCGGCCTAAACCAAGAAATGGCCGTTCCAGACTTGCTTCGGTCGCAAAGTGAAGGAGAATGGGTTGGTTTTGGGGGGGAAGCAAGGAAAGTGATGAGACAAGAATAGTTGATTTACGGAAGAGTAGTTGTTACTACGACTTGTATCGTAAAAGTGGGAAGGCTAACAAATGGTAAGCTAGCAAGTATTTTCTGAGTGTTGTATATTCCAGAATGAACTTGTTGTTCTTTGGAAATAGGTAAGACCTATTTATACAAGTCGAAGTGAAACGTACCCTGGTATCATTAAGGAATGGAAAAATGGGTAAGTAAATGGGAGAAGGTGGTAACCGTATGCATGGAATTTGATGTTCCATAAAATCGTTAACGTATGGAATTGATGTTCCATAAAAATATTAACGTACAGAATTGATGTCCCATGAACGTTTCACTTTTAACTCCCTTTATTTACTAACCGCCTCACCCTTATGACACTTCCTTATGACGGGCGTAGTGTACGCCGCACGCTATAAACCGCCAAACCAATACCCAAAGAGGATTTCCTCCTGGGATTGAAGGGTGACCGTTGATTGTCGCACGCCTTCGTTTTGGTAGTCGCGTAGGGAAGGACATCAAGGTGGCGCGGCTAGGTTGGCTAGGTGCAGTTTGGCTTGGAATGTGGGGCCAAGGGTTTGCCATGGGCTCATGGCGTGTCTAGCTTGGCTAGGTGCGGTTTGGCTTGGCATGTGGGGCCAAGGGTTTGCCATGGGCGCATGGCGTGGCTAGCTTGGCTAGGTGCGGTTTGGCTTGGCTTGTGGGGCCAAGGGTTTTCTATGGGCGCATGGCGTGGCTAGCTTGGCTAGGTGCGGTTTGGCTTGGCATGTGGGGCCAAGGGTTTTCCATGGGCGCATGGCGTGGCTAGCTTGGCTAGGTGCGGTTTGGCTTGGCATGTGGGGCCAAGGTTTGCCGTGACCAATCTAGGGTTTTGGGTCAAAGGTCGTTTGGTAACCTCAGACGGCTAGGATTTGCTCCTGGGATTGAAGGGCGACCGTTGATTGTCGCACGCCTTCGTTTTGGTAGCCGCGTAGGGAAGGCCAGCAAGGTGGCGCCGCTAGGTTGGCATAGGGCCATGGAAAGGTGCGTTTGGCATGGCGTGGTAGGTGTGGATGGCATGGTTTTCCATTGAAACATGGGTGCGGCTAGCATGGTCGGCATGCCTTGGCGCGGTAGGTGTGGCTGGCATGGTTTGCCATTGGCATAGGGGTGCGGCTAGCATGGTTGGCATGCCTTGGCACGGTAGGTGTGGATGGCATGGTTTGCCATTGGCACAGGGGTGTGGCTAGCATGGTTGGCATGCCTTGGCGCGATAGGTCTGGCTGGCATGGTTAGCCATTGGCACATACGGTATGAGAATTAGGGTTTTGGCCTTGTTGAAACCCTAATTAGCATTAAAAAAAGGTACCCTAGTAATGTTCTCGCAGAAAAATTAAAGGGTTCAATAAATGTGCTTGGTTTGTACATTATTACTCAAGTTCTGTGACGTCATTATCTGACTAGGATTTTACGATTTTACCCCTAAGCTAAAAACCACTATCAACAGTAGGAAAGTGCTACATGTTTTCCACGAAAACACTCGAGATATCAAAATATGTCACAAACTGGGGGATGCTCATCAGGGTATTAGTCTGGCAGTTTATAGCGTGCGGCGTGCAATGCGCCCGTTACAAGAAAGTGTCATGAAGTGGGATAATTAGTGGTGGAACGGTGTAAACAATTCATTTCCTTCATCATGGAAGCGTAATGACTGGCGGTTACACGAATTCACTTCCCTCATCATGGAAGCATAACATCTGACAGTTACACGTTACTATTTTCTTCCACCACTTCCTACGAGACCAGGGTACGTTTCACTATGAATTGTATAAATAGGTCTCACCTATTTCCACAAAACAACAAGTTTTGGTCAGGAGAACAATACAACATCCAGAAATCATCTGATAGCTTTTTCATCCAGCTAGCCTGATTCAACTTTTTGATACAAGTCACAAAACGCCCACACTTCCGTAATCAACCATTCTCGGTCTTAACACTTTATTCGCTTCCCTCCCTAAGACCAACCCTTCTCCTTCACTTTGTGACCGAAGCAAGCCTGGAGCGGCCATTTCTTGGTTTAGGCCAGGATTGTACAGATTGATCTCTTGAATCAAAAGTACTCCCGTGCAGTACACTGTTTAGGGTTTAGATTCGTTTGTCACCCATATACACTCAAAATTACCAAAATCAGCAGAAACGGTTTTCACCCTCAAACAATTGGCGAACACACTGGGAGATTAATCTCTTGGTTGCAATATCAATTTTTAATTCCCAATTTCACTTTTTCGACCCCAAATTTCAGAAGATGGTCGGTCTTAGAGCTGAGTCCGTGATCCCAAATTCCGCTCAGACTCTGGAGAATGGCAATGTTTCCTTTCCCAACACGACACCTAATGGCACAACCGAAGGAGAAATTCCAAGGTTGACCGAGTTGGCATGGGTTCAGGCGATCCACGCAAGGAACATGGACGTGATGAAGGAAGCGATCAACAACATACTCAACTTTCTTATCAGTTTGACATCGGATCTGAGTGATTCGCCCATCCCGGAAACTCTAAGACTGGGGACTGACGTCTCGGATGATTGCTCTCAAATTAATAGCTTCGCCACTAATCAGAAATTGGTAAACCAAAAGGCAGCCGCGTTGATGGAAAGCTTATGTGAACTTCTACACCTTTCAAAAGACCAGCGAGCAGAAACATTTGCTGCTATCAATCAAATAGCCCTAGATGCGTGTTTCGTTCATTTATGCTCGGAGACTCCAAGAATATTAGAGATGTCCGTCAACAATATTACATTTACTGAAGACGACATGATGGCAGAAGAGGGACATAACCGGGCTCTACACGTCACTGATCGCATCAAGGATTCAGAGTTCAAAAGGGTCCTCATCGACACAGGGGCGTCCTCTAATGTTATTACTCTCAGAACTCTCAGGATAGCCAAGGTGCGGCCAAGCAAAATTTTACGACAGTCTACCATGATGACATATTTCGAAGGAAACCTAACCATCATGTATAGATACATCAACCTGAATCTGTCGGTAGGACCAATCCAGTTGAAGGTAAAGTTCGAGGTAATAAAAAAGGAGACAGACTACCAGATGATACTGGGGAGACCGTGACTCCACGACAACATGATCATTCCTTCAACATATCATCAGTGCCTAAATACCACGTTGAATGAAGAAGTTAGTCGTATTCCCGCGTGATTATCTCCTTATGTACCAATCTGTGGTATGGAGATGTTCGAACCAAGGGAAAATTCGCGAGACTCTCCAGGCAAATTCCACTGCGCTCCGCTCCCGACGTGGACATCAATCGAAGAAGAGCACATGCTCACATTGCTGCACCAAGAGACCCAATCTCATCTCCCTCCAAAAGAAAAGCAAAGCAATTTCCCCTCATTAAACTAAAATATAGCTCACACTCATACCAAGCGGGAACGGTCTTTTATTGCAAGTCGTGACGAAAAAGGAAAAACCGTATATCGGCGCCGCTGTTAGAAATTAGCAGGGGATACTACCACTCAGTCTCTCCGCCCAATGGAATGCAATCACAGCAACGATCCACAAGAGGAAGTGCCGGATGCACCACAACAACTGCAGGACGGAACCAACTCCACCACGGATGAACTCGAAGTTGTCAATATCGGAAGTGAGGAATCTCCACGGCCTGTCTTAATCAGCTCAACTCTATGTGCTAACAAACGTGAAAAATATCTGGACCTTCTTAAAGAATATCAAGATGTATTCGCGTGGACGTACGAGGAAATGCCTGGCCTGGATGAGAAACTAGTCACTCACCATCTACATGTAATACCCGGATCCAAACCGTTCAAACAATCCCCAAGGAAATTCATACACGATATGGAAGAACAAATCAAGATTGAAGTTCAAAAATTACTAGTCGTTGGTTTCATCAAACTCATTCACCACCCCACCTGGTTAGCCAATGTGGTTCCAGTAAACAAGAAGAGCGGCTATATCAGGTGTTGCGTTGATTTTAGGGATCTAAACAAATGTTTCCCCAAGGACGATTTTCCTCTCCCTAACATAGATATGCTAGTAGACACCACCAGTGGGCACGGCATGTTCTCTTTCATGGACGGATACAGTGGCTACAATCAAATAAAGATGTACGAGCACGACACAAGTAAGACAGATTTTCGTACTCCTCTCGGAAACTTTTACTATACCGTGATGCCTTTCGATTTGAAAAATGCTGGCGCCACCTACCAACGTGCCATGACATCAATTTTCCATGATATGATGCATAAACAAGTTAAAGACTACGTGGATGACATAGTGGTTAAATCCGAAACTCGGGCGGCCTATACAGAAGTTCTACGACGGGTATTTGAAAGGTGTCGTGATTACAAACTAAAAATGAATCCTTTTAAATGTGCCTTTGGCATCTCTTCGGGAAAATTTCTAGGTTTCCAAGTGACCGCCGAGGGAATCAAAGTCGACTCACCCAAAACCCAAGCCATCCTCACGATGCCACCTAAACGGAGTGTGAAAGAACTTCAGAGCTTTATGGGTATGGTAAACTACATCCGGCGTTTTATACCGGGTTTAGCTCAGCTTGTTGCCTCATTCACCCCCTTGCTGAAGAAAGGGGCAAGTTTTGTTTAGACGTCGCTGCAACAATAGGCTTTTCAGAAGATTCAACAGATACTATCATCTCCAGCCGTCATGAAATCTCTTATACAAGGAATACCATTGTGTGTCACTACAAAAAAAAAGGTCCCATTCGTGAGGGTCCATAAACCGTCACAAATAGAAAAAACCGTCACTAATAGTCCAAAAACCGTCACAAATAAACATTTGTGACGGACGACTGGCCGTCATGACTAGTAGCGTCACAAATGTTATTTGTGACGGTTTTCCTCTTTTTGTGACGGTTGGTCATCCCTCACTAATAAATTCTGTATTTGTGACGGTTATGTGGCCCTCACCAATTATACGACCACCGCCGGCTAAACATTTTCCGGCAACGGCTCCCAAGTCCGGTTTCGCATTTGTGACGGTTGACAAACCCTCAGAAATATTTTCCGGCCATCGTCCGTTAGCCGGTCACCGGATTTTAATATTTTCCGGTCGTCGTCCGTCAACGTTAATCGGTCACCGGAGTTGGATTTTAGAGAAAATTCCCAGAACATAAATCTTAGATAGAAACTTGCATTCATAATATAGCAAAGTTTTAGAAAGTTCTCCAATGAACTTATATTCATATACAATAAAGTTTTACAAAGCTTTGAAACTTGCATATATATATGCAAGTATATTTTACTGTTTTAAAAACATCAGAATTTAGTACGCCTGTGTAATGTTTGGGAAACACTGCGAACACATCTGATGGAATGAAAACAAAAAATGACATCATCCCTTTCCCTTACATTCAAAAAATCACCCACCCATATGGCATGAAAACAAAAAAAGAATCATCCCATTCCCTTATATTCAAAAAAACGAGCACCTATATCAGTCATCTATCCACACCAACATCTTCCATTCATAGACTGTTCCTGATCTCCGCATCAGTTCTGTAACATACACACCATTTCAAGCATTATCATCACAGAAATTTCATGCCAGGTTCAAGGTTTTAAGGAGGAAATAACTTAATGAAGCAACTTAGTTACCTCAATAGTTCCTCTAGCTCTGCAATCCTATCCACGGCTGCCTGATAAGCTGTGTTGCTAGTTCCCTGCTCATCACGCGCAACAAGAAGTGCCTCTAATTCAGCTATTCGTTGTGTTGCTGCTTGAAGTTCTGCAAGAATATCCTCCAGTTGTTGCCTAAGGTTCAAAGTTTCTGCACTTGGTTCAGTGGTTGGCTTGGTTGATGACTCTTCACCCCAATATTTCTGTGGTTTTATACCACTGCCTAAACAACGAACACGGCCCCCTTTATCTCGTCCTCGCACTTCTGCAAATGCATCATGCCGTCCTTGTAGCACAATCGTGGAACCTGGTTGGCTAGCTTGAATCTCTACTTCCTCCATTGCCTTCTACAGAAACACCGATTTGATGGTCAAATGCTTGAGTAATCATATGTAAACAAATTCAAAATTCATTAAGTAATAAAAATATACAACGTACAAGTTCTGCAGACACTTCAGGATCCATCAATACTTCATCTGGGTCTTCAGTTTTCTTTTTTTTAGTATGGGTAACTTCAAAAACCTCGCGTCGTTTAGGACGCCGTCCTAGTTTCTCCTCCAACTAAAAAAAAGTATTCAAGCAGAAACAACATCCTGGTTAGTACACACAGTCACAGGTTTTCATCAATACATGTTCACATGACAAGCAACATGAACTGGATTGTTTGGTAAGATTTTCCTAAATCAACAAAGTTTAATTATGGGGTATAAGAATAACAATCTCTTAATCAAGAAGAGACTTTAGCATGACGCAATATACACATTTCTACGTGGAATTAGATGTGTTAGAAGAAAAGCAATTTGGACGGACAAGTCAGGTGACCATAGTATGCAATACCAATACTGAGAATAGTGCATATTAAAGCTGGAACAAAAAGATATGCAATGGCTAGAATCCAAAATGATGGATTAAGAAATCTTTTCCACTTATCAAGACTCAAACAGAGATTATCAGAAAATAAATATGATATCAAAGCATGCAATAGATACAACAAGTCCTATGCTATGCCATAATATTGGCTGCAGATCGCCCTGCCTGCGCCTTCTAGCACAACATATGAAAATTATCTTCAAAGAAGATCAAGGAATGAACCTGAAACTAGGCATGGAAATAGAAACAAGTATACCTACGTTGAATTCCTGAATCAATCACCAAACAAACGCACCCATAAAAATCTTGTTTTCATGTAGCATTCCAAAGTTTTTCATACAGCAAATGAAATGCATTACTAACACTGACAAAAAATCTTACCTCTGCTGCACATTTTGCATGTGGTTTAGAGCCAGTAGTATGGTGAAAGTTTTGTTTCTCCCTGTTCTGTTGGTTCACCTTGCATATTTCCTAGACCAATTACATATAAGATTATAGAGTTAGGACTGCTTAAAACTATAATAAGCATATATCATTGACACTTATACTTAAACAAAAGCTAAACAACTGCTATGAATCATAAGTTCAGACGAGCAAGGAATTACAAAATACTAAACAAAAGCTATTCTTTTTCTTGAATATAGACCATCTGTAACACCAAAAGAAAAACACAGAACAAAATAGAAAAGAACAAAACAATATTGACACTTACTTGTTTCTTCACATCTTTTTCCCAAACCTCAACAAGTATCCTCCACTGGCTCTCAACAACATCATCTGGTGGATTAGCAAGACGTTCTTCCACAGATTTCCATTTGTCATATGCAGCTTTTTTAACATTATGTTTGTGACCCCTCCACCTATCATTCACCTTGGTAAGAACCCAGTGCTCCAACACTTCTGGGTACGCAAATATTTGCTGACAATTATACAACCACAAAAGATTAAAAAAACATTGCAAAATTTGAGAAAATCTATATATTCAATTTGGATTCAGTAATGTACCTTTATTTCAAGTATCACATTATGAATTAACTCTGGCAACATGTTTTTCCAGTCTCCTACTGTTAACGGTAGCTTGTTTCCATCTTTTGCTAGATGACTGATATATTTGGTTAGGTAAGTACCATTTTCCCCCAAAGGGCACAAGAGACCCATATGCACTTCAACTTGAATTCTCTGATTTGGTTGTAGGTTTTGCAAGAACTTCATTTTTAATAGGAACTCGACCCATCCTACAATGAGAGTTATGATGATGTTAGTAAACATAAATTGAATTGACACTTATAATTAAACTGAGAATCAGATTTATCGCTAAAAAGTAAGAAAAACTTGAAAAGAGACAATTTCAAAAGAACAATCTATTTAACTATATATTATATTAAGACGAATACATTAAAAGTAAAAGCCAAGAAGGAATGCAAGTATATATGTTTAACAATCATCATCTACTATCAAACTCAACATCAGGACCATCATTATCATCTTCTGAAAACCCATCCACATATTCCTCTTCTTCTGACTCTCCTTCTTTGTCGGTGTCTTCTTCTACTTCTACGTCTTCCTCTTCTGCTTCTGCTTCTGCTTCTTCTTCTTCCTCTTGTTCAACACATATTTGTCGACTACCAGTTCTCGTAGGAGCATCAACAACCACCCCATCCCCATCATTTATAAGACCAATACTGTCATCCTCTTCATTGTTCACCATATTTCCTACCGGAAAATTATCCAGTAGCTGATCAGGATTGTCATCACCCATGTCAAAAATATCCCTAGGTTTAGTCCTAAGCACAACATTCCATTCACGTTCTACAGGGGTCTTCGGCATAAAAACTTGTTTGCATTGAGAGGCCAACACATAAGGCTCCTCCCGTTGTGTCCCCAAGAGATGGTTAAAGTTCACAAGCACAAAGCCTAAGTTATCAGTCTTCAAACCCGAAGTCCTTGTTCTGCCTGAAGTATTCACCACGTTTGCCCAATTGCACTCGAAGAGTACATATGAGCGACCTTGTCTGTATGTCAGCTCAATTATATTTGTAAGTATTCCATAGTACGTGCGTTCTGTATCATTGCTTGTGTTCTGAGCTGCTCCATTCCTAAAGGAAGGAGTTGTTGAATCGACTACCACACCACTGTTCTGTGTCTTTGCTCCATTTTCTTTACTTGCAACTTTGAAATTATATCCCTGTGTTGTATAACCCTTGAATTGTCTTGCAGTTGAAATTGGACCTTCAGCAACCACATCTAATCCTTCGGCAATTGTCACTTTAGATCGAGTAAGCAACCTAATATGATTTTTAAACCAATCAGCAAACTCAAGTTTGTGCTTTCGCAGCCGTTCAAGATCACTCATTCTTGGGTGCAACATAGCCAGTGTAGTTTTGTGTTGCCTAAAAAAAAGATAATCAAGCAGAAAAAATTAAATTGTGTCGCCGAAAAAGTATAAATAAATGAATGAATATATCACACAGGGTAAATAGAATATTTCTTATGCTATGTACGGAGATACATCATCATCATTAGACAAGATATAGTCATGCATCTTCTTCTGTTGTTCGCTAGTTAAAGCAAATCTCTTAGCTTTCCCAATGGGTGTATCATCTACATATCTAGGGGGTCTGTTGGTTCTTGACTCGATATCTTTGAGGTACCTCGCCAAGAATGTAACACATTCATCAGCCAAATACCCCTCAGCAATAGATCCCTCTGGCTGAGCTTTATTCCTTACATATTTCTTCAAAGTATACAAATACCTGCCAAAAAAAAAAAGAACTTAAGTATGTGAACATCAGGCAGAACAAGGAAAAAAGCTACAATTAACCTAAAGAGATGTTAAAATTCACAAAACTAAAACTATGGCGTTGAGCAAAAATCATAAGAAACAATCAATGCAAAGAGAGGTATAAAATGTATACCTTTCAATAGGGTACATCCATCGATATTGCACAGGTCCTCCTAAACGTGCTTCTGTCGCCAGATGCATAGGCAAGTGAACCATAATATCGAAGAAGGCAGGTGGAAAAATTCGTTCCAATTCGCATACAATGACTACGATGCGTTTCTCTAACTCAGCAAAATCCTCAGGGCGTGACACCTTCGAGCATAGTTCACGAAAAAAAGAACTCAACTCCATTAGCACTTTACTGACCTTAGACGGAAGCGTCTTTCGGAATGCCAAGGGGAGCAACTGCTGCATGAGCACATGTGAATCATGACTTTTCAGTCCAAAAATTTTACGTTTCTGTACATTAACACATCTTGCAATGTATGCGGAGTAACCATCAGGAGTCTTTAAATTCTTCAAGACATTAAGGAACATCGTCTTTCTTGCGTTATCCATGGAATAACATGCCCTTGGTAAGAAGTATTTCCCATTTGATAGAAGATTAGGATGAAGTTCAGGTTTAAGCTTCAGGAGTTGCAGATCAAATCTCGCTTTAAGACCGTCCTTAGTTTTTCGAGGAATATCCATTATTGTACCCAGAACACTATCGCAGACATTTTTTTCTGTATGCATCACATCTATGTTGTGTTTGAGAATATTATTTTCCAAATAAGGAAGTTCATAAAATATACTCAACTTCTTCCAATTGCTAGGCATGTTACTTGAAGCTCTACTTGATCCTCGTGTTTTTCTTTTGCGCGGACGATCTCCCACCAAAATTTCCTCAAACTGTTTTCCAAATGTGTGTGGAATGTCCTTCAACAAGCTCAGGATATCTGGCCCTAACAATGGGTTTGGAGGTGGGCTACGTTCTACTTTCCCATCAAAATCTTTCTTAAGTGTGGTGCGGAACCTATGATAACAAATGGACAATCAGCTGTCAATTACACAGACCACATATACTCTCAAAATTTCAAAAAAAACAAAAACATATGGATAGTATTACACATCTATTTGAAAGGGGCCCATGTAGACTGTGACTCACACGTAAAAGTAATCATCATCTGATAAATATTATTACCTATGACCCATAGGTAAGAATCGTCGGTGGCCCATGTAGACTGTTTTTCTTCCATTCTTCAACCACTGGTGTTGAGTTTCTTCAAGACACGTTGAACATGCCAATTTCCCTTTATTACTCCATCCTGAGAGCATTGCAAGACTAGGATAATCACTTATAGTCCATAATAATCCTGCACGCAAACTGAACATTTCATTTTTGGAGGAATCATATGTATCTAACCCTTCCTCCCATAACTCCTTCAGCTCATCTATTAGCGGTCTCAAATATACGTCTATATCGTTACCTGTATGACAAACAAGATAATGAGTTTGAATATTTGGTACCTTACTGATGCAGAACATGCAACAAGTCTAAATGTACCATAACTAGACAAAGGTAAAGACACAGAAATTATTGAACAACTCAATACAACTCAATTATTAAATTGTGACTCAACTACATTTAAAAATATTGAACTATACATTTCAAATAAAAACAATGAGATCCAATGCAATTGCAAGCCTATTAAGGTAAAATTAAGCAGCATATTTCGAAATACTGAGCTTAACCTATCAACATCAAGGAGATAATGCATTTCCAATCATGCACAACAACTAAGAAAGATCATACTAAACATATTAATAACAATGTAACCTTGAACAGATTAAATATCATTACCTGAACTATGTGGGCCTGGTATAAGCAAAGATAATATCATGTTAGGTTGTTTCATGCATAACCATGGTGGCAAGTTATATGGCAAAAGAACCACAGGCCATGTGCTATGTGGATTTCTCATTGAGCTGTATGGACTGAACCCATCAGTAGATAAGCCTAATCTGATATTCCTTGGATCTGCTGCAAAAGTTGGATTCATCTCATCAAAAACCCTCCAAGCTTCAGAATCAGCTGGATGTCTCAATACCCCATCTCTTGTACGCTCTTCGTGATGCCATCTCATATCTTTTGCAGTCTTAGAACACATGTATAATCTTTGCAGCCGAGGTTTCAAAGGAAAGTAACGAAGTATCTTGGCCGGCGTTTTCAATCTCCCATCTTTGTAACGAGAAGCTTTGCACACAGTACAAGCTTCAAGATCAGCCATCTCCTTGTAGTACAACATACAATCATTCGGACACGCATCAATTTTGTGGTAGGACAATCCCAATTCTGATAGTATCTTCTTACATTGTGTGAAGTTTTCCAGCAAAGTACATCCTTCTGGAAATGACTCCCTCATAAGTTGAAGCATCTCTTTGAATGACTTGTCAGACATCCCACCAATACATTTGTAGTTCCAAAATCTTACAAGAAATGACATCATTGACATTTTATCACAGCCTGAGTATAATGGTTTCTTTGAATCTTCTAACAACTTATAGAACTGTGCAGCTGAACTATCACTTGGCATGCCACTCATTTCTGCATCTAGCATATCACTCCTATCCTCATCAGCACACATTGGTATTCCATATGCATCTCGCAGCATCCCTGTAATGTCATCTCCAACCTCTTCACCGTTGTTATCTAAAATCACCTGATCCACATTTGTACTTTCTGCCCCCAAATCACTTGGAAATGTCGTTCTGAAATTTTCACCGTGATGATACCATAGAGTATAGCTCCTTAACATACCATAACTGACTACATCATCATATATCTCATCTCTGGTCTTGTAACCTACATTGGCGCACTCTTTGCATGGACACTTCACTTTGTTATCTTCGGTAACGAACCCCTTTTCAAATGCATAGTTTAAGAACAAACACAACCCTTCATGAAACTCCTTACTTGATCGTTGATAGTGAACCCAGCTCTTATCCATTTTTTAGTCGCAATACTCTTAAACTAAAGTAATCAATAAAACCTTTATGATAGGATGGACAAAAAGTACCTGGCATCATAGAAAGGTTTGTGAGAAACTTAGTTACAAATATACAATAGATATTAAGCACAAAAGAATACAAACGGTAAACTACCAATGTCAGCCTTACAGTACATAAAGCATTTGATCAGATACAAAAGCATATATGGACAAAGTTCAGGCATAGAAAAAGAACTTCTGCACTTAAGGGTACATAAGTCTTAGCATAGATAGGCAAGAAAAGAAATGAACATAGTAGCTGGTATAGTATATTGAATGAAAATTCCAACAAAACTAAAATGTCAGAGCATAGATTGATGGACATGTACAAGGAGAAGTTGTAACAGAAGAACAATAATCAAAGAAAAGACGCTACACAGATTGCATATTTTGGTAATCTTTGCATACTTGTAATCTAGAAAGAAAATAATCTTTGCATACTTGTAATCTAGAAAGAAAATAATGTAAAATACATTTTCTTAACCCCACTTTGAAACTCGTATTAACACTGTTAGCCAAATAAAAAATGGAATATATTGTCCTGTAAACAGATTGTATTTTCCTAAGGAAAATTAATCATTTTCTCAACCTATAACAAAAAACCTAATTTTGTAGCTGTGTAGCACCTGACTCTAGTTACTGCCATTATCTAGTTTGATAAGGAAAACAGTCGCACATGAAAAACAAAAATTGGATGCCAAACAAAATGAGAGAAGGGACGAAGGAAGAAGGGATGAGGCCGGACACCAAGTATTTGATAGAAAAATCAGAAAGTATGAAGTATGCAAATCCAAACAGTCGAATTCAAAAAAAATCAAGTTAACAGACATCATTAGCCAGATTGCATCAAACAAATTACTAAAACAACTTATTGGGAACTTCTACAGAGAAGTGGTTCAGAAGACCAGAACTAATGATCAAGTTAAATATGTTAAGCTGCACTCTCAAAATACTAATTGAGACAAACTAAAGAAGACCATACCCAAAACCTCAAATTCAGAAAAGTATTCCAGTTTAATATCAATATATATGGAGACGATGAGCTTCATTGTCTCTTACCAATAGTGGTTAATCTACAGTCAATCAACAAATATTTATGCCTTGAGACCTTTCTAATGCAAATACACTTTGTGATATAATGTGTTATACAAGTTTGCACACATTTTGCTGAAACTATGAACTATCCAAGGGACAAGGAAAATATGCTATTTGGCCAAGTATTTTCAATGACATACTAAATAGTTTATTCATCTGTTTATTCATCAGACTGAATTATAATGAAGAATAAATATAGTTAAACCAGGGAGAGACAGAGATACTTCAGTGCGCAAGAGTTTTCTAGCCAAAGAACAACAACATAAACGCACTCTGCAGCACTTTACCAACTCTCATATCTTAACTACATACTTACAGAAGATATCAAACACAAATGAATCCAAACCCAACTTTAACAAAAGAAATTATAAGAAGCTACAAAAAAGACATCAAATTCAATCAACACAAAGGACCACAAACTTCTATATATAGGAAATCAAAGAAACAGAAATCTGAAAACTAAAAAAAAATAAATTAAATTAAATTTCTTTTCAATCAAAATCTTCACCTTAAAATACTCCTTTAGGTAAACCTTCTTCCTTCAGATCCTTCATAAAAAGAAAAAATAAATTCAAAGTAACAAGGAAAAAAAAAACCTAGAAATTAAAAAAATTAAATCTTCTTTTAAGATTCAAACCTTAATAGACTCTTGGTTCCCTCAAAGTTTCCTCTTTTTTTTTCCTGCAAAAAGAGAAACAAATAATTAGAATTATTAATTCGCAAAATAAAATCAAACCCATTAATGGATTCTCACCTTAACAGTTACTCAGAGCTTCATCCTTTCCTTTCTGCACACAAAATCAATTAAAATCAAAATTAACATTTAGCAAATTACTTTTGTTTAGAAAACAGATCTGTTAATGGAAGAACAGATCGACAACAGCGGGACAAGATGATAATGGAGGAGATAAGATAAGAGACTAGAGAAGGTAACATGGAAGATCAGAGGCGAGAGCAACCTGGAAGTTCTTCAGCGGCGGAGAAAAAAATAGAAAAGGGTAAGAGATGAAACTGACCAGATATTTTTGGAAGATAGAAGATAAGGCAAAAAAAAATAGAATAAAAAAATAATTGTTTTTTTCTTTCTTGTTTTAGTTAGAATCGATGAAATTAGTGCGGGAGAGTGGGCGGGGGTGAAAAAAATTGGAGCCAATTTCTCTAAGTATTTTTGACGGTTGGGAAACCGTGGCCAATATTCTGCCTGAATTTTTTTTTACACTGTCGGATTCACGAAACTGACAAAATAAAATTGGTCCGTTGACTAAACCTACTATTTCCCACGGTTGGTCAAAAACCCTCACAAATAGTCACTATTTGTGACGCCCTTATAAAAAAACCCTCACTAATAGGACCTGTTTTTGTAGTGTGTCTATACTTCTTTTAGTGATATTGCTGTCGGAGCTCTTCTCGCCCAAGAAGATGATGAAGGAATTGAGCACCCTATATAATACTTCAGTTGGACTTTGAGGGATGCTGAACTCAGATACCCTAAAGCGGAAAAAGCGTGCCTAGCTCTGATTCATTCCATTCAGAAGTTTAGGCATTATTTGGTTTCAAATAAAGTGGTGATATCCTGGTCCGATCCTGTGAAGTTCTTTCTTTCAAATCCGGCCCTGATAGGAAGGCCAACCAAATGGCTCCTCCAAATGTCAGAGTTTGATATGACGTGTTCTTCCCCAAAATCTATCGAAAGACAAGCGGTCGCAGATTTACTAGCAGCTTTCCAAGGAGAGCGTACCACAGCACTGCACGAAGACCTTCCTGGAGAGTTTCCGGAAATCTCATTTGTCAAAGAAGAGGCGTGGCTACTATTTTTCGGTGGCTCCGCCACCCCTAGAAATAATACCGGAGGAGCAGGCCTGGTTCTAGTATCCCCAACCGGTGAAGTTTTCTCGTATTCCTTCAAGCTAGACTTTTACTGCACCAACAATTCAGCAGAATATGAAGCTTTCCTCATAGGGTTATCATTAGCCAAGCAAGCTGGAGCTACGTGTCTGGAAATAAGGGGTAATTCTAAATTAATGGTTAACCAGATGAATGGAGTATACGCGCTGAAAGAGGTAACACTGTCCCCGTATAGATCCGAAGCGTAAAAGCTGCTAAATTACTTCGCTGACGCAACCATAACGCATGTTGGCCGTAGAAGCAACAAACATGTTGATTGCCTAGCCACCTTAGCATCAAAGTTGCAGTTCGAAGGTATAGAAGAAACCTTGACGTTGAAAAGACGAACCATGGCATCAACATGGCTTTCGCGATTTAAGGAGACTAATGCCAACGAATGGAGAACAACGATTGTTCTAGAACTTAACAGCTCGCTTACTCAAGGGAAGGTCAGTCTCAAAACCTTACAAAACTTCTTCTTGCTTCATGGGATGTTGTACCACCGGAACCCAGATGGTTCCCTGTCAAGATACCTCGGAGATGAAGAGGCGCAACAACAGCTTAACCATATTCATAACGAAGTTTGCGGGAAAACGTTGGTGGTAACACTTTACCGTCGTCTGCAACGCCTTGGATACTACTGGACAGAAATGGAGACTCAATCTCGTTTGCTCCAAGGATCTTGTTCCAATTGACAAACACCGCCACATCAACTGGAAGTTTTCAATATTAACCACGTTAGGGACTGGCAGAAGCCGTACATGAGTTATCTTCGCGACGGCGTACTTCCTACCAACAATAGGGATGCAACCAGGGTAAAGCAAAGATCATAGAGATTCATACTCCACGAAGGAATCCTGTATCGTAAAAGCTTTGGGGGAGACTTATTACGATGCCTGGGCAAGACAGAAATCCTAATCATGCTGAAAAAAATGCACGAGGGTGAGCACCAAGGGAAAAGGAAGTTGTTTCTCCAAATACACGAGCGATACTACTGGCCGACCATGGAAGACGACGCGGCTTCTTTTGTTCAGAGATGCCATAAATGTCAAATTCATGGAAATCTTATTCGCGCACCCTCTACTCCGCTGCATTCAATAAGTACTCCGTGTCCGTTTTATAGCTGGGGACTCGACATCATCGGGAAGATCAACCTGTCATCATCAAAACAACATGAGTATATAATAACCGCAATGGAGTATTTCACCAAATGGGTCGAAGCCATTCCTTTACGAGGGACTACTAGAGCCAGAATTGCAGTGTTCATCAAGGAATATATCATTTGTCGTTTTGGTGTGCCTAAACACATCATCACCGACAACGGCACTCCTTTCGCCAACAATCAAGTGCGGGAGTTACTTGAAGAATATGGAATTAAAAAAGTTTTCTCCACCATTTACTAACCCCAAGGGAATGGGCAGGCCGAAAGCACCAACAAGACTCTGATTCGAATCCTCAGCCGGACGGTACACGATAACCCTCGAATATGGGATGAACAGTTACCCATGGCACTTTGGGCATATCGGACATCACCAAGGAGCTATACTTGCGCCTCATATTACTCTCTCGTCTACGGCGCAGACGCCATTCTCCCAACAGAAATTAAAATCCCGTCAACTAGGATTGCCGAGGCAAGTGGAATCCAATGGAATTAAGTAGAAACATCGAATGCCAGGGTAGCAGAGCTAGACACTTTGGATTCTAGAAGGGCTAAAGCAGAAGATCACGCGCAAGCATATAAAAATAGATTTCCCGAGCATATGACAAAGCGGTGAAACCTCGAGTTTTTCAAGTAGGAGTTATGGTGTTGAAGACTGGCAAACACATCCAACAAGACATGTCAGCACTAAAATTATCCCCAAAATGGGAAGGGCCTTATGCGGTCACCAAAGTGTACAACAGTGGATATTACAAGGTCATCAAGGAAGATGGAGGTAAATTGGAAACATTCATCAATGGAAAATGGCTAGAGGCATACTACGCCTAACTATTGCCCCACCCCTCTCCGTCTCATAGCACGGCTAGCCAGGCATTTTTGTCGTTTCCTTCACATCCCAGTTATTAAATTTCATTTAATCAAAGCACATTAATCAAAATTCTCTTATTTCCCCAAAACCAATACAATAAAAAAAAAAAAAAAAAAAGGTTCAAATCTCAGAAGGAAAACCAGGTGTTTCACAATTGCATAACTCAGAAAAGACGATCCAACCTATTTTGATATCTTTCAGTCCTACTCTTCAAGTCCTAGATTGCTTTTTCCATCTTTTGGGATTCCACGATCAGAGCCTTCTCCTCTTGCAAAATGGCTTTTGAGGCAGGAAAAACGTTGGCAAGGATACCGGATCTATCAACCTTCACGATGTCAAGACGATGCTGCAGCCAACTTACATTAAACTCAAGGGATTCACAGGTAGAAAACATGTTCTCCCACTTTTCAATAGTTGATTTTGTGACATCGTGGATGGATGTGCCTTCCATTTCAACAATCATGGGTAGGATACAGTTCACTGTGGTAACCAAAGAAGACGTGCAATGCTTCACCATGTCCCTGGTAGCAATATGGTCGTATCTTCTCCATATTCTAGTGTATAGAATCACGAATTCCTTTCGCACTAAGAATTTACCAACGCTTTGATAGCTAGAAGATAAACACTTCATGCGAACTTCAAATGACAAACCTGCATTGGGATATTTATGTCAATAAATACCCAAATCATCATTTTCCAGATCTGCAGCGGTTGGTGTGCTCGGATTCGAAGAAAAGGGGGTGGTCAGATCATCATCATCGACAATGGTCACACATGTTCCAGATGGATATCTCTGCACAAAAGGAACTCTTGTCTCACTCGCTAATGGTAACAAACAAATATCTATTGGTCAATAAAAATGTATCGGTATGATCTTCTTAAATCGGATGATCCGGGCGGGGGAGTTGTCGCCAGAATCAGGCCGCCTGTGTTTGACTAAAGAATCTAGCTGGCTCGAAGATAATTCACTTCTGTTCGACATGATGAAGGAAATATGGATTCAACAGAGAAATTCTTTGTCTTGAACTAAGATAACCTAATTGCACAAGCTTATATACTGCAGAAACCCTAAAGAGAAACGGATGCCGAGCAAACACAATGGGTTTACACGGCGGCCGAAAATCGACCTCGACCAGATGAAGTCCCTCGTCGAAACCCTAATGTGGAACGATAGAAAACGGTCAGATAGCCAAAGGAATGCCTTCTTAACCGCTCAAAGCAGTGCAATCTCCGCGCGCTCTACCAGACAAGCCGCACGATCTCCTCCCGCTCCATAGCAATCTCCGCCATTCAAAGTAGCGCCACCTTCACCCTTCCAAGCCAAGCGTTATCTCTGCCCTTTCTGCGATGGCTCCATCTTCGATGTTCGGTAGCCAAAATTCAACGTGTTCACTACACCAAATCAACGGTTTTGAGACATTTATATATGTTGCTATGAATTTAAGAGACACATATAAGTGTCTCAAATCGTGCGTCCGGAATCCTTTGAGACGTATAAAAAGACACTTATAAGTGTCTCTTAATTAATTAAAGCGACACATTTTAAGCGTCTCTTAAATTAATTAGCGACGCTTACTTATAGCGACCCATAAATTAATTAAGAGACGCCTATAATGTGTCGCTTATTCTATATGCAACACATTCGTATCCACGTTTACTACACTTATATTCGTCTCAAAATTAAATTAGCTTTTAACAAAAAATAAACTGGTTTTTCATTTGTGAATTCCAAAATCAAAATTCCCTGCACCTATACACCTGTACTGCACTTTTTGCACATTCATTTTTCGCACCCGAATACAGGCACCTAGCCATCCATTCCATTCTCCATCAAATATGAAATATGAAAACACAATTCAATCTTACTATACAATTATTATATGATCAATTTCAGTCACAATTACATATGTGAGATACTTAAAATTACAACAACAAAATAGATAGTTCCAATAACTGCAAGTCTTTCGCTATAATTTGGGATCAAAGTTCAACATATTTTGGTATAAAATAACACGATACTTCCTATAAACTCTAGCAATCAATATCATCGGACTTCATCCATATTTTTTACATGAAATTAAGAAAGGAATTATCTACAACTTGTTTAAATCAATATCCTATTATGATTGTCCAACGCTTTCTTCTTGAGTCGGTTTAAATACCAAGGAAACAGGAAGACAAGATGCAAAATAAGATAACCTGAGCAGTAAAAAGATGCCTTCTTCAACAGAAACAAGAAATTCAGAGCAATCACACAAGTTTTCTCATCATACACGCAATTTCCAGACATAAGGAAGAGATTTGCCTTTGCTAGATCATTTCATTCACAAGTGATCTGCATCACACACCAAACACGGAACAAAGTTCAAAACCAAAGCCAACAACAACAAAACAAGGATTGTAACATTACCAATTTGGTAACTCTATGAACCAGCATTTTAGTATTTCAACTTACTGATTCTGAGTTCAATGAAGGCACATTGAGCTTCCGCTTCCTCGATGACACTGAAAAAAAAATATCATTTCTTAATAGATGACAACAAAAGTAATAAAACAACACTGAAAAAAAATCCTAACAACAACTACTTGTCAAAGCATGGGATCCCAAGAGCCATTCCAAGAACTTGAGCTTTTAACCATACATAAAATCTCCGAAGCCCGTATTTATAGAAAGTGGCAACACCTCTTTCGCATTCGTCCCATCCGCTACTGTATCAAACCCAACATCATCAGTACTACAACCAAATCCCCTTTCAAGACAAAACTTCAAAAGATAAAGTTTTTCATACGTGATTTGCTAACCCAGAGCTATATGTATCTTGTCCTCTAATATAGTTCCTGCCATATACACAAGACACATGTGATTATAATAGAAAAACAAGTTCAAGAGTAGCTTCCATTGTGCATCTCCTCACAAAGATTCAATAGCGAGTTCACCTATTGACAACTGATATTACTGTGAGCTCAATATACTTGTCGTTCTGTGATATTTCTGCAGGTACCCATAGTCTGCTGTAAGAACGGAAAAGAGCACAAAGGATGAGGAGGCAGATATGGAGAAATCAAACTGCAAAAACACAAGCATAGGATAGAATTGGACCTGAAAAATGCCACTTGTGAGCAGCTCTCCTTCATGTCCACCAACCAACTGAATTAAGTTATAAAAGACGCAAAGCAAAGTAGTTAATACTGAATATATACAGATCCTTTTGCCTCCTTTATCCGGGCTTTCACTCATAATACAAAACTGGTACAGAATAGGGATGAAGTGCAGTTGTAACATTGTGTATTATCCTGTCATGAAAGGTACCTGCAGAAAGAAGCCGATATTAAGTACTTGTCGTCTGTATCCAATAAATAAAGAAAATAATACTTATCAGTATGCTAGTAACTGTAATTACCTCCATTGTCGGAATCTCAGATTTTGAATTTGTGATTGTTTCATAAAGGAAAATATATCTGTAGTAAGAAAATACAAAATGGCATACTTAACAGGAGTGTCTAAAGGTGAAATGCAGAAATAAGAATATAAACTAATGATGTGTCTTTTCTTCAGGAATCAGAATTTGTGGATTTATTGAAAGTTGACAAGAACATGATGTACTAAATGTAGCAATAGTAGGGTTCGTGTTTCTGAAATCATAAAAAACACAACAAAGTCCAGAAACAAGTTCTTTAGGAGCATCAGGGAGGACCTGTATGATTGATGAAAAGTGTGAGATAATGACATCAATGAAAATGAATAAAAAAAAAAAAAAACAAGACATGGTCTTCTATTTTCGTTGATAAATGTTAAATTACAAGAGAAAGAATATCACCTTGTCTTCATACAGGTTGCACTGATCTTTGAACCACATCCTCAAAAACTCCAACAAAAAAAAATACTCAATACCATGATGAATCAGCAACACATTTAAAGCCTCCTAGTCTAAGACATAGAAAACTTAGAATTGCAGAATGCATCATACTATTTATACAAAATTATAAGGAAAGGGTGAGCATTTCAAACAGACCTCATCAATATTTTCAGGTTCAAGAACAATACGAAACCGTTATTCGTACGAATTGGAAATCCAAAATCTGCTAGAATCAGGGGTGTGTACCTGAAGCACGCGTAATTTAGTTTAGTTTCAAGTGAACATAAGAAACTGCTAAGCTATCTTGAGTCTCCAAATGACTATCAAATTTTTTTTCCCTGTAAAAGGTTTGCTTAACAAAATGTGATATATGAGATAATAGAGATAAAGCTTTAGAAGAATCAGGCAAATATTTTTTAACTATAAGGCAAAGAGTGAACATTTCAGGAAGACATTATTCAATCACACCATCACTATCAATGTACATGGTTTTAACTGAAAATTAAGTTCAAAAACTTTGGCAGTTATGTAAAGTATGTATATCAGATGAACATAGCTAAATAATACAAGCATAAGCAATATGCATGATTTGCCATAGAGATAGATAGACAATGCTCAATGTTGAATATCTTCAACAAAATCTTGTCTACGACTATTGAGAAGATTCAAATATAGGCATAAAAGGAGTTGTTGTTGTTGTTGTTCTGGTCTTAGCTGACAGACAATTCATCCTCTTGTTTAATGAGATTTTGGTGGTGAAGAAGGATGGAAGTAGTGAATTTCTTAGACGGTGTTCTGTTGTTGCAGGGTTAAAGCTTTGAATCGACTATGCCATGTTTACTCAAGGTTTTGGTGGAGAAGAGATTTAGTGAGGGTTTAAGACTAAGATTTATTTCGATAAAGAATCTGTACTAACAATAAATGGATTAGCATCATTGAAAACCCTTATAACCAAATAAAAAACACCTTGTATATTTGTAAGTCTTTGTGACTGTGAGAAAGTCTTCTCACTTATCAGTTAGGATAACCTGATTCAGCTGGTTAGTGAATTACATAATACAAAGAAAGGTAGTCTATTTGACATACATAAAGCGAAATAAACATAAACAACTCATGATGTATGCTGATAGATCCGCACAACCCACACTAACATACCAGAAAATGAATAAGAAGGCAACCAAACACATACAACTAAAAACAATCAATGCAGTCCATAAAAACACTCAATCATACCAGAAAATGAACAAGAAGGCAACACGAATGGATAAAAAATGATCAATGCAAGACATAAATACAAAGTTTGTACAACTCTCTCAACTCATAAACAACAAATCAGACTCAAAATCTTTAATGTTTGCATCATAATCAGATACTAAAATACATTAGATACAAGACAAGCATATTGAAGATCAAACACCTCTATCATACTCATAACCCTTATTCTCTAAATTAAATATCAAACATGTTATAACAACAAGCGATACTCACATACCCACAATGAGAAATCAAACACAAACTCCTCAAATGGAAATAAGTTAATAAAAACAAAAATCAAACACAGAAACCTTGCAAAATATAGAGAGGAAAAATCAAACAAATAGGGTTAGAGCTTATACCTGAATCTTCAAGGATTCGTAGTTGAATCTTCTACAATTTTCGCTTCAATCTTCTTCTGCGAGATTCAAACAAAAAAATTAGAAATCAAATTTCTAGGGTTTAGAAATTAGAAAAAAAATTTTGAATCTGTAAAAGGGGTGTTTCATACCTGAGGTTAGAGATCTTCTAGGGTCTGTAAATACAATCTTCTTCTGAGAGTTTCATGGTAAAACTAAAAATCAACTTAATCAAAGATTTCGATTTCTAAAATAGGGTTTTCATTCCACTTTTTAGGGTTTACAAATCACAGATTAGTTAAGTACTTTTGGCTTGGTCTCTGGGTTTTGGTTTGATCTCTGATTTCTCTCACTCAATTTCTCTTTGTAGTTTTGAGATGAAGAGGAAGGGAAGAAGAAATCTCTGTTGGTTTTGACTTTCAGCTGGAGAGAAAGGGAAGAAGAAAGAGATAAGAAAGAAAGGGAGAAAAGAGGAGAGAAGGAAATAAAAGAGTGGGATAAACAAAAAATGTTGACCGAATTTTATTAAAAAAAAAAAGTATATTTTGTCAAAATTTAAGAGAACCTTGGAAAATTGGGGGAACCCAAAATAAATGGTGGGAACTAATATTAATTTTATGAGTTCAATTGTAAAATGATTTGGTGTGAGATAAAGTTATGGAGGGAGATTTGAGAGGGAAACAAATGTGAGAAAGATTTAGAAAATTGGAGTGCGAGGGAAATTTTTTGGGAAAATTTGGGGTGTGATGGAATTAAATTGAAATTAAAATGAAAAATAAATTGTAAATTAGATATATATTAAAGTTAATAAATGGTTTTGTAAAGTTTATAAAGACATTTGTAGAAAATTTAAGACACTTGTAAGGGTAGTTAAAAAATCAGAATTAAAGCAACTCATATTTTTGATTTGAGACCCTTATATGAGTGGAAACACTAAAGACATGTATATGTGTCTCAAACCCAAAAATCAATATGTCTCAAATCGGGCCATATGGTGTAGTGGTTGTTTCCACCGTTCCACAAACATCACCAAAGTGGCGCCATCTTAGCCGTTCAAAGCAGCGCCATCTCCACAAGCCAAGGAAGCGCCATCTTGGCCGTTCAAGACAGCGTCATCTCCATACATTCCGTGACCTAGCCGGCTAGCAACATTCACCGTTCCGCGGACCAAGTCGCAGTACCACCTCTGCTAATTAGTAGCCAAAGTTGTAGTGCTGAGGCCAGCACCCCATGTCCAAACCAAATTTATGCGAAACCGCCGATGCAAGATCGCAGATTCTTCGTGCCTCCTGAAAAGGTTAGCCAAATCTCCCTGAAAATCTCTTCATGACTTGTTGTTTCGATTTTATCCTCGTCTGTCACCATCTCATGCTTACCCCGCAACAATGCCCATGTTCCGAGCTAAGCAGGGGACTTAATGTTGATGGTAGTTTTTAGCTTAGGGTTAAAATCGTAAAACCTTGCATCTGATGTGATGTCACTCTGCAAGGAAACAAAGCCACGTGTGCTAACCTCTCCACTGGAAAATTTATTGATCCTTTCAATATACCTACATGAAATTTACCCAGACTGGCGAATGTAGCGACCGACGTCCCAGATGTTCTGTAAATTTCAGCGCCTCGCGTATATTCACTTAATATAAGTTTCATTGAATGCCTTCTATGCTATGTTCTCCGGCTGAACTCTTAATGTTGATATGGCATAACGGTTTGTGTTCACTCGCAGCAGAGTAGCACGAATCTCCGAATATCAAGGATAAGATCTTTGCATAAGGTATTCAACCAGAAAAGCATACTGCTCTCTAGCAATGAACTTAAGAGAACTTTGTGTCAACACATTGAATTCAATCAATCGTCCTGACTAACTTACATAAGTTAGGGTTTCGCGCCTCACGCAATATACCAGACCTTGCTTGTCAAAATTAAGTAAACTAAGCAATTAATCCTCCATGGATTAGTAGGTGCAGAACCTCACCCAGAATAAGGAAAACAGGGAGCCACAGGAGCAAAAAGAGGCATGGCCATGCCTTAGGCCAGCTAGCGCCATTGGCCACGCCCCGACCCTATTCCCTCGACCAATCAGGTCGCTTTAAACTCACCAGAAGTGTAGTCGCGCCTTATGTTTGGCCGACCCCTTTTATGGCCAATCAAGTTGCTCTAAAACTTGCCACCATACATTAAAGGCCAAACACACCCTGCCACTCCACCATGCTAAACCAACATGCCAACATGGTACCTCGCAACATGCCACTTCGTGGAAACCTGCCATAAATATCCACCCACGACAATTCCTACTCCTGTGGCCGTTTCCACATTATGGCCTTGCCATAATTCCTTTGGCATAGCCATGGCGCCATCTGCACAAAAGTAGCGCCATGCCGTAGCCGCATGCCACGTGTACTAATTAGAGTTTCGACATGCCAAACCCTAATTTGGGCAAATTGCTACTAAAGCAAAATAACGTTTCCTAGAACAAAGGGATTGGCGTGGCAACAAGGCCAATGTTGCCACGCCACATGTGGGTCCGACTCCACGGCGCCAAGCTTTGGCCACGCCAAAACCTAATTCTCTCACGGCGCCAAGTTTTGGCCATGCCAAACTGTAATTCTTCCACGACGCCTTGGCCATGCCAAGCCCTAATTCTTTCACGGCGCCTTGGCCACGCCAAGCCCTAATTCTTCCACTGCGCCATGGCCATGCCAAGCCCTAATTATTCTACGGTGAATTCTTCCACGGAGCCTTGGCCACGCCAAGACCTAATTCTTCCACGACGCCAAACCCTAACTTTGGCCACGGAGCCAATTTTTAGCTTTGGCCATGCCGCAACATCACTGGAATATATACCACTATGCCGCGGCTACTGGCATACCACTATGCCGCGGCTACTAGCATGCCGCTACGCCACTGGCATGCCATTATCATGTGGATGACGCCACTTCGCTATACAACAAGATATGGCCATAATCAATGGACATCCTTCTTCATGAGATGCAATATCAGCGATCCAAGTTCTCCACTGAACTTATGGACTCGTGGAAACTCTTAGGAGACCAACTGCCTAAACCCAGCGACCATGGCTACGCCAGGCGCCACTTGCACCATCGTGCAAATGACATGCACAAGTCATGCCGCAATGCCACTGCGCCATTGTCAGGCGCCAACATAAGGTATCCACAATCAACGGCTACCCTTATTCATAAGATGCGATCTCAGCCATCGAAGTTCGCCACCAAACCGGTAAGATCGTGACAAGTTTTAGGCGACTAGCCAAAACGAGACTAGCATCACATGTTATTTACCTACGGCAAGCCTCTCGATTTTAACTTGCCACACGTGGAAAAGTGCTACATGTTTTCCACGAAAACACTCGAGACATCAAAATATGTCACAAACTGGAGGATGCACATCAGGGTATTGGTCTGGCAGTTTACAGCGTGTGGCATGCAATGTTCCCGTTACAAGAAAGTGTCATGAAGTGGGATAATTAGTGGTGGTGAAAAGTGACGGTGTAAACAATTCATTTCCTTCATCATGGAAGCGTAATGACTGTCGGTTACACGAATTCACTTCCCTCATCATGGAAGCATAACGTCTGACAGTTAAACGTTACTCTTTTCTTCCACCACTCTATCGTTTCCACTTCCTACGAGACCAGGGTACGTTTCACTATGACTTGTATAAATAGGTCTCACCTATTTCCACCAAACAACAAGTTTTGGTCAAGAGAACAATACAACATCCAGAAATCATCTGATAGCTTTTTCATCCAGCTAGCCAGTTCAAATTTCTGATACAAGTCACAAAACGCCCACACTTCCAGAATCAACCATTTTGGTCTCAACACTTTCTTCGCTTCCCTCCCTAAGACCAACCCTTCTCCTTCACTTTGTGACCGAAGCAAGCCTGGAACGGCCATTTCTTGGTTTAGGCCAGGATTGTACAGATTGATCACTCGAATCAAAAGTACTCCCGTGCAGTACATTGTTTAGGGTTTAGATTCGTTTCTCACACACATACACTCAAAATTGCCAAAATCAGCAGAAACGGTTTTCACCCTCAAACAGGAGTATATTTTTTTTTATAAGTTTTCCAATTAAATCTGCCATGAACTAGCTAAGGGTTAAAGTTTTCTGATTGAGCATCAGCGACGAAGAGCAGGTAGAGATTCACCGAGGTTCAAGGACGAAGTGCAAATATTTGTTGGAGTGGTGAAAACGAGGGAGATTTGATAGTTCATCTTGTTGAAGGGATTTATTTGAAGAACTGAAATTATTGGAATCATTTCGTGATGTTTTAAAAACCTGAAATCTTAAAATTGAATCCGAAAATATGAAGGAGTTTAAGGATGTACAAGAGAGAACACCTCTACCTAAGCTAAGTCTCATCTACTACTGGTCATTTGATTGGTTTATACGGACACAGTTAATTTGTGTTACTAACTTATTTTGATTGGAATTATTGATTTTCTAGATAAGAAAATGAAGTCTGCCGTAGAGCCTTCTGAAGCAATTTGCTGAAGTTTGGGGATTCTTTGTTAAATCCTGCATCTCTATACTATGTATGCTTAAGATCTCTATTTCTCTAAGAGCTACTATTTCTAAGATTTGCTCTTACTAGTTTATAAATGAAAATAAGAAGTTTGTTCTTTTATGCATAATTCATATTTTTCCAAAAGAAGGAAAAAAATAAGACCTAACAATAAGAGCTTAATAGAAGGCTGCAGAAGTAAAAACCTCTAATTAGGGAGGCTAGGTATACAATTATAGCGTGCACCTTAATTCGCGTACAACAAGAGGCAATAATAAGACCTGACGCGCGTCATATTGAAAACACCTAGTTAGGATGGCTCAGGTGAAAGCTACACAACCCATGGAACCTGAGTCATGGAGATTTGGGGTGAAACAAAAGCCCATCAACTAGATTGCCTTAGTTGAAAGACTAGGGTAAGAAGCTTTCTACTAAGGAGTGCAGAAACTCGATCAAGGCGCCGAGGTACACGATTGAGTCAAGAGTGCCTGAGGCGTTTGGAGCGTACCTGGCCGCTCTTGACAAGTCTTGACTATGATGCACTCGGTCCGAAGAAACCCCTGTTAGGGTGCGGTCTTGTAACCATAAGCCATATCGGGGAGGGATAAGAGACCGTGAAAATAACTAATTATTGCATCGATGGATGGGAGTAGCCCACCCTAACCTGGTAGAGGTAAACTTTCTTGAAGGGGAATTCATGGCGATAATAAAGCTTGAAGAGGCGATAACTCCATAAAACGATAAGGCGAGATCAACGGGTTATTACACGAAAGTGTAAAAACCGCCTGTGATTTCGTCGCACAAAAATAGAAATAAATTTCAGGCTAATAAGTAATACCTTTACCTAGGAAGGCTCAATAAGACCTTATGAGATGTAAAACTTATACTAACATCGTTTTTTGCATGCAGGAGATATTTATCACATAGCATATCAATTAATGGTCACTTATACAAGGTTGTGCGTCATTATCAACATCAAGAATATGAGGCAATAACCATGCGAGTTCACCAAAGGATTTCTTACAAGGAATATAATAAGAGGCAAGTATGGGAATTAAAGCAAAAGATATTATCTTCCTTGTCAAGAAAAAAATGTTAAGTATGGGAAAATGTCTCGAAAAGCAACAAAACAAAGGAAAAGGGAAAAACTAAACATTATCAAAAGGAATATCTTGTTTAACCGTAGAAGCTTCAACATTAACTTCGCTGCTAGGGTCCTTGGGCAAGTCATTGACGAAGTTGCTATCTGGGGGAGGAACTTCAAGATCTTCTTCCTCATCGCTCACGTGGTCATAATCACTATCAGGTTCAGGAAGTTATTCATCATCACTTATGACAAGAGGTGGAACGGTCACCAAAGGAAGTGATTTGGCTAGGAGAATTTTGTTCACAAGAGCTTGAGTGTTAGTATGAGCTTGGCGAGCGACACCTTTCTCTGCATTACTTGTAACAATCTTTATGAAGTTGTGGAGATACGAACATCTCTTCTCTGCTCGATCCCGAGAAGAAGTAAGTGTAGCCGAGAGTTTCGCACGGTCTTTACGTACTTTGGCCATGTCATATCTCAGCTGAGAGATAGTAGAGTGGTGCAAATTCTCAGACGCTTCAAAAGAAATATAAAATTATAATTGGAGCCAAGTTCTTGCAGTATTAAGATTAAAAGTTAGAGGGATAAATAAACTGAGGCAGTCAACTACGTGTGACTACCTTCTCTCTGAGAAAGAAGGTATTGGGACAAAGCGAAAATACTATCTTTCATATTCTTCATAGCATTATCAAAATCATTACCAACCAAACCCTTCAAAAGAGATCGAATCTTATTTTCATCCTGAGCCAGAGAGACCTTTTCTTTCATGAAGGCATCATGAGATTCTTTTAACCGTGTGTCCTCTTCTTTAAGCTGGTTCATTTTTACAGTTATATTTATCTTACTTTGGATAATCTTTTCATTCTTCGCGGTTAATAGCTTCGATGATTCTCCATGCTGACTTTTTAGTCTGCGAAGAGACTCCTCGTGATCATCACAAATCTTCTGGAGAATAAGATACTGACGCGAAAACATCGCCTCTTTCTTTAAGAAAGATCGCTTCTCCATGGATAGACCCACATTCTCATCTGACAAAGTTTGATGTCTTAAATCAGCATTACGCAACAATTTAGATAGATGGGAAACTTGGGAGCCTAATGCCTCATTTTGTTGGACTAATAAGCTATTCTCATTAGTTAGATTTTGAATTTAATCAAGCGAATAAGATCGCTCGTTATCTAATTGATTTATCTGGTCCCGCAACTTTTAATTATCCGCGCGAGCATCTTCAGCGAAAAATTGAAAATCATATCTCTCCAAAACGCGCCTCTGGTTTAAATCTTAATATACGCACAAAGAAATTCAAAATGCATTGGTACAGAAGATAAACTATCCTTGAAAAGAGTTATACAAATAAAGAGTGACAAATACCTCTGGGGCTTTGGTTCTTGTTGCAAATATTCTCAGATTCAAGAGTTAGAGTCTGAAACTCTCCTTGCAGCTTGCTCAACTCTCCTTCGAGTGCAATATTTCGACGCGAGAGTTCTAGTATGGTGTAACTAGATTCAGAAAATCCCTCGGCCAGAACTGCACGACGACGAGTATCCTAAAGAAAAATACTATAAGGGTAAATATTAAAAAAAAAAAAAAAAAAAAAAAAAAACAGAATGAATGAGAAGAGTATAAGTGAAAACATGCCTACCAAAGTCAAGGGCAACATGAATACTTGGATCAATTTGAGAAAAGATCTCAATCCTGGTTGTCTTGTTTGGCGGAGAATCACACAACAACTTGTTCAGGGCATCACAGATACGAAGCTTAGAAGGATCATTGATAGAAGATTGAGCATCAACGATAATTTCAGATAAAACTTGAGCAGCGGAGCTTACTCCTTCCAAAACCCCAATGTCAGTAGGGATGGCTTCAAAGGAGGTAATCTTATTAGAAGAAGAAGAGGAAGGTGTAACAGAAGAGACGTTTTCCACAGAAGGGATATTCTCCATACGAGCGAAAAAAACCGCATTCTCAGTAGATGAGGGGATACCTGTGAATAAAGGAACATTCACAATGGTAGAAACAGTCTGACTTACTGAAGCCGCGGTTGTCATCGCAAAAATGGGAAGCTTCTCAATCGCATGATCAGTTGGAGTAATATTTAAGGGAACGAAGATTTTCTCTAGTAAAGAAGGAAGGTTCAAAGGAGCAGAGGCAACTAAACCTTGAAGAGATGCGTCAACAGTGGCATCAGAAGGAGCTGAGGCAATCAAACTCTGCGAGGGCCTACTAACATGGGCAAGCGAATGAATGTTAGTCTCATTTTCCTTACATTCAAATTCAGGGAGAACAAGACCAGACTTGAGTGTTGGAGCCTTGCGAATTCTTCTAATCTTTAACTTCTTCTCACCCTCAATATCACATTCGGAATCCTTCGAAGAACAACGCAGATAAGAAATACTGGCAACAATATTGTTTTACAGAAAAAATAAAGTATTTCTTACTCCTTTGTTATGCGAAGGCTTCCTCTTGTGAGACTCATTATCCTTCAAGCTTGTAGATGGATTAGGGTTTTTGATTGTAACCATAGTGGTACCCGAAGAGGAACTTTTGCTGCAATAACATCAGTATGGGAATGGAAACAATGATAAAATTAGAAAGAGCTTGATTCAAAATGAAAACAGGCAAATAGATTAAACAAGATCAATCACAAACCTTGAAAGAGGATCCATCAGAACAGCAGCAGGATCAAGATTAAGATTTCGAAGAAATAAGGATGAAGAAATTCTGGGAAGACAAAGATTTGTAGAGAACTCATAGGGAAAAGAAGGGAAGATGAAGTAAAAAGAGAAAAGATTATCTCTCCTCAAACTCGATTAATAAATAAGAAGAAAAAATGACCTGATAGATTCGAACGTGCCGGTAAAAAGAGAAGAAGATTAGCACGTGTTGACGGTTACGCTGAAATTACGGAAATATGTCGGAAGAAAAGAATACGAAAAGGTGAACGTGTGCGAGAATATGAAAGTGGAGTTTCTCATATCGCACTCTTTTCCAAAGAAGCGACATGAGAAGAGGCAAAATGCGGATACAAAATATCGCACACCAGTTAAGCTTGCGGTATAATCATCAAGACCAAGCGAAGAATACCGTATACAGCTAATCCAGCTGACGCACCACATGACGTCAACCTAATCACAAGAAAAGCATGAAGAACTGTGCGAGTTATAGGGTCTGTGGGATAAGAGTCATTGTAAGTGTGCATTAATAACACACAACAGATTCGAAAATAGGGGCTTTCTTAGCTGTCCTCCACAATGTAAACTCCTACTCCCTCCGTTCCATTTTAGATGATGTTTTAGGGTTATTTTTTTGTTCCACAATACTTGAAAGTTTTCATATTTTTTCACAAAACTACCAATAACACCTTTATATTTTGTCTTGGAACTATAAGTTTATTTTTAAATGCACTAATAGCAATTAATGTTTGAAGACTTTTTTCAAGGGTATAGATGGAAAATCTTTCATATCTCTCTCCATTTCTTAATCTGCGTGAAAACTCCAAAAACATCATCTAAAGTGGAATGGAGGGAGTATATAAGAAGCCGAGCGACCTTGTATGGAGGAGAGTTTTTTTGAGAGTTTTAGACAAGATATTTATGAGAGGGAAAGATTATTTGCTTCCCAAGTTAGGGTTTGATTGTAACTTTGTATCCCATTTGAAGATTTTAATGAATGTTCTTATAATTTTCATGGGGTTCTCACTTAGATTGATTGAAAGATTCTAATAGGGGTGTAGTTGTGGGATTTCCTGCAACTACAATATCTTTTACCAATGTTCTTGCCACTTAAACATATAAAGCGCTACAATAAAGAAAAATGAAACATTTAAATAAAAAACATATCAAGGCAACAAATGTTGATTACATTTAAATTTATTAGATAAAAATAACACCAAACTGGGTTCGACGTACATAAGCCCGGACAATGATAATGCACGGCAACTTTACCCGATCTTCAAATATCTCTTGATTTTCTCACAGTAAGTGCCAGAGTAAAGTGGCCTCAGGCTGATCTCACATATCTCGGCACCGTATAAATTGTCTGTACCAGGTACCGTGAGTTTTCTAGTACGTTGTGTTTCATGATTTGGGTCATAATAAATCATGGAATCATCTGTTTTGAAAAGAACGGCGCTATTCGCAAAGTCGCATACTATCCTCAAGCTGGTGGTTTCCAAAACAGACTCTTCCATAATGGTGAAATGTTTCATCCATGATTCATTTATTCCGTACTCATGCATGACCCAAACGTCAACCTTATCTAAGGTCTTGTGCAGTACACAGAGGCACCCTCCTAATACTCCAACATTGTTATTTTCATATGCTTTGAAGCTACCTGGTGGATGCTTCATAGATCCTTCTATTATTGCAACCTCCTTGAATATCTCATCCGTGAAATCAAAAGAGATTATGGCTTCGTAGCCGTCACGTCGTTTAATACCCCACCAGTGAAGAGCTCCATTGACCATCACCCCAGATTTTAGTTCACCGTGAAATTTGTATGCCATTGTTTGAGATTTTTTCCAAGAGTTAGATCCTAATGTGTAGGTCTGATAAACAGAATATGACCTTCCGAACTCGAGGACCTCAGTTTCAGACTCATCAACAGAATAATCAAAACATTCAGCACGTGAATCAACTTGGGCAACTCTCACCACTTTGAAATCGTCATTCTTCTCATCATAGCCCAGGCCATACAAACCGATATCCACACCGATGCTAGAGCTTCTAAAATTATGTGGAGACTCAGGTACCGTCTTGTACTCTCTTGTCGCTGGATTCCACAGACAAATGGCATCCTCGTAACTAGTTTTCTTTGTGCGTAAGCACATCAAACCCTTGGAAGAACCCAAAATTATTTCATATTCTTTTCTATAAGAACCCCAAAGTTGGCGACAATTTGCGGATCTTGACGGGTACTCCATCTCACTAGAATCACCAAGAGGGTTACATGTTGCAAAAGATAATAATTTTGAAGACAGTGACCTGTAATCCATTGAATAAATTACATTGCCTTTGTTTTTGAAGCAGCAACGAAACATAATAAAACTTGATGATGTGCCTGTTTTGCTGGCATTGTCGCTATGTGATTTCCCAAAATCAGGGCAACGAAAAAGACTATACCAAGGTTTGCAAACTGTTTTGAATGGCATGAGATTTTTGACGGGTACTCTAGATAGGATGTTTCTCCTAATATCATCTGGAAGATTTGCCATCTCTTTTTTATTCGATTTCTACTTTGTTATGAATTGTGATAGAAAACTAAGAGGTTTATTGTTGAAGGAATCAGAAAAACAATAAGGTACCCATCCAAACCGTATACTTCTTATATACTTCTTATAGGTTCAATGAACATTCTCTATGGTATAAATGGTAAGTCCATTAACGGTAATAAATCCCTAAACTACTGGACGAGCATAGGTGGCCAGACGCGTGCATTAAATACAAATTAATACACGGATTTCTGCCGTTCGCCGGACTACTGAACTACTAACTAGGGTTGGCACAACTTGGCAGAGGAACAAAACTGGGATTCTGACTGTTCCCAGTGGTATTTCTTTCAAAAGATGATTAAGCTGGTACTTCTTTCAAAAAATGATTGAAACCAGCAGCCAAATTTCCTGAACTATCAATGTAACTGTGAAGTTTCTCAAATCTCTCAAATAATATAGAAAAAAAAACCACCAACCAAAATACGTATCACAAAATTGGTTAAAAAGACCAAAATCAAAATTTCCTGGGTGAAAAGGTGATGGCGAACCAACTAGAAGAATGCAATACGGAGATTGCAGGTGTTGAGAAGGGAAGAAAAGGTTGAGAAACAGATGAAACTATTAAGGTTGGGTCGAGAAATTAAGAGATTGGATGCTCTGTAACAGAGTTGTTTAATAACTTCAATAATTGTATCTCCACTTAAACGAGACTAGCCTGTATATATAGGCAGTGACAAGAGTTCTAAAAATAGCTAAACACCTAAAGAAAGAAATAATAAAACTCTAAAAACAGGAAAGAACTAAACTTGGCTAGCAAACAAGAAAGATCTAGAATGATCTAGAAAACGTGTAGAGATGTTCTACATCAGTCCCTCCTTCTTGAAAAACAACTTGTCCTCAAGTTGAACCCAAAACATCCTCGTTTCGTCATAAAAAGTGAAAATCTCTTGTACGTTGAAGATGTTAGAAATATTCCAACTAGATGGAAGATCTATAACATATGCATTGTCACTTATCTTCTTTAAAACTTTGAACGGCCCATACTTCTTCATTTTAGTTTTGTTGTAAGTGCCAACCTGAAATCTCTCTTTTCTAAGATGTATCATCACCAAATCGCCTTCGTTAAAAGTTTTAAGACGTCTGTGTTGATCAGCATTTGTCTTGTACTTAGTATTGGAGTCTTCTAACTTTGCTTTGACGTCCTGATGAAGTTGAGATGCTTGATCGACCAACTGATCGGCCTTTAGCATGAGACTTTCAGTGTTTTGGTAACGCAACCAAATCCAGAATATGATTGGGTACCTTAGAATATACGATAGCAAAAGGAGATTTACCTGTAGAACGGTTCACAGATGTATTGAATGCAAATTCCATGTGAGGAAGAAACGTTTCCCACTGCTTTTCGTGCGATTCAGCAATTTTGGCACGAATTAAATTGCCTAATGATCTGTTAACGACTTGATCGTCCATCGATTTGGGGATGCGCGTTAGTCTTTGTCTTGTAATTTAGTTCCTAGCCTCATCCATAAGGACTTCCAGAAGTAACTAAGGAACTTAGTATCACGATCAGAAGTGATAGATTTTGGTACTCCATGCAGACGAACTATCTCCTTGAAAAATAAGAAAGCTACATTTGAAGCATCAGTGGTTTTCTTGCAAGCTACAAAATGTGCCATCTTAGAATATCTATCAACTACCACCATGACAGAATCATTGCCTTTAGAAGTACGAGGTAAACCCAGAATGAAATCCATACTTATGTCCACCCATGGAGCATCAGGGACCGACAAAGGAGTATATAAACCAGTGTTTTGAATAGTACCTTTAGAACGCTGACAAATCATACACTTTTGAACGAATTTTTGTACGTCTCTTTTTAAAGAAGGCCAATAATATCGTTCTTCAAGTAATGTAATTGTTTTGTCACGACCAAAATGACCGCCAAGGCCACTACCATGCAGTTCATGGATAAGATATTGCCTCAAAGAACCTTTCGGAATACAAAGACGAATACCTTTAAAAAGAAATCCTTCTTGAATAAGATAATCATCAATCCCAGCAGACTTTTTCCCACATTGCTCCCATATTGTCTTGAAATCTTCATCATCTACGTATAAATCTTTGATGTAATCAAAAGCCACACTTTCACTGCGAAGAGTAACAAGAAAATGAGCACGTCTACTCAAAGCATCAGCCACTTGATTCAATTTTCCACTCTTATGTTTAATAGAGAAAGTATACTGATTTATGGTGGAAAGCCACCTATCATGCATTCGATTCACTTTAGAAGAAGTTTGCAGAAACTTCAAGGCTTGATTGTCAGTGTTGACAACAAACTCATTATGTACCAAATAAGGATGCCAATGCTTCAATGCTTGAACAAGAGCATATAGTTCAAGCTCATAAGTGGACCATTTTCGCCTAGCTTCTGAATTTTTTTCACTGTGGAAAGCAATAGGATGATCATTCTGAGACAAAACAGCTCCAATTCCAACTACAGATGCATCACAATCAACTTCAAATGGTTTGGAAAAGTCTGGCATTGCAAGTCTTTGGTGCTGTTGCACAATTTTTCTTTAAGAAGATTAAAACTCCTATCGGCTTCTTCAGTCCATTGGAATTTCTCATGCTTTAAACAATCAGTTACTCCAGCAGCTATAGAGCTAAAATTGCGAATAAAACGTCGATAAAAAGATGCCAACCCATGAAAACTGCGGACATCTTTAATGCATGTTGGAGTAGGCCAGTCAGAGATAGCTTTAATTTTAGAATCGTCAACAGAAATCCCTTGATCAGATATAATATATCCTAGAAAGGTTACTGATTTTGATAAAAAGCTACACTTCTTTAAATTCACATAGAGTGCATTATCTTGAAGAGCTTGAAATACCTGAATTAAATGATCGAGATGCTCTTCTTCGTCATGGCTGTATATTAGGATATCATCGAAGTAGACAATGATAAACTTTCCAAGAAAAGGTTGTAAGACTTGGTTCATCAATCTCATGAAGGTACTCGGTGCATTTGAAAGTCCAAACGGCATCACTAACCACTCATATAGTCCTTCTCGAGTTTTAAAAGCTGTTTTCCACTCGTCTCCTATGCGTATACGAATCTGGTGATAACCACTTCGAAGATCAATTTTGGAAAATACTTTAGAACCTACAAGCATATCTATCAAATCATCAAGTCTTGGGATGGGAAATCTGTAAGGAATAGTAATCTTGTTGAGAGCTCGGCAATCAATACACATTCTCGATCCTCCATCTTTTTTATCAACCAAAAAAGCTGGACTAGCACAAGGGCTTTTACTCAACCTGATTAAACCCTTTTCCAGTAAATCGTTTACCTGTCCTTGCAAAATCTCGTGTTCCTTTGGACTTAGTCTATAATGAGCACAATTTGGAAGAGAAGCACCAGGAATGAAGTCAATCTGATGTTGTAAATCTCTTAAAGGAGGTAAAGAGTTTGGCAGTTCTTCAGGAAACAAACCATGAAACTGAGTGACCAAAGGTTGTACTCTTTCTGGAATGATTATCATTGGTTTAGATTCTTCATGAGAACTAAGAGTATGCCCCTGCATTTGTTTCACAATACTAGCTACTAATGCACTTGTCTTGCCATCACTATGTTCTTTATAAATGGCTGCAGATCGAGAAGGAACTAATACCTTCTTCTTACCATCTTTGTAGAAAGTATATGTGTTTTCAAAGCAATTGTGAACTGCACACATATCATACTGCCAAGGTCTTCCAAGTAATAAATGTGCAGCAGACATATTAATAACATCACACAAAACAGAATCTTCATAACCCTTGAGAGAAAATTTCACCAGGCATTGGTCAGTAATCTTTTGAGAAGAAGAACTAGTGACCCATCCTACAGAATATGGTTGAGGATGTGGAGTGATAGGTAATCCTAACTTTTGAACCACCTCAGCTGAAATATAGTTATCCATGCTGCCACTATCCATAATGAGATCACATGTAACCCCATTAATTAAACACCTTGTTCTGTTGTGTAAGTAACAAGGGTCGAATCATACCCATGAAATGTTCACTGTATAATTCTTCAACGAATTCTGCATCCTCTTCCTCCTCAGATTTTGCTAACTCATCATTAATTAAACCGTTGTACTTATGCGTTTCTTCGATTCCTCTTGTACAAGTCCATGAATTCTACGACATTACGAAGAAGTATGACCAGGCATCGACATTTGTTACACTTTTCGCCTCCGAATTTAGCATAGGGATTACGATTTTTTTGGTGGAGGAAAAGTTGTCCAGTTTCTACTTGCAAAACGAGTATTGGAAACATTACTTGGTTGAGAAGTATTAGATTGAGCTTCTTTGTACGGACTGAAATTCCGTTGGAGTAGGGAGAATAGGTGATTGATTCTTTGGCACAGGAGAATTAGTGAAATTGGTAGTTCGAAATTGCTTAGAGGTTTCATCTTGATAAGAAGAATTTTCATTGTAACTACTATATGAAGGAGATGTTTTAAAGTTACCTTGAAATTTGGAATTCTGTCTAGAAGAAAATCTTTGAGGACGGGAAAAACGTCGTTCTACCTTGACCGCCTGCTGAATAGCTTCCGTCATAGTATAAACTGATTGATTCATCCCTTCTTGAATAAATCGATTCAAAGCATCGATAAATCTAGCAACTTGTTGTTCTTCAGTTTCCTTGAGTTCATTACGAGCAACTAAGTTGTAAAACTCAGATACATATTCCTCTACTAACCTTGCGCCCTGTCGACAATTCTGAAGTTTGATAAAAAGTTGTTGCCTATAATCTTGTGGTAAAAATTTTTCCTTAATGAGTTCTTTCATCTTTTTCCAAGATCGCACTGGATTCTTACCAAAATTTCTTCGATTTTCGACTAACTTTAGCCACCAAGCTGCTGCACCTCCTTTGAGTTTATAAGCTACGAGCTTAACTTGGGTAATGTTCGGAATATCCATGTAATCAAAAAAGATTCAACTTCATAAAACCAGTCTAGCAATTCTTCAACTGAATCGTCCACCGAAAGTTGGAATGTCACTTTTAACTTATACTCGATGAGTTAAGACTTGTTCTAAAACGTCTCCTTCAGCTCCTTTTTCTTCTGGATAATCTTCAATATCATCATCACTCTTTGTATTGAGGTTTATAAAACTTTTTGTGCTGTTGATATACGTTTCTTTCATATTGTTTGTTTTTCTTAGCTCCTTCTGCATAGAAAACATTATGTTTCTTTCCGTCTCTGGAAGTATACCTTGACCTTGAATTTTTCCCTTCTTCTTGTGATTTATCTTCAAGATCGATTTTTCTTCGATTTCTCACCTTGATTTACCTTCTTTTTCAAGTTTTTCTATTCCAAAGAACTTCTAGTCTAATGTTTAACTTCTTAATATCTTTTTGAATATCTTTCAAAATACTTGGTAATATTTGTGAAAGTTGTATCATGACTCTCCAACTTGTCCGTAATTTTTGTAACTTGACTCTAGTAACTTGATCTCCCATTGAAGATAGAAAAAGAAACGAAAACTAGTTTTTTTTTTTTTTTTTTTTTTTTTTTTAGGTTTGAGTGCTAAGCGTTGAAAAGGATCGGATTTAAAGGATAGGACCTAAAAATCTAAGGCTGTGGTACCAATTGATGGCGAACCAACTAGAAGAATGCAATACGGAGATTGCGAGGTGTTGAGAAGGGAAGAAAAGGTTGAGAAACAGATGAAACTATTAAGGTTGGGTCGAGAAATTAAGAGATTGGATGCTCTGTAATGTGAGTTGTTTAATAACTTCAATAATTGTATCTCCACTTAAACGAGACTAGCCTTGTATATATAGGCAGTGACAAGAGTTCTAAAAATAGCTAAACACCTAAAGAAAGAAATAATAAAACTCTAAAAACAGGAAAGAACTAAACTTGGCTAGCAAACAAGAAAGATCTAGAATGATCTAGAAAACGTGTAGAGATGTTCTACATCAAAAGGACAGTCAGATTTAGATACTGTTGAAATGGACAAAAATTTAAAAATAGGCAGGATGTAACCAGTTTCATCCTGTCCATATTCAAATATTTTTTCTTATTTTTTTTTTACACAGGATGCATCCAGTTTCATCCTTGCTATTTTTTAAGTTTAAGCCAGGATGAAATCCAGTTTCATCCTTGCTATTTTTTTTTGTCCATTTCACCCATAAAATTTTTTAACTCGTCCATTTGAACCGTGTTTTAATTTTTTTTGGCCAAATGACCCATTTTCCGAATACGTATGATCTCTTACATTCGGAAATGAAAAGAATAAAAAAAAAAAGTTAAAATCATAGTATGTGTTGACCTTGCAAGAGTGCTAACTTGTAGTATCCTACTTGCTTTTATCTATGACGTGAATATCATTTTCTTCTACTGATATCCTTTCGAGCCCAAATATCCTTTTCTTTGTTGGAAATGATTTTGGGGTTAAAGGCTAATTGGGTATGAAAATGATTTGAGAATGGGCTCACAAACGCTCAACTTGGTTTATGGAAATGAAAATTTCTATTGCACTCAAAACTGTGGTCGTACAGACCTTACAAGACTCACTTCAATCTCTCACTCTTTATCACCTATACTCACTTCCGGTATTCACTCACTTACACCTCATCCATGCTCTCTACTGCCCTATTTATAGGGAGCTTTCAACCGACTCTATCTACTCCAGCATTGTCTAGAACATTCACTAGTCAACTACTTTTTACATCTGACTTTGACTCTAGATTCTTCTAGTCTAATTCTTGTTCCAGAAAACTCGTCACATTTCTGTTACATTTCTTACTGGATCATTCCAGACTTAAGCATTTCTCTCTAGTACTAGCGGACCCTTTGCGTACTGTTGAAGTCTTCTAGATTATTCTTGATTAATCCAAATCAAGTTTATTCTTCCAATATCGTCTGCTTCTATTTCTAGCAAGGTCTTTTTAGATCTTCATTTTCTTTTTCGGGTTAGTGTCCTCTACTGATCGCGGTTTTACCGTTCGGCGACGAAAACACGATTTGTTAGATGAAATTCTTATTCTTCCGGTTGTACTTTCCATTTTTTCAGATTGATCAGCTGCTACGGACACGGAAACAGTGATTGGCATAGGCTTGTGATTAACCTGAATTGTAAAAGCATCACTCAATAGAGGTCCTTTGACCCTTAATTTAATGGCAGATAAGTTTAACCCAAATTTCGTGAAGTGCCAAGCCTCCAGTAGACCTCCACATTGTGCTCGTATTGTTTCAAACATGTCTGAATTCCAAAGAGAAAAAGGAACTCCTTTAACTAAAACCCACTTTGCTGATATCTCCACAATCTCGGCTGCGGAGAGTAGGTTCATGTTAGATTACCATGGGACAAATTGGAGCTGAATGTACTCAAAAAACCATGGTTCTTGCTGAAACACATGTTCTGATTCTCTTTCTTTAGTGTTCTCAATGAAGAATAGAGCCCGAGTAGACGAAACCGGTTGGAGATGGAAATCACCTCCAAACTTGAATCTTTCACTCATGGATGCACCTAGTCTTTCCCATGACTGAATATGACTCTTAGCTTCGACAACAACCATGAGATTCCAATTTATACAATCTACAGTTTTGGTTTTATTAATTATAGACGCGGATACCTCCTTGGGAATACCAAACAGGACTTGCATCTGCAGGTGAGATGATGGAGAAGATAACCAACAGACTAACGTTGCTGGGATGCCGGAATTCCTTCCCTCTCCCGAACCTTAGCCTTAAGGCTCTTAACAGTATCTGAACTCTCAACCTCAAAGGTAACCTTGCTGTTGACATCAAAGAGCAGCGATAATCGCTTTTTATTAGTTAAGTAGAGAATCATCAAATTTAGATTGTTTTCTTTTTTAAGTTCTAGTTTGATTTCAACAATTGAACCCAAAGATTGATTAATCGTACAACTATTATCTCTTAAAATAACATTACGAAATTGGTTTTCTAGGGTTCTTATGTTTTGTTCGACCAAAGATGAAGATTTAAAGAATTTTAGAACATATGCGAGAAATACGTTTGGTAAGTAAGGTTATCTTAGTCTAAGTCAAAACAAATTATAGCGAGTTGGTCCTAGTCAGTGAGTCGAATACGATTTTTACATTCTTCGGATCACATTTTGCTCTCCCTTTAACAAAAATCATTTTATAATCAGCTAGAGTATTTCCATCTTCCTTCAGCTGAGAACGAGCAAGAAACAAACGTTGTTGGGAAGCTGGAATTCATTCCCTCTCCCGAACCTTCGCCTTGAAGCTCTTAACAGTATCTGAACTCTTAACCTCAAAAGCAATATTCTTGCCTAACAGGTTATTTATAAAGATCTTCATATGCGCATGTTGGATGGAGAAAATTGTTGGCAACAACATACAGTACAACCAAAGGCACACAGATAAGTATCTAGAAATTAACAACATATATTGATTAGTATAATCAACTCCTTCCCGCTGCCTGATTTCCTTGGTTCTCCAACTCCTTGAATTTTTCGTTACTTCAAGTTGCCAATAATTCTGAACGTGTTCAACTCAGTATCGTTGTTGTTGACTATCAGTAGAGATAGAAACTTTGAAAACAAATATTTTAATCTTCGTTATATAGAAACATAGTATTATTATATAAGATCAGTTTGCAGAAGCAGTGTACTGTTGAGGAGGTTATGGGCACGGCTTGGTCTTTATCTTTCAGTAGGGAGTTAAATCCAGCGGAAAGAATTGATTTTTTGGAGTTAAGAGGTGCGTTAAACTCGCTTACATTACAGGAGGGGGAGGGGGATTGTTTAGTAGGAGATTTTTCTTCTAAGATTTTGTATGACAATCTTTGTAGGGAGGGTGCACAATGGGAGTTTGCAGGATTATTAGAGGTGAAGCATATTCCTCCTAAGGTAATCTTTCTTTGCTGGGCTGGTTTGCATAATTCTATTCCTACTAGAGTAATCTTTGGAGCATAGAGGTATTCAAATGTCTAGTAATTTATGTCCTCTATGTAATAGTGAGCGTAGTCACTTCATCATCTCTTCATTCACCATCGGTGGTTGGCGGATATTTGGGGTTATTTTCTTCGTCTTGCAGAATCGGTTGGGTGCAGCCAAACTTTTTGCAACTCTTTTACGATAATGGCTTTCTTTTAATTTTAAGGACATAAGGAAGGACTTGTGGATGTTAATTGTTTTTGCTGTAATGTGGGAAACTTGGAAGGAGAGAAATGATAGAATACATGGGAAGAGGCCGAAGACTAAGGAGGATTTTAAAACCTTGGTTAAACAAACTGTTCATCTTTGGTTGTATAATATGAGGACTTTTAGCTCTTATTCTTTGAATCAGGTGTTATTTCAATAGGAGTCAATTTTGGTAGTGTAATTTGTAGTGAGAATTGTTTTTGATTTCTCTAGATTTTTGATCTAGCCTTGTACATTGTATATTACCTTTTCTTTTATATCCTTACCAATTCTAAAAAAAAAAAAGACTTCGAAGTAATACTACGGTGATATGTTTCTTTCCTTAGTAAATACTTACTTCGAAGTAATACTACGGTGATATGTTTCTTTCCTTAGTAAATACTTACATATTTTGCATAAAAGATGAAACTCTCCATATCCCTCACTTGCTTTTTATAACTTAGTTTTATTACCATCAAAGAAAAATCAAGAGGTAAGATTGAGACATCGCCGACTTACTAGAAAATTCTAGCCGACATGCCAGATTTCTCCGGAGGTGATTAGCGCCGGCAACGAATCACCTATTAGCTCACTCGTTGTTTTTCAAGGCTAATGGGCCACAAAATTCTAACATTCTCCCACTTGTAAAGGCAATTAACAGTGGGTTATACTCCTCAACAAAATGATGTTTTCAGGAGAAAGAACTAAACCTTGATGGAGATGGATCCATGCTTCATGAGAAGGGTATGCCTAAAGATATTTGGGACGGCCGTTTACACCACCGTCTACTGATGAATAGGTAACCAAAACCGTATGGAATAAGTGGGAGAAAACCATCGGTAAGGCATCTCAAAGTTTTTGGTAGAGCAACCCAGACCATATTGAAGAGGTTCCTAAGACGCTGGATAGAAGAGTGACAATATTCAGAAGCAAAGTACAAGAATTTAGAAGTGGTAGAATGACTAAAATTGCTGCTCAAATCTTTTGGAAAAAACAACACCAGCCAATTGTTGTGGTGATCCCTTACACTTAAAATTCAGAAAAAAAACCATTAAAGATATCCTGCCTGTTTCGGTTTTGAGGCCACATATCATTTTCTATAGCTGCTATCCTAGCAAAGTGTTTTTCACTTTTGGTTTTCTTCACCAAGTTAGTGTCCACAACCTCTTGGAAAAAAAGAAAAAAAACAAACTGCACCAAGCAAAAAACCTAGAAAAAAGTAAAAACACGAGCCAAAAAAAACTACTTCTTGCGGTTCTAAATACCTTGAAGTACGATTGTCGGACTTAACACGTTTCTTAGCTAAAATTTGTAATCTTCCGGTTGTACATTCCATACTTTCTGATTGATCAGCTGCTACTGACACGGAAGCAGTGAACGGCACATGATTGTGATTAACTTGAATTGTAAAAGCATCACTGGGTAGAGGTCCTTTGACCTTTAATTTAATGGCAGATAAGTTTAGCAGGAATTTTGTGGAGTGGGAAACCAGAAGCAGACCGCCACATTGCGCTCCTATTGTTTCAAACATCTCGGAATTCCAAAGAGAGAAAGGAACTCCAATCACTAAAACCCACTTTGCTGATATATCCACTATCTCATCTGGAGACAGTAGGTTCATGCTAGATGACCATGGGACAAATTGGAACTGATTGTTTTCAAAATCCCATGGTTCCTGCTTAAACAAATTCTGTCTTTCGTTAGTGTTTCTTATGCAGAATAATGCTCGAGTGGAAGAAACTGGTTGGAGATGGAAATCACTTTCAAACTTGAATCTTTCGCTCATGGCTGCTCCTACTCCTTCCCATGAATAAATATGACTCTTGGATTTAATAACAACCATCATTAAAGAGTCTACAGTTTTGTTTTCATGAATTGTATATGACGATAGTATCTGACTGTAGGTCGGACAGATCTTGCAGGAGCGTAGACGGCCTGTAAGATGAACTGTACAATGCTCCCTAATATTATAGTCGGCTAGAGTTTTTCCATCTTCCAACTGTTTACAAGCATAAATCAAACGTTGATTTTTTGGCAGCATTCCTTCCCTGTCTTGAACCTTAGACTTAAGGCTCTCAACAGTGTCTGAACTCTCAACCCTCAAGGTAATGGTCTTGCCAGTCAGGGTTTTAACAAAGATCTGCATCTGTATGTATATTGAATTGAATGAAAAAGCATCTGTATGTATATTGAATTGAATGAAAAAAATATTGATCAACAACATACAATCACAGAATAACATATGACCATACATATATGCACATAAAATCACATGGTATCTGGAAACAAGAAATAGTGATCTAATGAGTTTAATCAACTCCTGCATATATATATATATATATATCAGCCAAAAGCAAAATAAGTTAGAGAAGATAAGTTTTGAATCAACCAAAGCAAAAAACAAAACAAAAACAAAAAAGTACACCAAAGCAGATAAAGGATCGAGATAGTAAACCATAGATTACCTTTAAAGGGAGTTGAGAAGCATTCGTTGATTTCTGAAAACCAAGTTTGATGCGTTTTGTACTCTCAGGGACAGGCATAGCTCAACCCTGCCAAATATGAAACGAATGAAGAAAGAGAGCAAAACATACAATGAGACAAGTTTTTGCTTCTATTTTTCAGATTGGAGTTATTTGTTTCTCAGAGTTATTTCCTTATGATGCAGGGTTACAGGATTAAACATAAACTAAGCACAAAAGCTCGATGATTTCCATCGTTTTCTTCTTCATTTAATCAACTGTCCTGTAAAACATAAATCGAAACCTTAAATATAGAACCCTAATAAACTGGCAAACTAAGAAAAGAAAAGATAAACATGATCAGAGAAGATAACCCTTATCTAAATGCTAAGATCACCGTAAAATCTAAAACTAACTCTAAACGTGAAACGAAAGTCAACAAACTTCAAATAAATAAAACACTCTACTTGGGCGTCTACTTGCACACTCGAGCCACAGCCACTTTTGGATCTCGGGCCTCCAAGAAGGTCAAGACCAATTGTTCTACTTCATCACCTTCAGCCCGAGTCAGCATGAATGAGGTTATTTGTTACCTACAGGGTAAATTGTTTAAAAATTGGGAAAGGTATTTGAGAAATCCTTAAGAAAGGTGTATAAAAACTCTTCCTCCCACGGTAAGCAAGAAGGCATCTTCCAAGATGGACTCCTGTATAATTTTTCAAGATGCACATGAAATGTGATCTTCTTGTAGATCAGACCTCAGATTTTATGGAGTAGCTTGTGAAATTATACAGAGAGTCCCATCTTAGAAGATGCCTTGCAACTGTTGGATCGATCAACAATTCAAGCAGCTGGATCTTTGTCTCAACCTGAGGACTATTGTTGGCCAAAAGTAACATTTCCCAAGTCGCGGAGATCGACTAGAGCAGCATATTTGATAGAAGTAACCCATGAAAACTCTATCAAATATGCTGCTCGAGCCGATCTCAACAAAACTGATCAGGACTACTGCTTGAAAGAAGTAACCCATGAAAACTTAAGATTTTCTTTCATCTTGTGAAGAGGAATAAGCAATGAGTCCCACCTCCGAGTTGTATAGCTCTTATAGGCTGTCTACGTTGTAACGCATTAAAATTAGGAATCTGAGAGTAGGTAAAGTTTCTATTCCCTCTCTGTCAAGTTTTGAAAACAATATGTTTGTAGGTTCAATGAATCATTTTTTATAGAAAGTCCAATTCCGGCAAAACAATAAATTTTTCACAAAAGAAATTCCTGTTTCCGAAAATAGTGGGATACCGCTGACAGTATCATCCGTTTCGTAGCAACAACAGCCATACTTCTGTTCTGTCAATGCGCCTGCGAATGAAGTGCAGCCTTAAAGACAAAAACAAATGATTTTGGGTGATTTTAGGGCTTTAGTTTCCAAGTCATCGATCACCTAATAAACTTCACCGTTGTAGACTTTAGTACTAGAATCTAATCGGTTTTTATGATTTGATGAAAATCTCTTTTACTGGTTTAATATTTTTTTTTTAATTGACTTTCCAAAATTAAGATGGCCAAACAAGGATATATTATTATTATTCATTGATATTGATAGATTATAGGGTGGTTCATTATTGTTTTTTCTGATCAGTTCCTCTTTATCCTTCGGTTTCCAAAGATATGAAATGACTTGGACAAATGGAAGGAAAAAATTAATCACAAATACGTAAGCCCTGACAACCATCAGAAGCCACACATTTCTTAGCTGAAATTTTTAATCTTCCGGTCGTACTATCCATTCTTTCAGATTGATCAGCTGCTACTGACAAGGAACCAGTGAACGGCCATTGTAAAAGCATCACCCAGTAGAGGTATTTTTAACCCTCGGTTTAATGGCAGGTAAGTTTAGCCCGATTATTGATTTCTTCTGCTGCTATCCTAGGGACTGTTTAGGTAACTTGAAAAGATAAACCAAACTACACCAAGCGGATAAAAAATAAAAAATAAAAGAACAATTGTAATGAGCACTACATTAGCCAATCAAGCAACAATGGATAATTCTAAATGATTGAAAATAACATAATCAAGCACACAGTTACTCCTGTTTTAGGTTAAAAACTAGAAAAAAACGATGGATAATTCCAAGTGAATGAAAGTAACATAATCAAGCACACGGTTACCGTGTAAAAGAAAAAGACATGATCAAGCACAAAGTTACCCAGTAAAAGACTAACAGAAAAAAAAAAAACGCTAGAAACAGGGATTGAACCTGTGACCTTGTGGTTAACAGCCACACGCTCTAACCAGCTGAGCTATTCCAGCTTTGTTGCTTGAATTTCTTCATTTTCTTTTCAGGAAGAAGAAATTAAGTTGGTGCTGTCACTTGGTTGCTAGCTTTCAGCAGCCAAATTATTTAGAGCATCTCCAATAGAGTGTGAATCTTTTTGTTTTTTATGACATGTAGGATTTTAGACCCCCAATTAACATAAATCCATCTCCAATGGTTGGATCCTACAAACTAGGAGGGATGGGAAAATAAATATGAAGGTGTTAAAGAAAGTCTTATTTACACCTTCACTTGCACCTCCACGTCATATTTTCAATTATTTTATTTTTTAGAAATTAGTTAAAGTTAAGATAAACGGTTAAGATTTTATCATATAAAATATTCTAAGGATTAACCCCCTCACTATTGGAGATAGTTTTTTTAACTAAGGGGTCCTATATTTACTATATGTGTAAAATCTCCTAAACAGAGGTCTTAATTAGACTTCCACGTAAGATTTTTTACACCCACTGTTGGAGATGCTCTTATCTTCTCGGTCAATTTGTAAAGTTACTCATATCTTTTGTAAAAAACAACGCCAGCCAACTAGTATCCGTTCAGAACTGATAAGAATATAAAATTTAAAATCAGTCTGGTACGACCTTGACCATGATTCTGCTCAAACAGTAAATTAAAAATCAGCATAACTACATCCCTCTACCAAAAATAAGCATAAGTTGGCAGAGGCATACTGCTGGATTCACACTAAGAAATTTCATTGAGAAATTAAGTTAATGTTATATGGTTGTTGTTTTCCAAAATATGATTGAAACCAAGAAATGGAAGTTAGTAATCAAATCTGCTAACAATTTGTAAGGTTTCTCAAATCTCTCTCAAAAACTAAAAAACCTACAAAACTAAAATACAACACTCAACAACTAACAGTTGAACTGTTGAGGAGATCTCCACATTTGGGATTGGAGAAAATAAAAACAAAATTAAAACCATACTGGGATGACCTTGGATGGTTGGAGGGCGCTTGCGTCCTACTTGGTCGCATCATGACATGACCACCTTTTAGATATCCTAAAGCCATGTTTTCTATTTGTGCCTGAAATGAATTCCCTTTTCAGTAACGCCTGACTTCTCAATCCAGGCGATCTTAGCGAGGTACCTTTCAATTCTGCACTCCTTTTTAGGCTTAACTTCCCGTTTCTTTTAGTCCTGATTCCCCAATTCTGGTTGTCCTAACCAAGTCTCTCTTCCCTAGGTTGTAGAACGCATGTTGACCAAAGAATGCATTGCATTATACTCGTTGGATTTCGGATTTTTTAGTGAAATTTTTATTCTTCCGGTTGTGATAAATCAGCTGCTGCTGATACGGAAGCAGTGAACGGCACAGGCATGTGATTAACTTGAATTACAAAACAGTAACTCAACGGAGGTCCTTTGACCCTTAGTATAATGGCAGATAAGTTTATCCCAAAGTTTGAGAAACGAGAAATCTCCAGCAGACCGCCCCTTTGCTGTTTTCTCTATTACGTCAGCTGCAGAGAATGGGTTCATGCTAAATGATCATGGGACAAATTGGAACTGAATCTACTCAAAAAAAACCTCATGGTTCTTGCTTAATATTCTCAATGCAGAATAAAACTCTAGCAGACAAAATTGGTTAGAGATGGAAATTACCTAGAACTTGAGTCTTTTACTCATGGCGGCACCTACTCCTTCCCATGGATGAATATTACGTCTCTTAAGAGTAGTAGCGCAGCTAGTCGGACAGGACTTATAGGAGAGCATACGAGGATGGAGAAAAATAGAAGAGTGGTTCTGAATATTATAGTCGGCTAGAGTTTTTCCATCTTGCAACTGAAAAGTATAAATCAAACGTTGCTGGTCTGCCGGAATTCCTTCCTTGTCTTGAATCTTAAACTTAAGGCTCTCAACCGTGTCTGAACTCTCAACTTCGAAGGTAAGGGTCTTGTTAAACAGGATAAAGATCTGCATCTGTATATTGAATTGAATGGAACAAATAGTACGTGATCAGCAACATAAATCAAACAATTGAATAAACATGCACATTGAGTATCTAGAAACAAGAAAATATTGATTGACTAACTAGTACTCCATAATCAACTCCTTATAGTTGCATGCGTTCGTGAATCAACCAAAAGTAAAAAAGAAAAAAAGAAAAAGTATAGTCATATATAAGGATTGAGAAGGTAACCCTAGCTTACCTTGAAAGCGAGTTTATCGATATTCCTTTAGTCGGCCAGAAAAGAGATCGAGCTCTGTAAAAAACACCTTGGGATTAGAAGAAAGGGATATATATTAAGAAACCCAACGATATTAATGGAAAGTTGAGTTCTGAATTCCTAACTTTAGTGCGTTTTGGACAGGCCTATATAAAGGGGCTGAACCAGGCCAAAACCCGAGACCCAGTGGAAGTGGTGGGGCCAAAGGGAAGGGGCTAACCTCCCTACACCTGAACTTTTTTTCTTAAATTTTTTTTGTTGGCTTTTTTTTGGAACCGTTTTTTGGGGACCAAATTTTTTAGGGACCATTGTTTTATTTTGGGTAAGCATTTAGACAAGAATTTAGTGTCACCCCTTATCTAAATATTTATATTAATACCAAAACTACCCTCCGATTATATTTGGTTAATAATTAGTTAGTGTTAATATTAGTTAGTGTGATTAGTGAAATGATTTTGAATAAAGATTTGAGATTTAAAAATCGATTTTTAAAAAAGAAGTAGAATTATTGAGAGAGAGAAGTTTGAGAAGTTGAAGAACAAAACCATGGAAAATATAATTTTTTTGAGTTCACTAATCTAGACTACTCAAGTGATGATTCAATTGATGATAGCTCATCTGAATCTACATCTCCTTCCTCTCCTAGAGTATATGTCAATCTTCACAATGATCCGGATATGGATAATTTCTTAGATGGTGAATGTATTCTTCCCCAAAGCCAATCTCAAGATGAAAACGATGGATTTTACCAACCACAACCGGAGGAAGAATATTGGGGTACCTGTGTATGCTCAAAACTTAGGTAATGGTGGTTGAATTGGTCCAAATTTTCAAAAAAATGTGAATTTTTAGAGTAGATTTGTGCTTGTTCGGTTACCTTGTGTGAAGAACATGTAACCGAACTTATCTGAAAGTGTAGTTCGGTTACTTTTTCTAAACACGCAGTTACCGAACTCTTCATTAATGGAGGTTTTTTGAAGTTCTGTTAACGAGAGTAGTTACCGAACTCTATAAATAGGATTACAAAGTGTTATGTCTGGTTTGGCCGAAATGTAACCGAACTTTAGGGTCTATGAGTTCGGTTAGTTCACAACCAATAACTAACCGAACTTACGTAAAATAATATTTCACATTAGTGTATAAAGTTAGGTTGGTTCGCAAACTTCGTACCAACCCTTAATCTAACCGAACTTACGTCCAATAAAATTTTGATTTAGTGTACGAAAGTTCGGTTAGTTGTGAACTTGTTGTCAAACCGAACTCGAGTTCGGTTTTCCGGAAAAAATTATCATATAACCGAACTTTAGGGTCCATAAAGTTCGGTTGGTTCGCAAACTTCATACCAACCCACTAACCAACCGAACTTACTAATCTAACCGAACTTACGTCCAATAAAATTTTGATTTAGTGTACGTAAAGTTCGGTTAGTTGTGAACTTGGTTGTCAAACCGAAATCAGAGTTCGGTTTTCCAGAAAAAATTATCATATAACCGAACTTTAGGGTCCATAAGTTCGGTTGGTTCGCAAACTTCATACCAACCCACTAACCAACCGAACTTACGTACAATAAAATTTTGATTTAGTGTACGTAAAGTTCGGTTAGTTGTCAATTTGCTTGACAAATAGAACTCCAAGTTCGGTTTTCCCGATAAAATTATCATGTAACCGAACTTATTTCGATTGCAATTGATGTTGTTCCTTTTCTTGTAGATTGAATGTCAACCTATACCAATGGATAATCAACCTTCTCCGGTTGGCATCTTTGTTTGAAGATACATCTAATCACTATGTCAATGATTTGGTTTTTGATGAAACTATTGATGCGAAGAATTGGGCTAGAGAACATGCCAAGAAAGCCATGTGCGTATTAGTTTTGAATGGAAAAGAAAGCCAAACTCGTTTTGAAATGGTTTGTGAGAGAAGTGGAGATCCCAATGTTAGTCACAAGAAGAAGGGTTATGTGTATAAAGGAAAGACGACGAGGAAGAACACAGCGTGCTCAAAGAAAACTAAATGTCCGTTCAAGCTAGTATTTAGTAAGTGCAAAAAAAAAGAATGGATGGGTTCTATCTATGGATAAGGTGGTAGGCCATCATAACCACCCTCGTCCGGATGATCTTGAAGGACATGCAATGGCCGCTCGGCTCACTCCTCAAGAAATGGAGAAAATAGCTAAATTTAGGAGAATGGGAATTTCACCACTTAACATGCTTCGCTTACTAAAGGATGATAACAAGGATAATGTATCATCTTTGACGACCATTTACAATGCAATTGAGACAATTAAAAGGATTGAATGGAAGGATAGAAAATGTTATGTAGCTAAATTTGAGACATCAAGACTTAAGTTCGGTTAGGAAATGAAATTAGAGGACATTGCCGAACTAAAACTAAAGCTACATAACATTTAATATCCAAAACGCGTTATGAAAAAGTCTTTAAGGAGGCGGAAATGATATTCATATTTGAAATCCTTTCTCTTCCATCTTCGCCATTCGTTTTTTGATGTTAAAATGATTTCGGAGAATCCTTCACTCCTAAGTCGATACCGCCTTACAATACGAAATAAAGACATAAATTCCACAACTCTAGCTCTAATCTTGTCGAATCGAATGAACAATGCTATTTGATTACGGTTATGAGGGTTTGTTGTGTTCTGAGCGTAATTTCTCATGAATTTTCCCCCAATAACTTTGACTCATAATACCATTCATTCTTCGTTCTTCACCCCTCTTTGGATAGTATAGTATGTAGTTTCTGCAAAGACATAGATCTTCATGTAGAGTAAATTTAGGAGTAGTGGCTGCCATTTTTAGAAGATTTTGAGACAAAATGTTATCTATGAGACACATATTTATACCACTGGGTTGTATAACGGCTATAAAAATAGTCGTTTCTTGACATTAGTGTCATTCAAATTTCAAACTACATAGTTCGGTTACATAACAAATGCATCGAGAAAACCAAACTCAAGGAGTTCGGTTGGTTCCGTAAATCATAGGTAACCGAACAAAGGCAAACCACCAAATTTACATTGTAATGTTCGGTTACCAACAATAAAATCGGGGTAACCGAACTAATCATTGTAACTTTTGTTTGATCTAGTTGGTGTGAGTTCGGTTACATTACGAAATCAGCGAAGGAACCGAACTTTTGGATCACCAAGTTCCGGTTACTCGCAAAATATTGTCGAGGGAACCGAACATTACATCAGAACTTCTTGTTCCGAAGTTCGGTTAGATTACGTTTTCAATGTAACCGAACTTTACACTTTAACTTTTCAAATTTTCTTGTTTCGAAGTTCGGTTACACTAGTGGAAAATGGAAGTTAAACCACTGCCAAGACAAGAGGTATTATCATAAAAAACGACTGTTTTCATAAGTTGGAATCTAGGAGTGGTTTTTTCCAAAACGACTGTGGCTCACAGAAGTTGAAATCTTTAAAAATACGACTTTCTTTGACAGTCAATTGATAACACTGACATTCACAGTGGTTTCTAAAGTTTTAAATTAGAAAATATAAAACTTAATCGCCAGTTTTGAGAAGTTGTTTATATGGGCTGAATACTTTTTAAAAATCTGATTCATCTGAATCCCAGTCTGACTAGTTTTTCATCTGACTGGCCTGAAATTTGAAATTCGTTAAAATTTAGAAAATATGATTCACAACTTATTTCTGACTGGCATAAAGTTTGAAATTCACCAAATTGAACTTTAATAAATGCTCATTTGATAACAAAACATTCACCATTCAATCCAAATTCGAAATATGTTTACAACAGTAACTCTATTTACATTAATCGAGCTGACAGTTAGGTCAAAAAACCCAAAACAAAATACACAAGTAATGAATTCACACCATTCTAAGTTATAATTATACTTGAGCATTCTCAAAAGCCAATTTTCTTATAATCACTGAAACCCAACCTACAGACAAAAGATGAACTGAGCTCCCTAACTGAACGGAATGTTATCCTGTATATAAAAAATAAGTTTGGCATTAGAGGTTTAATAAAAAATTCCTAACAGCATAGTATGAACTACCCATCCGTAAGGTAAGAATAAAAAATAAAAGAGGGGAAAATACGTGTTTCCCAGAACAGAGATCCAAACCTTTTCATAAACCTGTGACACGGAATAATGAACTGGTTGGACATTGAAAATCTAAATCAAGTGAAACAAAATAGCAAATTTCACACTGGAATTTGGGAGGAAACATATTGTAAAACCTACCGTAACTAGAAGTTGCAAAAACGAGTGTCCCAAATCAAACCAAATTGCGGACTATCAGCCATCAGTATTAAAACGTAACCAATAATAAAAGAATAAATAACCCAGGAAGCTGCAAAAGATGTATTCAGTTCCATAACTCAGATTATGCTAGAGAAATAACACACACCTGTGTAGAAGTTGTTCATTTGTCATGGAAATGATATTACAATCAGAATAATAACATAAAAAATGAGATGCCAAAATTTTCTTGGAAGAGAGACATGAGCAACTGGAGTACCTTAATATAAGAATGTGGTCGTACTGGATGAGCAATAGGACCAGCATCCTGGAGAGTTCACCACAAAAATAATAATCAATATCTCCAAATGCATCAGCTAGAGCACCGCCGTAACATACAATATAAACACAATAAAACCTAAACGCAATTGGCAAAATCACCCCACACATTCAAACTCTTGGGCCAAGTGGTAATATCCCAGCAAACACAGGTGCACACACTTATGATGGTGAGTGGTCACATTCATTAAATATATGAAAAAAGAAGAATTTGTTGCTTACATTGACGTTGTCAATAAAAAAACCATAACTAGAAAATTACCTGAACGAATGGATGTTGTAGTGCCTCAGTAGTTGTCAACCACTTGTTTGGGTCCCAAGAACATAAGAACTTCACATATTTGAAGAAAGGAAAAAGTGTTCACAAAATTTGAAAAATAAGTTGTTATTCAAGTAGTAAGCAAGTAAATTGAAGCATGAATGTCAAACTACTATGTTCAACAGAGACTGAATTCATAACTTTTCGTTCAGTGTTCATTGTTAATAGTGTTACACTGGCACACAGCCTAGTCATCTCAAAAAAAAATTACAACAAGCAAAGAGTAGTATAGTGTACCCCATGTTGTAAAACAAGGAATCAGTTGGCACAATGGATATATATATAGACTATCACAGTATGGTGGCACCACAATGGATAAGGATTTGAAACTTACATGTTGTTTACTCTTCCATCTCGCAAGTCGCATCCAACTTGGTATAGGCCGGTCACAAAGAAGTTTCCAGTTAAGAACCTTATCAAAATTAAATTCATCAACTGATATTGAGATCACCTGGTAATTGCAACATTCAAAGTTATTGGTTAATTCAAAAAAAAAAAAAGATACACTGGAAGTAAAGAGTAAAACGGTAGTTAACCAACGGAATGAATAGGTAGACAAAACACAAGAAAGCTTGACATTGTAGACATGCACAAGGACTCTTACCTGAGGAAATTGATAGTTGATTGATTTTGCTAGTTAAAGACCATCATCCCATAATTTCTGAGTTGGACTCATCCGTTCCACTGCATAACAAAAGAAAAGTAACAGATGGTGAGATTCACATTTTGTAACCTAGTTTAAATTTAGAACAACAATAGATATCAGTTCCATTCACACAAGTCATAACCTGCAGTTTTAGAAGAGAATAGCTATCAACGAATTTCAATAATTACCATAAGCGTGTTCACAAATCTTTAAGGAAAAGGAATTCAACTTTGATCAGTTCATGTGAATGCACACCTGGAACCTGGAGAAAAAGGGGCCGAGTGAAAGCAATTCAGCCATGATACCACCCATAATCCCACATATCAGGAGAAGGAATACTTGATCTATTAAATTATAATCAAATAGGATCAGGCTAACATTATCATACGCACCAACCGCGGAATTGTATCATGGTGACTGCAGCTTCCAAAGTTTAAGACAAAGTTTGACATACCCGAACTCTGGTGTGTTAAAAAAGTGCAGTTCTCCGCTCCAGCTATATTAAACCAGTAAATCATGACCCAAGAAAAGTAATATTCAGGAACAAAAATGCACAGGACGAACGAAAATGCGCAGGATGAACAAAAAGCGCAACCCAGGGAGGTAAACAATCACTTCCCATAAATTTAACAAGCAACAAATCCTCACCTGGATGTAAAATTTGATTAATATATCTTCATTCATTAAACCTTCACCTGGATGTAAAATGTGATACAAACACCCTTACACAGGAAACAAATTTCAAATTAAATCAACAATTATAAAAAAAGGCTAACCCTTTGCACTATTGATCCTCACAAGTCATCTAAACAACCATCACAATCTGTAGATTGTCTCAAGGCTGAAGCAAGCAGTAAACCTTACATAAAAATTAAGAAAACCCATTACTTAAAAACCTAAACTGACCACAGTACGAACAATAAAATGAGAACATGAAAACTAAAGAAACCCAAATCCACATATTTGAACCTAAATAAACAAAAAAAGCTACAATTAAAAAAAAACCTAATTTGAGAAATTGAAATCAGAGGACCCAAAATAAGCAAAAACAGTATAAATTAAAGAATCCCTAATTTGAGAAATTGAAATCAGAGGATGATGTTTGTATGTATACCTTAGTTTCTCATGAAGTTGTTGAAGTTGTTCTTCAAAAACCCATTTCACCACCAGCCAAACTGAAACAACATCCACTCACCATCATCATCATAGAACCTAAAACCCAAAATTAGAAATTAAATAAAACCCATATGAAGAGAACCCTAAATTTACCAATAAAACTAACCTCATCGTCTTATCATCTAAAACTAACCTCGGGAAATAGAAAAAAATCCACCAAGCAATATTCTTCTCATGGTGAGAACCGTAGAATTTTTATACCGATTCAGTTTGAGAGAAATTTCACAAATTAAAGATTCAAGAGTTTCATTTAAGATGGATCTCTTTGAAAAAGAAGCAAAGCCTAAACTTGGAGATGGTGATGGTGATGGAGATGGTGGTAGCTCGGTTTAGGTGAGTGAGTTGAGAAGACGATGAGGGAGGCGGCTTCAGAATTCAGATTTTAGGGTAAAGCTATTTTGGATTCATATAGTCTTCTATAGACGGCTAAGATCTCCTTAGATCAACGGCTCACAGGAATTAGTTCACATGACCAATAATTGAGTTTTACAAAAACTAAAGACTCTCACAGTTGTTTCTTAAAAAATTGTTTTTACAAAAATACCCCTCAGGAAAACAACTGTTTTAGAGACAAGTTTTATATTTTTGCTTTTTTTACCAATAAAACTACTAGGGATCACGGCACTAATAATTAGTTCAGCTATGGAGAGTCGTATTCTTAAATCCCAGAAAGTGGTTAAAATCTCATTTTCCACTAGTGTTACATCGCATTACTCTGCAGTTAACCGAACACCGGACGAAGTTATTGCCGACTTTGAAAACCAACGGTAACTTTGACTAGTAGGAGCAGTTATTAAAGAAGTAACCGTTTTTTTTTTTAAGAAAAACTAGCCGTTGGCTACTTTTTTGCTATAAATAGAGACCTATCTCTACCAAACTTATTCACCCATCACTTTCAATCTTCCTAAATCGCTTACCCATCACTTTGGAACACTAAAAATGGCTCCAACTCCGTTCAATAATCTAGAAGATGTTGTTATTGTCAGAGCACACACCACTCTCACAAAGCACTCCGTTGAGGAAGCGCAATGGGTGCCAGTAACGAAGACCCAACCGGAGGGACTTACCTTTGGCATGATCAAAACACCAATGCTTGGTGGAAACGTGTGTTTAAGGTTTTCAAAGCACTAAACGGAAATCGTTCAAGGAGGACACTAACGCAGATAAGGGAAAGGTACGCTTATTTATAAATGAATGCGTACTACTGAGAAACGAATTGAAAGCTCGTAAGGACGCTATGCCAAACGAAGACCGCATGAGTAGAGTAAGTTTATGAATCAATAAGCCGTTCATCAAAAATTATTTATTTGGTTATGATTATTCAACAACGCTGACTTATTAAAATAATTGTTTTTCCAAAGTGTTCTTTGGGTCGGACTCAATACGAATTAAGGTACGGTCATGAGTTTTCGCACGAGGACTCGCTACACTCTCTTGGAGGAAGTTGAATGGCAATTCGCCCAATATAATTAAACTCGTAGAGAATCCCTAGGGCGATGTATTGAACAATTTTATGTGTTTTACTTCTATTTTATTTCAACTACATGTATGTTTTTTGATTCAATAAAATGAGTGACTTCAAATCTCGGTTCAATTTTAGTGGTGTGAGTTCGGTTACATTACGAAATCAGCGAAGGAACCGAACTTTTGGATCACCAAGTTCGGTTACCTCGCAAAATATTGTCGTGGAACCGAACATTACATCAGTAATTTCTTGTTCCGAAGTTCGGTTAGATTACGTTTCTACAGTGTAACCGAACTTTACACTTAAACTTTTCAAATTATCTTGTTCTGAGTTCGGTTACATCGCATTACTGCAGGTTAACCGAACATTATAGTTCGATTTACTCGCAAAATATTACCTGTGCAACCGAACATTACACTGTAACTTTAGAAATTTTCTTGTTATGAGTTCGGTTAGGTTTCCTTTACTGTATGTAACCGAACATTAAGTTTGGTTGACCCAAAAACATTGTAGGTAACCGAATACAGAGTTCGGTTGTTTACGAGATTTAGTATCTTAACCGAACTAACTAATTGTTTCTTAAAAATTTGAATGTAATGAAACACTTAATCGTCAAATAGCCAAACTAATCCCTTAGAACACAAATTAAAAACCAAATTAATACATTTAATTACTAATCCACATCACTAAATGTTGGAAGCACACGAACATAAGGAAACAAACTACCAAATCCGCCATAAAAAAGTATTCCAAATATAAGGAACCGAACTACCAAATCCTCAATTAAAAAGTCTTCCAAACATAAGAAACCAAAGTAATAATTGTTGCAATCACTCACTACCAGAAACTTTTCTACTCTTGCGTTTAGGAGCTTTAGGTCGTCCTTCGTCACTAGGAGTGTCATCTCCACTGCTTTGTTGTTCAACCATCCGACTTGAACCTTCCCCTTGTCGGCGACTCTTCTTCGACGGCTTGGTCTGGCTTGGATCAACCTGGCTTGTATCGACAATGCTGGGATTAAAAACATTAGTTATTTGGTTGTACAGGTCTGTTTGTTCTCGAGTATCCATCGGCTCTCCACTCCGGATTTTTGCCATCATTTTCTTCAACAATTTTCCACTTGCCTTCACCTATTCTCATCAAAAACATAAGTAACTATTATTTTTCAATACTTCATAACAATTTGAAACACAAAAATAAGAGTAAATTTCTTACCGCCGAATTCCACAAGATCAAGGCCTCATCACCACACCAGAGGGGTATGCTTCATAATTTTCTTAGCCTCTTTCTCCACCGCCTTCGCTTTTGTCTTCTCAGCACGGGCTTGTTGGACAGTGTTTATTACACGAGGATGAGAAACATGTTCATACCATTCCATATATCCCTCGTCAGCGGCATTTGGCTCATCAAAAGAATCTTGTAACTCTTGGTGGAACAAGATAATCCCCAAAGTTCTTCCAAAGTGGTCCACCGATGGAGCAGATCGTATTTGGGGTGAACTTCATCTCGGTGTTCTTAGTTCCCGCTTCTTCACCTTGAAGTTGAAGTTTTCCACTTGTGGGACACTTTGGACACAAGAAACTTGTCTTAATACTCTTAGAGGATTATACATTGTACAACCTCCGAGGGATGAAACAACGGTCCATTATACCCCGCAACAGTGAGAAATCAATAACCTCAACATCCTCCTCGTCTTCATCTCGATGGAATGGTGTAAGGATGGAAAACCACATCTTCCATCGTTAACGTATCCAATTTCTCCTCAACTCCAACACTTTTTTTTTCTTATTCTTTTCCGTGAATTCAAAAATTCATATTTACCACCTGTAGGCTTCCCATAAGGCCAAGGAGTGTGAGCATGAGACAATTGAAGTTTAGGGAAGTGGTCGTACACCCAAACCTATAAGAAGAGGCAACAAATAATACATTCGCAATATGATTAGTAACAATACACATTCATTCACTTATATATTGAAACACACAAACGATAATTTAACTAGGTACTGAACAAGGGTGTATAAGCCTCCAAAATATAGACTCTTAAGCCTCGAAGCTTTTCTGAGTTCCTCTTGAATGAATGAAAGCACCGCAATGCCCCAACAGTAGTTGTTCACCTCATCCAAGGGGTCCAATAGCTGGAGGTAATGAGCATTTACCACGTGACCTGAACTGTTAGGGAAGAAAATGGTTCCTAGTTGATATAACAAATAAGCAGTCACATGGTGCTTAATCTTCTCCTTTGTCATCACCAACTTTCCTCGAGCAACCAAATCTTTCGTCCCTGAAAACTCATCAAACAAGGTCTTGAGCTTGATCTTTTTCAACTTCTTCTTGTACGTGCGGTCTGCCTCAAACTCATTATACTCATCACCTTCGTCAGGCTCTTTGTTAGCTCGTCTAAACTCACATTGTGACTTTTTATCGCTCCATCCTAGACACCTTTCGCATAGCTTTTCAAGAAGTTCAAAACTCATCGAAGGATCGTAGCCATCTCAAACACTTGTTCCTGTTATTGGTAGGGCTGTGATTCTAAAACAATCATCCGGAGTAATTGCCATCTCACCAAAAGGTAGATGAAAGGTATCCGTCTCGGATAAGACCTCTCGGCAAATGCAGTAATAGTGACAGCATCAAATTTTTGGTGCGCATGTTGTATCCCGTTCCATAGTACAAAATCAAATACCGCCAAGCGGACCTCATCACACTCATTTTCTATATTCCATATCTTGTTCTTTTGACGTTTCAAAACACGAACAAACATTAGTATGATCCTACAAAAGCAACAAACTATCTTATATACTAATATATAGAAAAGAACAATATATGTCAAAATATAAGTTCAAATAAAAGAAGATGACTCGAGAAATCTCGATGGTTAAGATTGAACCATACCTTTGTCGCAAAGATCTTGGCAGCCCATGAGTTTTTGTAGCCCATCAATAACTCCCCTCCATCTCTCGGAGTACCATAAGTTGGATTCTTTGGAGACAAACACAAATTGTCATCGGGAATGTAAGAATATCTAGCACAAGGCTTGTTAGGCGTCTTTCGAGGTTTCTTTTGCACTATTTCTACTTGTGCCTCTTCCTCTTCAACTTCCTCTTCATCCAACTCCTCCTCCGATTCAACATCATCCTTATCTCCATCTTCCTCATCTTTGTCACCCTCATTTGGTTCACCACCATCTTTGTCACCCTCATTTCCCCCTCCTTCAGCTGGTTCACCATCATTGGCACCCTCATTTCCTCCTCTTTCAGCTAGTTCACCTTCTCCACCTTGATGTTGTTCTTCATTCCCCATCGCTTCCACGATCTCTTCATTGCCCATCGCTTCCACAATCTCTTCATTAACTTGTTGGATTACGTTGTCAACATTATCTCTATTAACACCATCTTGGATCACAACATCCAGAATGACCCACCTCTATACTTAGCATTTTTGGTTCCACGGTGACCGGCATCACAATGTACTTTGCCTCGAGGGGTGGGAGTTCTTAGATCTTCCAAAGAAAGGTTTGTTTGGTTTTTTGCCTCTTCCACTAATCAAGAAAACAAAAGATATTAGCTTAAACAAAATAGGCCAACTCTAATTTTGGGGACCATAGTATAGTTCGGTTAACAAATATTTTTTGAGAACAAACCGAACTCAACATTGGTAAATGTTAATGAAGAGTTCGGTTTGTCATAATTTTTTGCGAACAAACCGAACTCAACATGTTTGCAATTACTGAGTTCGGTTTGTCAAGAGTTTTTGTCAAAAAGAGTTCGGTTACATTTTTTTTTCTTCGGTAAAGTTCGGTTACTTTCTAAGGTTAGATTTTTATGCGAACAAACCGAACTCAATAAAGACAGATTCGGTTACATACAAACTCAAATTAGCGAGGGTGCAAAATAGCGGAGTTCGGTTACATGTAAAAAAAAAATTGTTTTAAAAAATTTAAGTTCGGTTAGAAATTTTTTTGCTTTTTGCGATCTAACTGAACTGTAAGTTCGGTTACCTAGTTTTGATACCTAGAGAATCAACTGTTTCTTCGTGTTCTTCCTTTCTCAGAAGTTCGGTTAACAAAATTGTGTTTTTGAAACTCGACCTAACAAGAACTATGCATCAGAATCGCCATTTGAACCCTATTTTGATGATTTCTATTCATTTAAACGAATCAAAATCAAATTAAAAGCAATGGGTTTGTTGCAAAATACCTCGCGAATCGGTCCCATGGCAGAATCAGGCTCGCAACCGCTCTATTATACCGGATTATGGCTTCACTTGGTTGTTCAACTTCTTTTTGAATCGAAAATCGCTCTACTGATTTGCTAGATGTCCCAATCGAGGACCTTCTCCTTGAAGTCTTTTGGTTTGCTTTCGAAGAACCATTGTTATAGTCGATTGATTAATCGACGATGAAATTTTTTTGAATCGACGATTAATCGATGGAGTCGATGAAGACGATGTTGTATTTGGGGAAGAAGAGAAGCGAATAGGGAGATTGTGTTTTGAAAGAAACTGTTTTTTGTTTTTGTTTATTTAGTTTTAGGTTTTGTTTTAGATTATTAGGTTAGGGTTAATTTTAATTAGGGTAAGGGACAAATTGGTAATCTCATGATTTTTAGGACATCCCTTAACATTGTAGGGTAGGGGGCCTTATAAAACAATGGTCCCCCAAAAAAAGGCTGGTCCCCAAAAACGGTTCTTTTTTTGGTAAGTTCATCAATATTGGTTTAGCCCATGTAAGCTCATCAATATTGTTTTTTTTTTTCTTTTTTGTGTTGAATTTGGTGCTACTAAGTTTCGAACGGAGTAGCTGGTATTACCATCAGTGAGTTTACCGCAATAGAAAATTGAAGATTAGGCTAAGGTCCAAAAATATTACCATCAGTGAGTTTACCGCAATAGAAAATTGAAGATTAGGCTAAGGTCCAAAAATATTACCTCATCTATTTCAAAAAGACTATCCGCTTTGACTTGGTCAGAAATATTAGAGTGATCGTAGTATTTTACTTGCCTACCCTTTTATACATAACTAAGTAACCGTGCCTTGGAATTTAACAAATTTTATCTTGTTGGAAAGCTTCAAAGAAATCTACACAACGAGTACAAACAACAATACCGAATTTAAGTTTTTTATGAAAAAGTTGGAGGTGATCATTGTTTTAGGCAAAATTTTCTAAAACTTGATACATAACAACCAATGCAGGCACCAAAAACGATGAATAACACATTATGCAGACACAACAAAAGATGCATAAAAAGTTATGCAACCATATTATGGCTCATACATCTACTGATTTAGTTATGCAATTACTAAAACGATATACATTCCTAAAAGAATAACATCACCAAAAAAAGAAGACGTGTAACGAATTATGCAATCATTTTCTCGATTACATAACAAGTTATGCATCCATTATTTCGGTTAATTTTAGTGCCAAAAAAGCTAATGCATAATGCTTTATGCATCCACTTTCACGAATGCATAACATGTTATGCAGATATTATTGTAGGTACATGACAAGTTATGTAGTCTGTTTTTTTTTTTTTTTGGCTTCAATACTAACAAAAAAGTTACTGCAATGTTAATGCAACCATTTTCTAAACTGCATAACAGGTTATGCAACCATTTTCATAGCCGCATAACAAATTATTCAACCATTACGAGCATTTCGAGCACCCTTGTTGTTCATCTCTATTTGAGCCTTTTTACGCCTCATTCTATTCTTTGTGAGAAGTTCCAAACCTAAAAATACCCTCCTCCCCATAACTCATTTTGTTAGCAGCAAGTGTGGCAAAGAAAGATATCAATTTTTATATTCCATTGAATAGATTGATGATCTACTAGTAGTTTTGTTCACACCAAACCGCACTTCACTCTACAGTAGAACCCTATAATTTAATTCGCGATAAATTAATAAATTTTGCCGGTTCCGAGTCGGGATCAACGTGCTAAATTAATAATTCGGTAAATTTATAAAATAATAACCTTTTAAGATTGATATAGGTCCCTTCGAATGCATAAATTAATAATTCTCCAATTTATATAAATTTAGTTTTACATTTATGCTAATTTGGTAAAGAATGATTCAATTGTGACGTGATTTTTCTTAAAATTGATGTCACGATAAAATTTCATCTTGGATTTTTCTTTGACACTAGAAATTTTTTTGGTGTTGTCGTTTCCTAATGCAATAAAAACCTATTCAATATCTTTGTAGCTTTTTGTAGCTTCTTTACGGGAAGGTGGCTCTGTACTACACTTTCATCTTCGACTTCCACATCATCACTTTTATATTTTCCATGACACTCTAAACTTTTTCTTTGTCAGTTAACAAATCTGAAATAATATCCTTTTCAGGGTTGTTTAAAAGATATTCCATTCCGCTGTGATAATTCGATACATTGATTATTTTTTTTTTCTCTGGTTCCTTTATTATCTAACGCTTCACTTGAATTCTTTGATTCGGTGTCATCCCATTGAACAAATCTTACAATGACGAAAACAATTTTCAATGGAATAAGGTGTATTGGTTTATTTTGTTATTTTTTTTTTTAGAATTACATAATATTTTGATAAACTAATTAATATATAATTTAATAATTATTAATTTATGATTATTTAATATCGCTATAAACTAATAAATTTTACCGGTCCCGACACTATTATTTTACAGGGGTTATACTATACTTTGTGTTTGTCTTGTTCTTAAGACTTTGATGTATGTTCATCAATTTAGGGTCAGTCATCGAGTGAGACAGAATCTTTTTTTCTTTTTTTTTAAAAAATAAAAAAATAAAAAATTAGGACGACGAAAAGATAGATAGGGATTAGGATTAGCAAGGGAGACCCTGTATGTATCTGCATCCTGGAGGAAAAGAAAAAGAAGATAAGAAATATGGAGGCATTTTCATCATTACTAGGGTTTGTATATGGTGGTGCTAATAGTGAATCAACAACAACTATAACATCAATATTCATTTACCCAATCAAATCATGTAAAGCCGTCTCTGTTCCTCAAGCACCATTCTCTTCTACTGGTTATAAGTATTATTTTTATATATATAATGGTTGGATCTTGAACAACATGATAATCACAATACGCATAGATGTGTTAAAACATAATACCTGATGAAGCCATTGATTGAATCCAAGAAATCCTCCAAGGCTGCAAGCACACCCGTAGAACGTAACGCAGTGGGAATATCTTGGTTTCTCCTTCTGACCTTTTGTGTAATGAAATGATAACTTTCTCGAACCCTATACTGATGGCTATAGAGTTCCTTTTATAGGTAGAAGGAGGACCAAGGTTCCTAGGGTTAAGAGTTAGCAATCAATCTCGACCGTCCATCAAGGAAGAGACAATAGGAAATAAGCCCAATAAATGGTAACCAATATATTTAGCAATATCATGTAATTAACCAAAGATATTACATGGCCCAATAGGATATTTCTACATATAGAAATATTCTTACATTCTCCCACTGGTCCATGTGATAATCTATTTAATGGTTAATCGTAGAAAACATAAGCGCGCATAATTGCTAAACAAATTTAATGGTTAAAACGTAATACCTTAACCAAGTAAATAACTTATGCGAGTCATGGCGGTGGCATATTGTCTTGTTATCAACGTGTTCCCTTCCATGTACCACAACACAAGCAACTTACTTAATCGGGCCTTAAATGGGGATATCATAATGGTCCACTAATGTCTTCAAAAGAAAACAATTTCTGTAACATTCATCCAATAACATAAAAGTATACTAAAGTGGATACAGAAATAAGTTCATAATAACAACAATAATAAGATCTCAATAAGTGTTCAAACATAAGCAAAAGTCTAAGTGAAACTAATTGTTTGTTACTCCTCAAGACCCATGTTTCCAACATGTTCCAAAAAGGTCTTAGGAGGTAACGCCTTCGTAAATGCATCTCGCAATCATAAGTTTTGTGCCTATGTGTTCAATGAACAACTTTTTCATCTCGAATGACTGTTTCACGCATAGGTACTTTAGATCCATGTGTCTTGAACCCTTAGTATATCTAGCGTGCTTTGAAAAGAATATTGTTTGCGGCATTATCATTAAGAAAGTTTCACAAAAAGCGGAGGCAAAATTTAGGTCTCCAAACATTGAGATGAAATTCCGCAGCCATGAACAAGTGATTTGTAGCCTCATAACATGCTACAAATTCAGCTTCCATTGTTGAGCAAAGTGAGAATAGACTCTTTGCACTTTTCCATGATATTGCTCCTCCAAAGCTAATAGAAAAAGATATCCAAAAGTGCTCTTTCGAGTATCATTACATCCCATGAAATCTAATCAGATAGCCAACCAACTCAAATTGATCGACTTCGTAAATGTGAGACGATGATCCTTTGTTCCTTGCAGTACCTTAAAACTTTCTTTGCATCTTTCCAGTTGTTCCATTCCAGATTTACAAGGTATCTTCCTAGCATACCAACTATATAGCTGATATCTGGTCGTGTGCAAACTTGAGCATACATTAAACTTCCCACCACGTAAGCATAAGGGATTTTATCCATTTGCTTACGTTCAGATTCATTCTTAGGACAAAGGTTGAGTCCAAACTTGTCTCCTTTAGAAACCGGAACTATGCTTGGCTTACATGCACTCATCTCAAACCTCTCTAGAATTCTTTCGATATATGCTTTCTCGTGAGATTGATAATGTTCCAAGTGATCTATCATGGGATATTTCTATCCCAATCACATAAGAAGCCTCACCCATATCTTTCATTTCAAAATTCTTCGAGAGATATTCCTTAGTTTCATGCATAAGACCAAGATCACTACTCGCAAGTAGTATGTCATCTACATACAATACCAAAATATGAACTTCCTCCCACCGATCTTGAGATATATGCATGGATCTACAAAGATTTTCTTCAAAACCAAATTTTTGAATGGTTTCGTTGAATTTTAGATACCACCGCCTGAGGCTTGCTTAAGTCCATAAATTGATTTCTTAAGTTTGCAGACCATGTGTTCCTGTCCTTTAGGGCAAAACCTTCAGAGTTGACACATGTAAATATCTTCCTCAAGCTCACCATTAAGAAAAGTTGTTTTTCACATCCATTTGATGTAACTCAAGGTCATATTGAGCTACTAATGCCAGAATAATTCTGAGAGAGTCTTTCTTTGACACGGGAGAAAAAGTCTCTTTGTAATCAATGCCATCTTTCTGAGTGAAACCTTTGGCTACAAGTCTAGCTTTATAACATTGAATATTGCCATTAGCATCGCGTTTGGTCTTAAAGACCCATTTACACCCGATTGCTTTGTGTCCTTCAGGCAATTCAACGTATTCGAGACTCCATTATCATCCATCGATTTTTCTCTACTTTCGTAGCATTAATCCATTTATCGAATTACTACACTTGATGGCTTGTGAATAAGAAACCGGATCTTTCATAATCCCTAAATCAAAATCCGATTCTTGTAGATAAACCACATAATCATCGAGTGAATAGCCTTTTCCGTTCTCCGGGTAGATCTTCTTAAGGCTACATCTTGTGGTTGTTCTACAATTTCTTCAGTGACAATAGTTTCATCATGAAGTTCCGGTGCCGTTATTTGTGTTATTTCATCATCAATCGGTTCTACAACCGAAGGAGTCACAATATTCGTAGAAACGAGGTAAAGGGATTATTACTCTGATTTCTTGAACAGATTTTTTCTTGCACTGGTGTACTCACACTAACTTCGCCATTCTTAATGAATTTTGCATTTCCAGTTTCAACAATTCTCATACTATGGTTAGGACAATAAATAATATACCCTTGGATTTTTCAGAAAACCAATAAAGTAACCGCTAACAGTTTTCATATCCAATTTCTTTCTTTGGGATTATAAACTTTCGCTTCGCTTTGAACAACCCCAAACTTCCAGGGTGTTTTAAACTAGGTTTCCAACCCTTCCACAGTTCAAAAGGAGTCTTTGGAACTGATTTGCTTGGAACTCTATTTAAAATGTACACAAACATAACGAAGAGCATACATCCACAAACTTAAGGGTAAACTCGCATGACTAATCATGCTTCTAACCATTTCCATTATAGTACGATTTCGCCTTCGTTTGCTACACCATTCTGCCAAGGTGAACCTGGCGTTGTGTATTGAGCAACAATTCCAAGCTTTTGAAGAAGTAAAGTTTAAAGGTCCAGGATGTTGTCCTGTTTCGTCATACCTTCCATAATACTCTCCACCCCTATCGACCTAAAAATTTTCACCTTCTTTTCTAATTGCCTCTCAACTTCCATAATGAATTGCTCTACAGCATTCACAGCTTGAGATTTATCATGCAATAAGTAAAGATAACAATAACGTGAAAAATCATCAATAAAGGTGATAAAATATTTTTCTCCTCCAAAAGTTGGAATGTCGAAGGGTCCAAAATATCTCGTATGTATTATTTCAAGGAGTTCGGAACTTCTTGTGGCACCTTTCTTTGTGTGTTTTGTCATCTTGCCTTTAATACAATCCACACAACTCTTATAATCAGTAAAATCAAGGTTCCAGTAGAATCCCATCTTTTACCAATCTTTGAAGTTTTTCACGAGATATGTGTCCAAGCTTCTTATGCCACAAGAATGAGGAATTACCTCAAGATGTTCAGTTCTATCATTATGATGCATGGTCAAATAGGTTCCGTGTATTGATGATGATAAATGTAATTTGTAAAGACCATCGTAAAGATAACTAACCAATAACTTTATAATCTTTAAACAAACTAAAACATCCATTGGCAATTTGAAATTGAAAACCCCGTCTATCTAGTTGAGAAACCGAAATTAAATTGCGGGAAATAGTTGGAAAATAAAGAGTGTTTTCTAAATCAAGAAAGTATCCATGATCTAGAATCAAACGATAGGTGCCTACAAAGATTAATCGGGCTTTATTGCCATTGCCCATAAAAAGGAAGTTTTCATTCTCGGGTTTGTGATTTGGGTTGAAAGGTATCCCCGCATCGAATTAGAAACATGAACATTAGCACTGTAATCAAACCACCATGATAAAGAAGATTCTTTAACAAGTCAAATTTGTTTCAAAATAGCTTACGAATCCCAAAGGATTACCTTTCTTTTCGAACCATTTTTGACGCTTAGCACAATCTTTACGAAAATGACCTCGGTTTCTTACAAAACGACACTTATTGTCATCTTGCTTTGCCTTCTTCTTTTCAAGGTTGACCGAGATATTCCGTGGTGCTCCCTTATTGCCCTTTTTGCTTACGCTATTGTTCACTCCTCGGTTGACAAAATGCGCTTGATTAAGACCTTTGCCGGTTTAGCCTAGCTTCCTCTTGAACCAACATGTTTCCCGTTCATTTGGTCCACTTTTCCTTAATAGTGTTATAATGCACTTGAAAGGGAGCATATTGTGGTGGTAGCTAGTTGAGAATGAATTGGACAAGAAAGTTCTCATCCACAGTTAATTTCATCTCGTGAGCTTAGCAAAGAATGCTACGCATTTCTATCACGTCTTTGGTGCATTGACCTTACAGGTATACTTCATGGTGGTAAGATCAGCCCATCAATTTCCCGCCTAGAGACTTATCCGCTGTCTTAAAGCGTTCCTTTACGATTTCCATAAAGTCCTTAGCATTTTTAGGTTCTTTGGGAAGCGATTCTTTAATGTTTGCATCAATGTGCATTCGCATCAGCTGTATGCTCAGCCTATCACTTCTTTCCCATTTTTTCAAGAGATCCTTATCTTCAGTGGAACTCTTATCATTTATAATTGGCTTTTCAATTTGGAGAGCAAGGTCAATATCCTGCACACCCAAAGTGAACTCAACATTCTCTTTCCATTCTGAGAAGTTGGTGCCATTGAAGAATGGGATAGAAGAAGTATACGAATGCAAAGACTTAGAACTAGAAGTCAGAAACATGACAAAGATACACAAAGTCAAACTCACACACATACAAATTAAGAAACTCATGTGGGTAGAATCTTAATAAAACAACAATCATGTCATAAAGTCATATTCACACATATATAAGCAAGCAAAGACAAACATCTCGTGGACATTATGCCTTTTATGGTTACATATATAAACATTCACACATATATAAGCAAGCAAAGACAAACATCTCTGTGGACATTATGCCTTTCATGGTTACATACATAAACATGATATTTATTCAAACATGTGAATTAGAGTTACTGTGGGTACCTTTTCATTCTAATATGTATGACTAAATAGTTAATTTCTTTATGTTTATATACAAACACTTGAACAAACATCTCCCGTGGGTGATAGTTATTCTTATGTGATTGCACAAAACGATATAGACTTACAAATGACATTCTAATATAACATAATACTTTAGTATCACGTGGCGATAGCTAAAGAGCATACAATTTATACACTTTGGTGTTCTAAAACATGTTATAATTATTACCATACAATAAAGTTCTATACATGTTCATATTAAAAAACCAAAATTAAAAGTCAAAAGTCAAAGTCAACATGCGAAAGTCAGCAGTCAAAGTCAATGACGAAAAGTCAACATGTGGAGGTCAACAGTCAAACAGTCAAGTCAACGACAGTAAGTCAAACAATCGGTCAAAGTCAACAGTCAAAGTCAAACAATCGGTCAAAGTCAACAAATCAAAGTCAACAAACGGAAGTCAAACTCGGTCAAAGTCGACATTATGGTCAACTGTTTTCTTAATGTCAAACTAAGAAGATTTTAAAACCTTATGGGCTTGTCCAAAACAAAACCCAACATACATTTCATGTTTATGTTATAGTTAAGAAATATTAAACCAAGCCCAATAAACTTTCATAACCATCATAGTGAGCCCATACACATAAACTTTCATATTCCATAGACGTTTCATCTTCACATAACCATAACCGCATACTTCGCATATTAAACATACGTTTTACTTTACACATGAATCAAACAAAACAGACCTTTATTCATGAACTAATCACATCATCATGTTATACCACATCAAGCAAAAAATCATACAAAATCATATCATTTTCAATCGGATGAAACAACACATCAAATCTTTTATATATGTTATAAATCCAATAATCATAGAAACATATCAAGCTATTTTAGGTGAGTCCATATATTATAATTAACAGGATCTAAAACCATACAAAAATAGCCGCATGATTTATTTGCTCAATCAATAAGAAATTGAATATCAATCAAGTAAGAGAAAGAAAAAAAAAATATTCATATTTATAAATAGTACATAAACATGATTATTAGTAATCAAACAGACATACTATGTATTGATAAACATAACAATTGCATACAACATCATGGAAAATCATGGAGTTCTAAACCAGGCGCTCTGATACCAAATATAAGTATTATTTTTATATATATAATGGTTGGATCTTGAACAACATGATAATCACAATACGCATAGATGTGTTAAAACATAATACCCGATGAAGCCATTGATTGAATCCAAGAAATCCTCCAAGGTCTGCAAGCACACCCGTGCAGAATGTAACGCAAAGTGGAATATCTTGGTTTCTCCTTCTTGACCTTTTGTGTAATGAAATGATAACTTTCGAACCCTATACCGATGGCTATAGAGTTCCTTTTATAGGTAGAAGGAGGACCAAGGTTCCTAGGGTTAAGAGTTAGCAATCAATCTCGACCAGATCCATCAAGGAAGAGACAATAGGAAATAAGCCCAATAAATGGTAACCAATATATTTAGCAATATCATGTAATTAACCAAAGATATTACATGGCCCAATAGGATATTTCTACATATAGAAATATTCTTACACTGGTAACCTATCCAAATTGATCATTACTCTCAATTTCTTGTTCGAATTCAACAACAACATTTTCCCGCTGTTTAATTTCAATTCAAACCGATTACTGACCACAAATCATGCACCCCATCTTTATAAAATAAGCAGCAGCAGCAGACCCTAATTGCTTCATTAACAATGAAAAAAAACAACAAAAATGCTTACAAATTGAAACCTAAAATCAATATCGATTTGATTATTTTTTCTGAAATCAAACAAGTCGTTCCAGATTTGGAAGAATATGAACTTATGATTAGCTTGAAACATACAATTATTTCCAAATATGAAAGAATATGAAATCGACCTCGATGGTAACATTTTCTTTCGCTCTTTCAGCTGCTCTAAAACATAAAAGGAAAAATAAATAAAAATAATAACAAATAAATAGACACGCAGTTTTATCCTTGAAGAAAAGGAATTTACCTGTGCTTGTGAGAGATTTTCCAGAATGATTGTCGCCTAGTTAATAATATTTTCCGCTTTCCAAGGAGACTAAATTTGTTTCTCTGTTGGCAACTATATCCACTAATTATTTGCAGTTCGTTGCAACTGTGATGCTCTAGAGGAGGTCAATGTTAAACCAGTTGCTTGCAGCCAACCAGTAAGTTTAGCAGCCGATGCAATTTTTCATCGACCAAGCCACACTTCCTGTATCACTCTGGGTCAAGAGCAGTAAAATTAGAAGAAAAATAAAAAAAAATCAAATAAGTCAGACCAAACGAGTGCAAGGTGTTAACTGGGCTGGGCCAGCACGTGTATGAAACACGAAGAAAGCACGCCGAATCATGCAGAAAATAAAACACAATACATCACATTCCGTGCATATTTCATAAAAAAAAAGTCATTATCTTAGCTAGTTTTTAACATATTATTTTCGTTATTCTAATTAATTTCTATAATGATTCGTAAACAAGCTAAAATATCTGAAAAATATTTGCTTTGAAAAACATATAATAAATGGACTAGCACATCACGACACGGCACAACACGATTATATTTCTGGCACAACACAGCACATCATTTAGCACGACATGTCACATCACATCTGAATCTCTGGCATAGACCAGCACCACACGGAGCATGCTAAGCACGTGACTACGTGGGCTGGGCCGTTCTGTGCCAGCACGTTCTACAACACATGAAATTCTCACTCAGAAGACTCAGCAAATACCCACCACCATCTGACTGAGAGCATTATCCTTTTTCTTTCTTTCATCTCCTAAATTGAAGACAGAAATTAAAAATTTCCAGAGAAAGCGAGGAGTGAGGAAGGAAAAATAGCTAAATAAATTCCTCCTCTGTTCTTATTCAATTCGTCGATACTTCTTCTTTCAGGGTCATCGATTAATGGATTCTCCATCTTCAACTAATAATTTCTCAAAGTTTATACACTCAACTTCATCAGCTCTTCACTCTATCTTAAACCAATGGACTCTAATAGATCGTCCAGACTCACCACGATCCGACCGCCCCCAAACCTTAAACCCTACTACATCATCATCAATTTGTGTCCCTTTACTGTTTTCTTCATCTTCGTTTCACAATTTTGATTCTGATAATAACATCAATTCACCAGTACCACAACCACCACCATCATCATCATCGATGAAGAGACTGAATTCGAATCCGAATTCCAATTCTGGGTTTCCGTCGACAGTTAGAATTACAAGGACTGTGAATGAGAAAGGCGGAGGAGGACCTGCTTTTGTTGGGCAAGTTTTTAGTATGTGTGATGTTTCTGGTACTGGTCTCATGGCGGTTTCTACTCATTTCCAAATCCCTTTTCTTTCTAAAAGGTTTCAAATTTCTATCTTTTTAACTCTTTTTTGAATTTGGGTTCTTTTTAATTTTCAGTTTTGAAGTGCAAATTTTTTATAATTTGGGGCAAACACTGTTTTTTTTAGGTTATCTGCAGATTCCTGTAGAAAATTCATCTATGAGCTACACTATTACTCAGTATTGCGTTATTGGTGTGTATGCAAATGCGTCATGTTCCAATTGATGTGAGCCTATGTTTAATTTTGATTAATCCTTGTGTAGAACACCAGAGTGGCTTAAAAAGATGTTTGCAGCTGTTACTAAGAATGACAGAGATGACCCCATGTTTCGATTTTTCATGGATATCGGTGATGCAGGTAAGCGTTTAATGGATAATGTTCTTAAAGATATTAGGATAATGTTTACGAGCTTCTCCTATGTTGGGTCTGTCTTATTGATCTCTATGGGTGGATAGTAATGATTGCATTTACAATTGATTCCTCTAATATCTGTGTCACTGTGTGATGAGCGGATGCATATAACGCCCCTAATGAAAAGAATACAATTCCCAAATGGAACCCGTTTTCCTGCTTTGCTTTTCTGTATTGAACATGTCGTTCTCTGCTCCTCGAATCATAGGCCCTATTCTGGATTGGAAGATTTTCATTCTTAGATTGCAATCTTTCCTCTCATGGGCAATAGAAATCTTTTCGGAAGTACAATAGTAACTTACATTTCCATTCTCAAGCCAATATATCGATTGTTTTCTGTATACTACTAGTAGTTATTACTGTTTTCATTTCTATAGATAGCATCAATGTAACAACATCTATCTCGGTAACTAACACCATCCTGTTTTTTTTTTTTTGGCTTCGATAAAATTGTTATTGTCATATTTAAAAGACTTTTTTACTGAACAAACTGCCTGCTTTCTAACTTGTTATGCTTGTGCTAGTTTCATATGTTAAACAGCTGAATGTTCCTTCTGGGGTTGTAGGCGCTTGCCGCCTGGATCTGGCATATGAACATTTCAAGGTTTGATTCTTCAAAATCTGAATTTCTTTCCCTAGACTTCCTTATTTACCTTCTAGAACTATGAACATATTATCTACTTCCTTCTTATGCTATCATTGGATTTCCATTGGTCCGCTCATGTACATTTCTTGATGCTCTGCAGGAAAAACCCCATATGTTCCAGTTTGTTCCAAATGAGAAACAGGTACGATTGGGTTGTTATCTCTTCTCCTGTCATACACATACACTATTTCTTGGTACCAATTTGCCCGTCATGTAGGTCAAGGAAGCTAAAAAGCTTTTAATGGAAAATCCACACAACAATGGAGTGAAATCCATAGATGGTGTTCCTGTATTTACTGCTGAAAACTTAGATATTGCAATTGCTACAAATGATGGAATTAAGTGGTATGCATTTCTTGTCATTCATATTGACACCAAGTAGATAAATGTTCGCTCTAGTTTCACTTTCCTTTATCCTAGAGAAAGCATTTTCGGCAAAATATTATAACTATCCCTTGGTTCAGGTATACACCATATTTCTTTGACAAAAAGACGTTGGACAACATCCTTGAGGACTCCGTTGATCAGCATTTCCATACACTAATTCAGAACCGCCGCGTGCAACGGAGAAGGGATGTTATTGATGATAGCTTTTCAGCAGATGCGGTCGAAGACAACGCAGAGAGCCCATGGGAACCTCCAGAGGTATAAGAAAAATACTTCATACATTCGGCTTGCGGTTTAAAATCTTTACCATTTGAAGAATGGTTCATAACTTCTTAATGTTACTGAATACTTGGATATGCTGTCTACTTGATACTTATTCTTTTCTGACAGGTCCAAGAAGTGATGGATGAGATGGGCCAACCAACAATTCCATTGAGTGTAATCTCAAAGGTTGCAGAACTGCAGCTCCATCATGCCGTAGACAAAGTAATGTTGGGAAACAGGTGGCTAAGGAAAGCTACTGGTATTCAACCAAAATTCCCTTATATGGTTGACTCTTTCGAGAGAAGGTACTGCTACACCATTTTACCCTATTTTAATGATAAAGGTGTACATAGGTCAGAGACTCGGAATGTTATTAACTTTGGCGGCCATATGCTAGATACATTGCCTCATTGGTAATCCATATACGTTAGTATCCATAAAACATAGTTGATAAAAGATAGTTAGCGTGTGTAAAATTAAATTAGTTTATTGAACTAAACAATACGACCACTTTATAGAAGGGGTCAAATGTTTACTTCCATCTGGTTGAAGAGTTTGGTCTAGCTAACCTAGGAAATGATTTTGACATTGGCTGAGACCCGAGATACCCGCACAAGTAATTTGGGATCAAGAGTTAGTGCAATGTGGAGTTAAAACATGTTTGGGTCTGGTTGTGATAGCCTACTTTGTGAGTCGACTTTTGAGATCATATTTCCTCTTAAGAATCACCAAATTGTATAACCAATTTACCAGTGGTGTATCCACTTTTCCTATCTTCCGTAAGTGTTACAAGATTTTGTTTCAGTATAGGTATATGATGCAAATATGCTGACTGAAATCCTGTTGTTTAACTATGGATTTCAAGACTTCTTGAAATGGCTGAGGTCTATATGCTAGATAGTTTCATCTAATAATGACTTGAACGGCAAATAAATTAAACAACCTAAAGCTTGCATGGTCTTTCTTAGGTTATTTGGTAGAATAAAAATCACAAGCCAAGATACACTCACAAACACATTTTTGTTGTTAATTGCACTGTTTTTGTTGTTAATTGCACTGTTTTAGTAAGAAACATTGATCTACAGTGCGTTGCTGCTTGCTCTTACTTCGTGAAATTTATCATCTACTCTTTTTGATTTTACCCCTAGAATATGCCCTCTATAATATATTCTAATTAAAATGGAAGTGATGCAGGACTGCAGCTTCTTTTCTGAAGGATGCCAAGTCAACTAGCGGTGCTGCCACCTTAGATTCTGATTGTGAGAACACTAATCATGAATTGGAATTTAAATCTGGAGAATCTAAATCAAGGGAGAGTACTCCATTGGAACAGAAACCAGATCACACAGATTTTCGGTTTCCATTTGGAGGCTGGTTTACCAATCCTTGGTCAATGCGAGAGCAGAAAACTTATAATCAGATTACCTCTGACACAAGGTAACCCCAAACCACTGAAATCTTCTCTGGGGTATTATCAGATGATGTTTGATATAAGTTTGAAATTCCGTCGTTTAAACCTTAATTTTATTTTCCTTATCCGTGGCAACTAGTTCAAAGAGGACAAACACTGCAGAAGAAGTACAATCCAATCCTCTTCTCCCAAAGATTACAATGGTGGGTATCTCCACCGGTGAGACAGGGCAAGTGAGTAGATCTAGTTTGAAGAAAACCATGGAAGATCTGACAAAGAAGTTGGAGGAGACAAGTAAGAACAACGACAACAGTGATAAACATATTGAAGTCAAAGAGGAAGAAAGAGATCCTCTCTTTGTTGCCAATGTGGGAGATTATTACTCAGGGTTGGCAAAGACCGGCTCCTCACGCTGGGTACGTGCAAGAAGTAATTGAAGGATTACCACTCAGGTTCGCCGATTAGTAATCTGTAGGTAGAATTTAGTATGTAAATTAACATAGCATGTATGAGTGACAAGGTTACCAAATGACATAGCTATGCTAGTTTACAGAATGCCATTGTAAACCATTAGCATAACATAACATGTATGTGACGCAAGCTATGCTAGTTTACCAAATGCCATTGTAAATCATTAACATAACATAACATGTATGTGGTGCAAGCTATGCTAATTTACCAAATGGCAAATTTATTAATTCCCAGGAGCCTTTGTCCAAAATTGATTCTCACTTGATGAGATTTTGGTGGGAGAGGATCCAAAATCAAAGAAAAGAAAAATTCACTTTTTGGCAAAGGAGAACATCTGCAAACCAAAAAAAGAGGGTGGGATTAGGCTTCAGAGACGGTGACAAAAATAATCTTACCATGATGGCAAGAAGTGTGCGGAGACTAGTAGAAAACCCAAATTTTTTGTGGTCTATTGCTTTAAAAGCGAAGTACTTTGCTAAAACTGATGTTCTACATGCTGAATGCCAAGTACTGCTTCTTGGGCATGGAAATGTATCTACAAAACTATGGAAAAGACTAAACCATTTATTTCATGGGTGGCAAGGGAAGGAACCTTCAAGGATCCTCGGTGCGACTATTGGATCTCTTCCAAAGGAGCTGCCACACCATAGGTTAATACTATTCCTGATTATAATCTCACACTAGCCGATTTCATTGATCCACAAACCAGAAAATGGAACTGGGTAAAGCTTGAAGTTGTTTCTGATCAATCTTCCGTAGAGAAGATTGACGACATTCCTTTGTCTATTATCCCTGCTAGAGATAAAAGGATTTGGACTAATGCTAAAGATGGTAGATGTTCTACCAAAATTGCATATCATAATCTCTCCTTAAGAGAGACACCAACAACTCTGATCTATGGCTCAAAGTATGGGCGCATAAAATACTTGCAAGAATTAAACTATTCATGTGGAAGGCTTTAAAAGCTGCTTTACCTTTGAATCTAGATTTGCATCAAAGAACGCGTATCTCAAACTCCACCTTCCCTAGATGCAAAATAGAAGAAGAAACCATTACGCACTCGTTAGTTTCGTGCTCACATCTTAATGTAGTATCGGCTCAAGTGAACATCCAAAATCAACAATTTCAATATCATGCATTTGTTGATTGAATAAGATATTGGCTGAAATTGATTCATATAAGGATGACTCTAATAGAGAAGAATCATTTACAATAATTGCTTGCATGATTTGGTCAATCTGGACCAGCAGAAACACAATTGTTCATATAGGGAAAATTGAAGAACCTTCCTCGATCTTGGCTAGAGGAAAAGCGATGCTGCTGGTGCAGACATCTCAACCATTTCTTCAAAGCGTTGCTGCTATGACTCATGTCTCTAATATTTCCTTTTGGACTTCCCCAAAATTCGGTTAGACCAAAATTAACTATGACGGGGATTGGAATCTATCTTCAATAGACGGTGGGATTAGATTTGTTTTCTGAAATTCTGATCACCAATTTCTAATTGTGGAAGGAAGTTATATTTCTTGTGGTTCCGTGGTAGAAGCGGAAATACGAGTAATAAGATAGGATATGAGAACTGCTTGGGGGCATAAAGTACTGCATAAAGTACAAAAACATGGGCAAAAAAAACTGCTTAAAGTATAAAAAGTTACCACCATGGCCCACTTGTTCCTACTATGTTCGGCCTTCAATAGGCCACAATGATAAAGGCCAAACTACACCCTGCCTTGGCCTTAACCAACATAGCCGCGCCACCATGCTGGCCTTCCCTACGCGGCTACCAAACACAAATGCGTGCGACAATCGACGGTCCCCCTTCAATCCTCGGAGGAAATCCTAGCCATCAAAGGTTACGAGACAACGCATGGTAACCTTTGGTCCGAAAACCTAAGTTTTTCCACGCCAAACCATGCCATGCCAACGGCACGCCAACCTAGCCGATCCACCATGCTGGCCTTCCCAACGCGGCTACCAAAACGAAAGCGTGCAACGATCAACGGCTATCTTTCCTCTTGAGATGCAAAATCTCGACCGTCGAAGGTCACCAAGCTAGCAAGTCTCCCAAGTACGACTTGCCAGGAAAGAACAACATGCTACATGTTTTCCACAAAAACATTCGAGACATCAACACATATCACAAACTGGGGGATCCTCTTTGGGTATTGGTTTGGTGGTTTACAGCATGCGGCATACACTACGCCCGTCATAAGGAAGTGTCATAAGGGTGAGGCGGTTAGTAAATACAGGGAGTTAAAGGTGAAACATTCACGAGACATCAATTTCATACGTTAACGATTTTATGGAACATCAATACCATGCATACGGTTACCACCTCCTCCCATTTACTTACCCATTTTTATATTCCTTAATGAGACCAGGGTACGTTTCACTTCGACTTGTATAAATAGGTCTTACCTATTTCCACAATACAACAAGTTCATTGGGGAATACATAACACTCAGAAAATACTTGCTAGCTTACCATTTGTTAGCCTTCCCACTTTTCTGATACAAGTCATAGTAACACAACTACTCTTCCAGAATCAACTATTCTGGTCTCATCACTTTCCTTGCTTCCCTCCCCAAAACCAACCCATTCTCCTTCACTTTGTGACCGAACCAAGTCTAGAACGACCATTTCTTGGTTTAGGCCGGACTTGTACAGATTGATCATTCGAATTTAAAGTACTCCCTTGCAGTACATTGTTTAGGGTTTAAATTGTTTCTCACCCGTACACCCAAAATTACCGAAATCAGCAGAAACCATTTCCCCTACAAATAATTGGCGACCACAGTGGGAGGTTGATCTTTCGGTTACAATGTCAATTTTCGACCATCGATCTCATGCTTTGACCCAAACATAAATATGATAGAAGCAGGCGACCAGTTCATGGATCGACGACTCAGTTACCAGATGACCCGACTATCAGTCATGACACGGTAAGGGATGACTAGGGACTTCCTAGAGGATAGAAACAAACGATCCGCCTGAGAATTGACGAATCGGTTATCAGGAAACTCAGTAAAGACTGGGGACTTTCCACAATCACGACGGTGCTTCCCGTAAAACCTGGCCTTACACCCGGAAAGTTTCCTTTTTCATCAGGAGACCTAAAAAACCAAGTAAATCCTACCCAGACAAAATGCGTGGTTTACCTTTTCAAATTTTCACGGGAATAAAAAAAACACAATATCCATGTTCTGTTCCACCCCATGTCATCTACCAAACACACGATTCCATTGTTTCCTGGGATGCCGGCAACACTTTTAACCAAGACAACATCATTTCCAAAAAAAAAAAAAAAAACAATTCAATCCTAAATGATTCATTCCAAAAGAATAATCCAAAACCATCAAGGTAACATTTATCTATCAACCCAAGAAAAAAATAATCCAGAAAATCAAAACCATTAACCAGCGCTTCCATTTTCCTTTAAAAAAAAAAATAAAGAAGTTCAGAAGACAGAAATGTATTCAAGGAAAGTTTTCCAACAACGGCTTGCTCCTCTTAGAAAAGGCCTCCCTCATGCTCTGGAGAGCCGTCCTTTTCAACTTCACTGTCTCCACAATCTTTTGAATTCCGCTTCCTACTTCTTCACCATGTCTGCGGAAGGACCTTCGACTGTTTCGGCCAAAAACTTTTCAACCTCGGAGAAACCGTCGACGAACCAAGGAGCATTGAACTCGAACTTTATGCACATGCCACGGTGGAACCTCAGCTTGAGATTACGTCCTCAGAACCTGTATGACCAGTCATGTTGCGCATGTCGTTAATCGAAGACAAGGCTTCCTCCACACGCTTGACCAGCGCGTATCGGCTAGTAATTTTCTTGGACGTGGCAATATGACCGTAGATTTCCCATATCTTGGTATATAACGCCTCATGTTTAGCTGGCACGCTAAATCCCCCAATCAACACGTGATCCGGATAAGGAACCAGGTATGGAGGAACAAAGGTGGCGCCTCGTGATCGCATCAAGAATCGGCGAAGAATTCTAACAACAATTGCGCCAACATTCACGTGAGCAATCTCCGCTATCCGAGTCACAACAACGCTTCCATCTTGATCGGCCTCTGTTTCAAAGCCACCGGCCTTGGCCGACTCGGCCTAGAGACAATGATGTGTCTTCACCGTTTCCATCTCAAGTTCGTCTTCGTAACCGCCGCTCTCGTGATATCATGGCTTAGCTACTCTTTTTTTAAAAAAAAATAAGGAGAGGAAGAAGGAAGGAAGAAGAAGAGCATGGAGAAGACTCACCGATTCTCTTTCGGACCGACTAGAGAGAAAGATTCAAAGATCGCTATCGGAAGAACTACTCTCGCCATCTCTCGGACTCCGAGCTTTCATCCTTCTCGGATTCCCATTCTCCATGGGTAGGCTCAGCATCGCTGCCTTCCGTCTCAAGAGGTACAGTTTCCTGACTACGTGCAAGTTTAGTGAAGGCATTCACGCTGCTAATACCCTAGACAAGGCACAAGTACAGACACTCAAAAATGAGACAAAGATATACGCAATCCGACTGAATTAGGAAGAAAATTATACGTAATCGCATCTTTTGGAAGATCTAAAAGTCGGGAGAGACATCGGATCCGATTGAAAACCACCAGCACGGCTTTTACATCTTCGCTCCTCACTTCCGGACTATCTGCATTCGGGCTAACAGATTTTCGCTTTGGATCCCCCAGCAATGGATGTTCTGCTAAAATCATAGGAGAAGGCTTACCGTGATGATTTTCTACCACATCATTCACGAATCCATGGATAACAAGAAACTCATCCTGCCAAAATATGTTATATTTGGAGGTTGTTGATGGATTTCGTCCCGCAAGCAGAAAAGGGAGACTTTCACCTGACGCAAGAGCATTAGCATCGAGAACAGTGGACAACGGGATTTTGAACAACCTACGATTTAACGAGTGGGACCCCTTGGTCAAAACCCATATGCCGAGCCTCCTATCAATATTGTAAGAGATCGCTTTGCGAGATCCTCGAAAGAAAGACGGTACATGACCGGGCGTGCAGCTTCGCTTGAACACTGTCTCTCCAACACTCAGATCCTCTTTATCAGAAGACAAAGACATGTTCGGAACAAGAGCAACGGTACTGATCTGAGTTATAAACACATGCACCGGAGCCCATGGACGAAAATTAATCAATGTAACGAGTTGTCAAGAAATCCAACCCCGGGTTCGAGCCAATCTTTGGACGCCTATTAAATCGGTGGCGATATCCTGGAGCCACCCTAAGACTCAGGAAGTACAACTAATGGTTTTGGGGCGTACTTATCGAAGTGCTCCCACAGCCACGCCTGAAGAAAGGCGGCATGAATGTACGAATCCACTTTCATATAGCCGTTTGAAGCACACATATCCGAGACCAGCTGATCCAAGTGTGCGTACAGAGAACCAAGAAACAAACCGCCAATAGGGAGAACGACGCCTTTTGCCAGTTTTATAGCAAACTTGTTAAGTTTCTGCCTTATCTCCTTCTTACCAGAGCCGTCATCAAAAATATCTCTGGATAACCAGAGAGCCAAGAACGCCGCGACATGAAGTATGCTGTTCTTCTGGTTCAACTCCAACTCGTCAGGAAACCACTGAGACACGCACCAGTCATAGAAGTACTTGGTCTTGTTTTCTTTCCGAACGAATCCATTTGACTTCGCAACTAGGGCGGCGCGCATTTCTTCTTCATCTGCAGACAACTTAACGTCGAGGTTTCCAATTATGGGAAGATTTAGCAACACATCCACGCTCTCCAAGGAGATGGTCACTTCACCCCACCTGCATACGGCCGTGTGGGTGTCCGGACACCATCTGGAAACAAAAGCAACTAGGCCTGGAATATCTTTCCTAATCTGGAGCACTGCGGAAGCCGCAACAACACCAACGATTTGTGCCTTGGTCAAATTGGTTTTTACATGCTCCTGGCTCATCATAAACCGCATCCATTTCTCGAAGGTACGCAACGGACTCACATAGATTTTTAAAGTCAATAGGAGAGGCATGATATTCTTTCCTCTGAAGGCAAAACCTTATTACGGCTTCTGGACGAACCGATCGGTCTTCCCCCTCACTTTCCGAGTTAGTCAGAAGAATCGACACATACTTGGGGTGATTTCTCTTAACCGTGGCCGATGTCGTGAAGAACTTATCATCTACGTTTGGATTGGAATTGCCAACATCTTTCGGTACGGCAGAACTTTTCTCAAGTGACGTCATAATGAAGACTCTCCCACGCTACTTTCACCTTCCAAACAACTACAATGGAATAATACGAAGACAAATTATTACGGAAAGTGCACGGAAATTATTTTTCCACCCAAGACGCAAGCCAGTTTATTTCAAAGCCGTACCCTGCAACATAAAATTCTTGTCCGACCGAGGAGGTGCGCCCCACCATGGGAACCATGCACACGGCCACACCAAAACAAGGAGTAAACCCTAAAAACTAGGTTTTCGTGGGGAAGGGATGGCAATTACTATCGCATGCTTACTTTGCACAGTGAGTTGAGGAGGTCAACATTACTATGGTATTCATGCCTAAGTACTACTACAAGCTCGTGCAAAACATACCTACGGCTAGGATTCACACCAACATTTTACACAAGGTCATGAAAAGGTACGCCTACAACTAAGGTTTACACCAACACAAAAGAAAAGAGAAAACAAGTTAAAGAAGAAGTATTGGAAGGCATACCTGGGATTTGCTTTTCCGCGTTGCTTTGCTACTACCACACGACTGAGATAAAAAAAATAGGCGTGAAACAAAAGAGAAGCCGGCCCTCCTTTTATATATACATGGTACGTGGGAGTTTGAACAAGGAAAAGATTTCCTATTTTGATCCAAGAAAGGAAAAGAGGAAACCGGTCCCGCAAAGACCAATCCACGCCCAAGACCGCCCACGCTGTGCCTTGGCCCCACATGCCAAGCCGTCCACTATGCTTTGCCTCCCCAAGTTTTGCACAGCTCGGCTCACCGGACCACGCCTTGCCATGGCCACACCATGCCAAGCCGTCCACTCCACTATCGCAGGACCTATCATGCCAGGATGTCCATGCCATGGCTTGCCACGCCGACACCAACAACTCGTCGAGCCAACATTATGATGTTCCTTAACCCAGCCAAGATGATGAGAAGCCAGATTAAGTCATGCCTCTCACCTTACCAGTCTACATGAATAAGATCTATGTAAGGCTGCCAAACGTGGGATCATGAACTCTCCTTGCCAAAAATAGAATCCATGTCAAGCCATCCACCATGCTTACCTTCCTAAGACCACGCCACTTCTTGGCCCCATGTGCCAAGCCATCCGCTACGCTTTGCCTTCCTAAGACCACGCCACATCTTGGCCCCACGTGCCAAGCCATCCGCTATGCTTTGCCTTCCAAGACTGCGCCCGCTTTGCCTCGGTGATGTATGGCCAGACCAAGCCAGCAACTTTCGTCTCACCCCTCCACGGTCTGCATCCCCAGTACAACTTATGCAGGGACACCAACACGGGTAGTAAAAACTCTCTTCACCTCTCAAAAAGGTTAGTAGGATTTTCCTAACCATCTTTGCAATGATTTACGTCTTGATTCCGTCCTTGTCTGTCACCATCATATGCTTACCTCGCAACAAGGCACATGTTCCGAACTAAGCAGGGGACTTAATGTTGATGGTGGATTTTAGCTTAGGGGTAAAATCGTAAAACCCTAGTCAGACAGTGACGTCACAGAACTTGAGTAATAATGTCCAAACCAAGCACATTTATTGAACCCTTTAATTTTTCTGCAAGAAAATTAACAGGGTACCTTTTTTTAATGCTAATTAGGTTTTCGACAGGCCAAAACCCTAATTCCCACACCGCATATGCCAATGGCAAACCATGCCAGCCACACCTACCACGCCAAGGCATGCCAACCATGCTAGCTGCACCCCTGTGCCAGTGGAAAACCATGCCAGCCACACCTACCGCGCCAAGGCATGCCAACCATGCTAGCCGCACCCCTGTGCCAATGGCAAACCATGCCGGCCACACCTACCGCGCCAAGGCATGCCAACCATGCTAGCGTAACCCCGTGCCAATGGCAAACCATGCCATCCACACCTACCGCGCCTAGGCATGCCAACCATGCTAGATGCACCCCTGTGCCAATGGCAAACCATGCTAGCCACACCTACCGCGCCATGCCAAACGCACCTTGCCATGGCCCCATGCCAACCTAGCCGCGCCACCTTGCTGTCCTTCCCTACGCGGCTACCAAAACGAAGGCGTGCGACAATCAACGGACGCCCTTCAATCCCAGGACCAAATCCTAGCCGTCTGAGGTTACCAAACGACCTTTGGCCCAAAGCCCTAGCTTGGTCACGAACCTAGCTTGGTCACGCCAAACCTTGGACCCACATGCTAAGCCAAATCGCACCTATCCATGCTAGCCGCACCATGTGCCAACGGCATGCCAAACCCTTGGCCCCACATGCCAAGCCAAACCGCACCTAGCATGCTAGCCGCACCATGTGCCAACGGCTTGCCAAACCCTTGGCCCCACATGCCAAGACAAACCGCACCTAGCCATGCTAGCCGCACCATGTGCCAACGGCTTTCCAAACCCTTGGCCCCATATGCCAAGCCAAGCCACACCTTGCCTTGGCCCTAGCCATGCTAGCCGCACCATGTGCCGACGGCTTGCCAAAACACGCCTTGCCTTGGCCCTAGCCAAGCTAGCCACGCCATGCGCCCATGGCAAACCCTTGGCCCCACATGCCAAGCCAAACACGCCTTGCCTTGGCCCTAGCCAAGCTAGCCGCACCATGTGCCCATGGCAAAACCTTGGACCCGCCATGCCAAGCCAAACCACACCCCTGTGCCAATGACAAACCATGCCAGCCACACCTACCGTGCCAAGGCATGCCAACCATGCTAGCCGCACCCCAATACTAATGGCAAACCATGACAGCCACACCTACTGCGCCTTGCCAAATGCACCTTTCCATGGCCCCATGCCAACCTAGCCGCGCCACCTTGCTGGCCTTCCCTACGCGGCTACCAAAAACGAAGGCGTGCGACAATCAACGATCTCCCTTCAATCCCAAGAGCAAATCTTAGCCGTCCGAGGTTACCAAACGACCTTTGGCCCAAAACCCCAGCTTGGTCACGAACCTAGCCTAGTTAGCCACGCCATGCGCTGACCGGGTGTCAGCCGACACAAATATAATTACACTTTCTTACTACTCAAAATATATAATGAAGCAAGGGCAAGAAAGGATCGTTCCCACAGAGAGGTCTAGGTTGTCAAATTGTTTCGGTATCTTATAAGTAACACGGGGTTTTCTGATTTTGTAAATAAAAATAAACGAAAAGCAAAACAATAAAAAGTAAACACGCAAATCAAGGATAAGAAAGTATTGGTCATGGATTTCGTCTTCAATCACAAACATGTTTTCAACACAATAACTAGAATTGATATTTTAATCTCAACTTTTATCAAAGGCCCTAAAATACCTTGATCGCAAGTATATCCCGCAAATCTCCTCATGTCATCAACAAACACATTAAAAGATGCGAATATGAATTCTACCTAAAGGAACAACCTAACGTGTAAAAGCACTAATCAAGTTTAATTCCCTAGATGCATTAGGTTATATGAAATCAGGCCAATCAAAGCAATCAAACGTGGAAAACGCACTAATCCAATTTAACAAAGGTTATGGTTCACATATGACTACTAGGATGTATCACTACAAGCAATAATCACAATTATGCTACTTGTAATCAGAAATCTATCACTTTTGCGTATAATAAATCCTAATCTAGCAAGAGAGATGAAAACAAACTCAATCGATTCGCGACTCGACTAAATAGCATTCAAATCATGTAACAATATTGATGGTGAATCATAAACGATAATATGAGAGAAAACTAATTTATTGAATTACAACCCATATTTGGAAATCCAACTTATTCCATAACCAATAATAAAACTCTAGCTCATATTCATGGAGTTCATAACAAGAAGAAAGAGAAGTATCATGTTTCTAAACCCTAGGACAAAGTAGAGGCAAAAGATAATAGATAAAAGATAAAAAAAAAGATCCTCCTAAAAGATATAGAATTCCTCTTTTTATAGCTTTTCCTCCCTTCCAAAACTAGGTCTAATCTTCAAAAGTCCCCTAGATAGAAGTCCTCCAAGCCCATGTGTGAGAAAACCCATGTAGAAAATTATGTCAAAAAACGTCGCCGGAAAACTGGGATTGTGGCCGGAAATCGACCGGAATAGTCGCCGGAAAGTACCTCAGGTGACCGGCAAAGTCCGTCCGGTCACCGGTCAACGGGTCAAGTCGGTCAATGATCCAACTCGGCCGGGTCAACTCGGATAAACACCGAGTCATGTGAGTCAGAGAACTAGTCAGCTAAACTACTTGGCTGAATAAGCTGAGTGGCATTGGCAGGCCATTGCACAGGCCTAATATGTGATGCACTATCATTTTGCTTCATTCCTTCCTTTCAGTTTTTGCACTTTTGCCACCAATCTACCTTGTCTGCTGTATCAAACAAGCAGCATTCTCATTGTCTGTCACTTCATTTGCAGCAACTCTAAAAACATAAATACCGCCAAGCAGCTGTTGCGAATACCAACCCTGTAACACTTGTTTCCGCAACTCAGCCAACACCAGACAACTCCACTGTCACCTTCTTCCTTGGCAACAACCTTCATCTCAATTGCATCTTTACCTGCCTAAACATGCATCTACATCAAGCACTTCAGTCCCTATTCTCTCCCTGGCTCAACAAACACCGCAGTTCAATTCAGTCGCAATCATAACCACAGCCCAGACCTGGTGTGCTCCACTACCCCTGCAATCACGATCCTAGTGCCACCAATGCTGTCACAGCCACACAACCAGTTCCTTCAGCTCTGGACATTACAAACTGCGACTGCACAAAATCAGCATCACTTCCATTCTGCTCAAGCTTTAAGCACCAGCACCAGCACCATGACCTGCACTAGCAATGTCCTGCAACTTCAATCTCTCCTTGTAACTCATGTTAATTCAACACCATTATCACTTCAGGCCTGCTCCATCATTCCATTCATTCTGCAATATTGTAAACACACAACCATCACCAGCAGCTTCACTAGTACCATCTGAGTCTGCCTGCAATTCTGCCATCTCCAGCTGCAACACAGCATCCATTCTGCAACTCCCAGCAATTCTGACCATCCAACTGCAACTCAGCCACCACTTGCACTGCAATATAATCATTCCCTATACAAACATTTCCTCCATCACTGGTTCTCACATCAACACAGAATAAATTCCTCTACCACAGACCACAGCATAACCCATCCTCCTTCATTGCTCATTCTTTGTAATCTCAGTCACAGCTCAGCTCAGCTCATAGCTCCTTCCCTGTACTCAGCTGCAAGCACTCTACCCTGTCATCTCAAGCTTAATCACTCCCAAACTGTCACAACCATTGCCAATATCTAATCAGCTTCATTCACCATCTCAGTCCATTACCACCAGCTGCCCCATTTCAGTTGCACACTCTTCAATTCTTCTCTCATGAACACCTCACAACCATCTCTACCTGTTCTGCTACTAATAAGACTCCTCCTTGGCTTACAGCCTCTTTCTCAGCACCTTATTGTGCAGTACCCAACCTGCACTTCCTTAGCTGCAACACCATTGACAAAACCACCATCTTCAATTGAATTCTTGCCTAGCCATTCATACCTTAGATCCCATAATACCATCTCCTGCATCTTCTCGGCTAACTCGAAACACATCATCCTATTGTGTTCAGCTCAAGCCATCACTTGAATTGCACAACTCTGTCCATCGACTCACACCTGCTATACTCTGTCACAGCCATAACTTCTGCATCTCATCAATGGCAGCACCAACACACGAGACCCATTATACTTTCTTCTTGAAATCAACAGCAAACCCGTCTCTAATTCATTAATATCTTCTCACATTTCAAACACAACCATCTCAGATTCACTCATACACCAGCAGAACCGTATCTCCCTTGTTCGCCTAGATCTGATTCATCTTCAGCGGCAGCTTCATTTGTTCTCTACTATAAATTTCAGAGAGACTGTAATGAAGACAGCACCATCGTCTTCATCGAGTTATGAACATCAAATTTAACCCAGCATCAGATTCGTCACCAGTAGCAATTCCTTGTATTCTCCTCGATTGACAGACCCATTTCATCACCGAAACTCGATTTATCCATCTCAGCTCAAGAATGAGCTCCTAACCCTTATTCTTCATTCTCTTTCGTTTCTTAAATTCAGGTGCTAAATGAATTAGAAAGAGACGACAATAGGGTTATCATTTGGGTGATGGATTCAGACACCCCACCGGCTTAGATAAGGTCCACTCAGATGGCAACCCCTTAACCTCAGCTTGACTGTATTTAGTACTCCTCCAAATAGAGTTGCCTCTTAATCCTTGACTGGGCTCCGGATAGTGTTCGCCTATGAAATGATAATTTTTTCCTTTTGGTTCAATTAGAGTAATTTCTACTTCTTTTCCTCCGTGCGACTCCAGAGTACCTAATAACTCAAAAACACGCGTAAAGTACATAATTCACAAGAAAAATAGCAAAGAAAGCGTAACTACTAGATAGTAAATTAGGTGTTTTAGACACCTATCGATTCCCCACACTTAGACTTTGCTAGTCCTCGAGCAAATCAAACAAAACAATAAAATACAACAACTCCGTGTCGTCGAGGCTATGGTCACTTTTAGCATAAATAACAAGCCTTTAAACCCCTAGGTGTCCCTAATGGACGAGTTATAGTCTCGTGAGGGTTTACTAGAGATATACCCACAAAACCTATTTTTCCAACTTACTAGTTCTCCGTAATGATAGTATCCAACGCGCTAAGAAGACATAGAGATTCTGCACACTAGTCATAAGAAGTTAGACACATAAATGAACACAATCTCATTCTTAAAAGTTGAGAGAGAAATAACCATCCCTTCTCGACAAAAATTCGGGTTCGGAGTGATCGAAAGTCTCGACTCTGCCTCACAAGAAAGGGTTTTATGAATTTGCTCTCAATAATAAATAGCTTTTTACGGGTCACACATGTGTCCAGGTAGGAATGAAGAGAGAATCCTGCGACACGTTGAATGGTAGGAAGGCAAAACCCTCCGAAGTATTTTGAAAACCCACATCTTTTATAATTTTGAAAACCCATTTTTCTGACAATCTCTTCGAAAGGAAATCAACCATTTAACGAAGGTGGGAATATGCTTACTTACCTCGTATCCGTTCGGCGTGAAGCTAGCACCACTCTCACAGAGATCCATAGAAACGTCTTCGGTCTTCTATCGGTGTCTTCATCTTCGTCTTCGGTCTTCAACTCTTGATGATAACTCTTGAACTTCGTAGAATCTCGACAATCTGATTCTTTCCTCTAATTCCTTGTCGCTTGAAACTTCATTATAGATATTCCTTCTTTCCCTTGGCTTTATTGAAAGAATACAAAACTAAAAACAACTATACAAACCCAAAATTTAAATTAAATTAAATTTTTTTTTTTTTTTTTTTTTTTTTTAATTTTAATTTTTTTTTTTTTTTTTTTTTAATAATTTTTTTTTTTTTTTTTTTTTTTGAGACAAGAGAAAACTAAATACAAAATAAAATAAAAATGTAAGTACAATGCCATGGTGTAAGTACTTTACCGCTTGATTCTTCACAACTTATATGTCTTGATATCATAACTTCTCGAACTCTCATCCTTGATAATTTTCACTCTTGTACACTAGTCTTCAACTTATAAAAATTCTGCTCCTTGTTTTGTTGCTATAATTGAATCTGAAATCTGCTCAATTCTGTACCGTTACTTGTAAACCTCGAACGTGTTCAACTTTCCTTCAAATTTGTGATGCTCCTCTTGTTGATGATGATGGTGTTTCTATGGACCTGTTGGTGTAGAGAGAGATAAGATGGATGGTGCTAACTGCGAACAAGATTACAAGTGGTATGTAAGTTAGCAATTCGATGTCACCATCATGATTGACAAAATATCACTCAAGAGATCAAAATAGTGCTTCTATGGTGGGAGGTTGGGCAGCTCACAATTCTTCCCGGAATTAACGTACGGTGACACACACTCAAAAAGCACAAATTTAGACAGGTACAAAGAATTGAAGGTCGGTGCCTCACATTATGTAACATGGGTAGTCTCCACTATAGGGGATCACTACTCTAATACCGAATTCAGTCTGCACCTTATTTGCCACTGGCATGGTTAAATCCAACTTTAACTCTCATACAAGTAAGAAACCCGATCATGTTCTCTGTCATCTCTAAGTTCAGTCACTATTATGAGATTCTCGATGTAATCTTAGCGACATGTATACTATGTGACTCTAAACTAACTACAAGTTGGAGTTTTCTTATTCACTAATTTACACAAAAGTTGAAAAATTTGAAAAATTTACAACGCAAATGCTTAACCACTCCCCCACACTTAAACTTTACATTGTCCTCAATGTAAATTGAATCTTCCAAAGAAAGTCAAGGTGGGAAATCATATAATAATTTGCGACAAGAAAAAGTAAAAACAAGACAAGAAAAATTAAAAGATAAGAGATACAAAACCGATGGGTTGCCTCCCATTTAGCGCTTGGTTTAAAGTCGTCAGCCCGACTATATCCTTGCAAGAGTCATTCCCCATATACTAACAATCGGAAAAGTTGGGGATCCTTCCATAGAACCTGTTTTGCAAACACTAGCTTCACAAAAATATTAGTAATATAAAACAGAAATGAAGCTATTAATCGATAAAAGCTTCCCCCACACTTATTCTTGTCCACACTTGGAAGTGTATAAAGAATATAGAAGTCGGGTACTTCCACGGTTTCTTGTTCCAAAACCTGCATAGTATGAGAATCAAGTATCTATAATGGCGGAAATCGAGAAACAAAGTCATTCAACAATATTCTCGAAGCACATACATTCAAACCAATAAGAGGTAAAGGAGAAGAAACAATAGGCAATGGGTTAGATAAACCTTGCACAATCTCTTGTATCACGGAATCCTCTTCATCCTTGAAAAACTCAAGTGAATTATTCACCTCGTTCATATCATGGTCCTCTATCAAACCGTGCAACCATTCTTCGTCCGTTTCTGCCTTAACCAAAGTCTCGACATAAACATCATCATTACAATCATTTGCAAGCTCAATTGGGTCTTCCACAATATTGGTCATAACGGTTTCATTCTCAACATACTCCTCTTTGTTGTAAGGCACACGCTCTTTTGCGGATCCAAATTTTATTATAAGAAACTTTTCTAGAACACTCGAAAATGCATCATCCTCAAGCTCCACCCTTTGAATAGGCTCTTGATCATTATTAAGATCAATGCTTGAGTAATCTACACAAGTGTCGAGATATTCCTCTTCGTCTTCATCTTGATCCCAAAAAGACTCCATTGTACACTCCTCGGAGATGTCACCATGAGTTGTTTCAAGCAATGTATCATAATCACCGTCACTATCATAGTCAACATAAGATTCGTCCTCGCTGAATTTAGTGTTGCTAATCTCGAACTTATCCTTTTGAATAGGTGAATGATCATTATTACGATCAAGAGTTGAGTTAACTACACAATTATCAACGAAAGTGCCCAAGGATTGGCCCTTTTCAACATTAGCATCAATCAAATAATCATCACAAACCATATGCACATTATAATTATCCATATCTTCCTTGCATTGATCAATGCCTCTTCGCAAGCTAGCAATACCTTCACGAAGTTCTTGGAGTTGCTCGTTTGTAGTCTCTTTTGCTTTTTGAAATTCCTCTTGTAAAAAGTTGGAAACTTGATCTATAAAGTTAGATACTTTTTGTTCACGAGCATAAGAATCCTCCCATCCTTGTTGTTGTTCACACACATACCCGCCATAAGGTTGTTGAGGAAAACCACAAGGTTCCATGGAATATTGGTCATAACCAATAAATTGGTTTTGATTATACCCATGGAATTGGTAGTTGTCGTATTGTTGAGGTTGTTGAAAACCGTATCCATTGTTCCAATATGCTCCTTCCATAGAAATTGGTACCTGAAATAAGATTCTCAAAACTATGTTAAAACCAGAAAATAAGAAAAACTAAAAACAAAATTAAAAACAAAAATAAGAAACCAAAACAAGTGACAACCGCTACCTCCCCGGCAGTGGCGCCGAAATTTGACCGGGTGTCAGCCGACACAAATATAATTACACTTTCTTACTACTCAAAATATATAATGAAGCAAGGGCAAGAAAGGATCGTTCCCACAGAGAGGTCTAGGTTGTCAAATTGTTTCGGTATCTTATAAGTAACACGGGGTTTTCTGATTTTATAAATAAAAATAAACGAAAAGCAAAACAATAAAAAGTAAACACGCAAATCAAGGATAAGAAAGTATTGGTCATGGATTTCGTCTTCAATCACAAACATGTTTTCAACACAATAACTAGAATTGATATTTTAATCTCAACTTTTATCAAAGGCCCTAAAATACCTTGATCGCAAGTATATCCCGCAAATCTCCTCATGTCATCAACAAACACATTAAAAGATGCGAATATGAATTCTACCTAAAGGAACAACCTAACGTGTAAAAGCACTAATCAAGTTTAATTCCCTAGATGCATTAGGTTATATGAAATCAGGCCAATCAAAGCAATCAAACGTGGAAAACGCACTAATCCAATTTAACAAAGGTTATGGTTCACATATGACTACTAGGATGTATCACTACAAGCAATAATCACAATTATGCTACTTGTAATCGTGGAATCTATCACTTTTGCGTATAATAAATCCTAATCTAGCAAGAGAGATGAAAACAAACTCAATCGATTCGCGACTCGACTAAATAGCATTCAAATCATGTAACAATATTGATGGTGAATCATAAACGATAATATGAGAGAAAACTAATTTATTGAATTAAAACCCATATTTGGAAATCCAACTTATTCCATAACCAATAATAAAACTCTAGCTCATATTCATGGAGTTCATAACAAGAAGAAAGAGAAGTTTCATGTTTCTAAACCCTAGGACAAAGTAGAGGCAAAAGATAATAGATAAAAGATAAAAAAAAGATCCTCCTAAAAGATATAGAATTCCTCTTTTTATAGCTTTTCCTCCCTTCCAAAACTAGGTCTAATCTTCAAAAGTCCACTAGATAGAAGTCCTCCAAGCCCATGTGTGAGAAAACCCATGTAGAAAATTATATCCAAAAATCGTCGCCGGAAAATCGGGATTATGGCGAAATCTACGGAATAGTCGCCGGAAAGTATCTCAGTGACCGGCAAAAGTCCGCCCGGTCCATGGTCAACGGTCAAGTCGGTCAATGATCCAACTCGGCCGGGTCAACTCGGATAAACACCGAGTCCTGTGAGTCAGAGAACTAGTCAGCTAAACTACTTGGCTGAATAAGCTGAGTGGCATTGGTAGGCCATTGTACAGGCCTAATCTGTGATGCACTATCATTGTGCTTCGTTCCTGCCTTTCAGTTTTTGCACTTTTTCCACCAATCTACCTTGTCTGCTGTATCAAACAAGCAGCATTCTCATTGTCTGTCACTTCATTTGCAGCAACTCTAAAAACATAAATACCGCCAAGCAGCTGTTGCGAATACCAACCCTGTAACACATGTTTCGAAACTCAGCCAACACTGAGACAACTCCACTTGTCACCTTCTTCCTTGGCAACAAACCTTCATCTCAATTGCATCTTTACCCGCCTAAACATGCATCTACATCAAGCACTTCAAGTCCCTATTCTCTCCCTGGCTCAACAAACACCACAGTTCAATTCAGTCGCAATCATAACCACAGCCCAGACCTGGTGTGCTCCACTACCCCTGCAATCACGATCCTAGTGCCACCAATGCTGTCACAGCCACACAACCAATTCCTTCAGCTCTGGCCATTGCAAACTGCGACTGCACAAAATCAGCATCACTTCCATTCTGCTCAAGCTTTAAGCACCAGCACCAGCACCAGCACCAGCACCATGACCTGCACTAGCAATGGCCTGCAACTTCAATCTCTCCTTGTAACTCATGTTAATTCAACACCATTGTCACTTCAGGCCTGCTCCATCATTCCATTCATTCTGCAATACTGTAACACACAACCATCACCAACAGCTTCACTAGTACCATCTGAGTCTGCCTGCAATTCTGCCATCTCCAGCTGCAACACAGCATCCATTCTGCAGCTCCCTGCAATTCTGACCAGCCAACTGCAACTTAGCCACCACTTGCGCTGCAATATAACCATTCCCTGTACAAACATTTCCTCCATCACTGGTTCTCACAGCAACACAGAATCAATTCCTCTACCACAGACCACAGCATAACCCATCCTCCTTCATTGCTCATTCTTTGTAATCTCAGTCACAGCTCAGCTCATAGCTCCTTCCCTGTACTCATCTGCAAGCACTCTACCCTGTCATCTCAAGCTTAATCACTCCCAAACTGTCACAACCATTGCCAATATCTAATCAACTTCATTCACCATCTCAGTCCATTACCACCAGCTGCCCCATTTCAGTTGAACACTCTTCAATTCTTCTCTCATGAACACCTCACAACCATCTCTACCTGTTGTGCTACTAATAAGACTCCTCCTTGGCTTACATCCTCTTTCTCAGCACCTTGTTGTGCAGTACCCAACCTGCACTTCCTTAGCTGCAACACCATTGACAAAACCACCAGCTTCAATTGAATTCTTGCCTAGCCATTCATACCTTAGATCCCATAATACCATCTCCTGCATCTTCTCGGCTAACTCGACACACATCATCCTCTTGTGTTCAGCTCAAGCCATCACCTAAATTGCACAACTCTTGCCATCGAGTCACACCTGCTATACTCTGTCACAGCCATAACTTCTGTATCTCATCAATGGCAGCACCAACACACGAGAACCATTATACTTTAAACTTGAAATCAACAGCAAACCCGTCTCTAATTCATCAATATCTTCTCACATTTCAAATACAACCATCTCAGATTCACTCATACACCAGCAGAACCGTATCTCCCTTGTTCGCCTAGATCTGATTCATCTTCAGCGGCAGCTCCATTTGTTCTCTACTATAGATTTCAGAGAGACTGTAATGAAGACAGCACCATCGTCTTCATCTGAGTTATGAACATCAAATTTAACCCAAAACGAGCCCCCAAATTTCACCCTCTGGTTCACAACATCAGATTCGTCACCAGTAGCAATTCCTTGTATTCTCCTCGATTGACAGACCCATTTCATCACCGAAACTCGATTTATCCATCTCAGCTCAAGAATGAGCTCCTAACCCTTATTCTTCATTCTCTTTCGTTTCTTAAATTTAGGTGCTAAATGAATTGGGAAGAGACGACAATAGGGTTATCATTTGGGTGATGGATTCAGACACCCTACTGGCTTAGATAAGGGCCACTCAGATGGCAACCCCTTAACCTCAGCTTGACTGTATTTAGTACTCCTCCAAATAGAGTTGCCTCTTAATCCTTGACTGGGCTCCGAATAGTGTTCGCCCATGAAATGATAATTTTGTCCTTTTGGTTCAATTAGTGTAATTTCTACTTCTTTTCCTCCGTGCGACTCCGGAGTACCTAATAACTCAAAAACACGCGTAAAGTACATAATTCACAAGAAAAATAGCAAAGAAAGCGTAACTACTAGATAGTAAATTAGGTGTTTTAGACACCTATCATGCGCCCATGGCAAACCCTTGGTCCCACATGCCAAGCCATACACGCCTTGCATTGGCCCTAGCCAAGCTAGCCACGCCATGAGCCCATGGAAAACCTTTGGCTCCACATGCCAAACTAAACCGCACCTAGCCAAGCTAGCCACGCCATGCGCCGATGGCAAACCCTTGGCCCCATATGCCAAGCCAAACACACCTTTCCTTGGCCCTAGCCAAGCTAGCCACACCATGCACCCATGGCAAACCCTTGGCCCCACATGCCAAGCCAAACACGCCTTGCCTTGGCCCTAGCCAAGCTAGCCACGCCATGCGCCCATGGAAAACCCTTGGCCCCGTATGCCAAGCCAAACACTTATTACCTTGGTCCTAGCCAAGCTAGCCACGCCATGCACCCATGGAAAGCCCTTGGCCCCACATGCCAAGCCAAACACGCCTTTCCTTGGCCCTAGCCAAGCTAGCCGCACCATGTGCCCTTGGCAAACCCTTGGCCCCACATGCCAAGCCAAACTACACCTTACCTTGGCCCTAACCAACATAGCCGCGCCACCATGCTGGCCTTCCCTACGCGGCTACCAAAAACAAAGGCATGCGACAATCGAAGGTCCCCCTTCAATCCCCGAAGTAAATCCTAGCCATCCAAGGTTACCAGACAACGCATGGTAACCTTTGGCCCGAAAACCTAAGTTTGGCAACGCCAAACCATGCCATGCCAACGGCATGCCAACCTAGCCACGCCAAAGATGTTTGGCCTTCCCTCTGTGGCTACCAAAACGAAGGCGTGCAACGATCAACGACTATCTTTCCTCTTGAGATGCAAAATCTCGACCGTCGAAGGTCACCAAGCTAGCAAGTATCCAAAGTACGACTTGCCAGGCAAGCACAACATGCTACATGTTTTCCTCAAAAACATTCGAGACATCAACACATATCACAAACTGGGGATCCTCTTTGGGTATTGGTTTGGCGGTTTACATTTGTTTATGGGTAAAAATCGTTTCGCGCCAATTTCGGTAAATTCGGTAGGTGAGTGAGAAACTGGTTCAAACCCTAAACAAATGTGCTGCACGTGAGCACTTTATAGATTCGAGAGATCAATCTGTACAAGTCCGTCCTAAACTAAGAAATGGCCGTTCCCGGACTTGCTTCGGTCACAAAGTGGAGGAGAAGGGTTGATTTGGGGAGGGAAGCAAAGAAAGGTGTTGAGACCAGAATAGTGCGGGAGAGTAGTATCTCGACTTGTATCGAGAAAGTAAAAGCTTGGGAAGCTTGCAAGAGATGAAAGCTTTTGGGAGAGCTTGCGAAGTTGCCTTTACGAGAGTGTAGTATTTTTCTCCGACCGAGACTTGTTGTTCCGGTGGAAATAGGTAAGACCTATTTATACAAGTCGAGATTGAAACGCACCACTGGTCTCATGAAGGAAGAGAGTAAAGGGTGAAATAATGAGAGGAGGTGGTAACCGCATGGTGTTAATGGGTGAAAACGTTTTTACCATTCTTTCCTCATTTATTTGACCGCTTTATTCCTTTTCACGCTTTCTTAATGTGAGCGTGGTGTACGCTGCAAGCTGTGACCACCAAACCAAAACCCTGGAAAGCATCCCCCAGTTTGTGTTGATGTCTCGAGTGTTGGTTGCATCTTGAGTGCAAGTGGTGCTGCTAGGGGCGCATGTGGCATGTGCCAATGACGTGTGTGGAATGCCTTGGTGGTAGGTTGCACGGTTTGCAAGTTAGGCTACCAGCGTGTGTGTTTGGCATGTGCCAATGGCATATGCGGAATGCCTTGGTGGTAGGTTGCACGGTTTACAAGTGGGCTACCAGCGTGCATGTTGGCATGTGCCAATGGCATGCGTGGCCGTTAGGGCCGTGGCTTTGGTAGGAAAAGCTACCAGCAAGCATGTTGGCATGTGCCAATGGCATGCGTGGCCGTTAGGGCCGTGGCTTTGGTAAGAAAAGCTACCAGCGAGCATGTTGGCATGTGCCAATGGCATGCGTGGCCGTCAGGGCCGTGGCTTTGGTAAGAAAAGCTACCAATGAGCATGTTGGCATGTGCCAATGGCATGCGTGGCCGTTAGGGCCGTGGCCTTGGTAAGAAAAGCTACCAAATGAGCATGTTGGCATGTGCCAATGGCATGCGTGGTCGTTAGGGCCGTGGCCTTGGTAGGAAAAGCTACCAGTGAGCATGTTGGCATGTACCAATGGCATGCGTGGCCGTTAGGGCCGTGGCTTTGTAAGAAAAGCTACCAATGAGCATGTTGGCATATGCCAATGGCATGCGTGGCCGTCGGGGCCGTGGCTTTGGTAAGAAAAGCTACAAATGAGCATGTTGGCATGTGCCAATGGCATGCTTGGTCGTTAGGGCCGTGGCCTTGGTAAGAAAAGCTACCAGTGAGCATGTTGGCATGTGCCAATGGCATGCGTGGCCGTTAGGGCCGTGGCCTTGGTAGGAAAAGCTACCAGTGAGCATGTTGGCATGTGCCAATGGCATGCGTGGCCGTTAGGGCCGTGGCCTTGGTAGGAAAAGCTACCAGTGAGCATGTTGGCATGTGCCAATGGCATGCGTGGCCGACTTGGCCTAGGTTGCATGGTTTGTAAGCCTAGGGTGCTATATTTGGCATGCGCCAATGGCATAGCGGCTTGGAAATATGGCTTGTGGTACATGTTGGCATGTGCCAATGGCACGTACGGCCATGTTGACATAGTTGCACGTTTTGCAAGCCTAGGGCGCTATATTTGGCATGCGCCAATGTCATAGCGGCTTGGAAATATGGCTTGTGGTACGCGTTGGCATGTGCCAATGGCACGTACGGCCATGTTGACCTAGTTGCACGTTTTGCAAGCCTAGGGCGCTATATTTGGCATGCGACAATGGCATAGCGGCTTGGAAATATGGCTTCTGGTACGCGTTGGCATGTGCCAATGGCACGTACGGCCATGTTCACCTAGTTGCACGTTTTGCAAGCCTAGGGCGCTATATTTGGCATGCGCCAATGGCATAGCGGCTTGGAAATATGGCTTGTGGTACGTGTTGGCATGTGCTAATGGCACGTACGGCCATGTTGACCTAGTTGCACGTTTTGCAAGCCTAGGGCGCTATTTTTGGCATGCGCCAATGGCATAGCGGCTTAGTTTGGCATGGTTGCCAATGAGTGCGATATGTAGTTTGGTTTTGGCGTCGCTGCCATGGTGTGCAGTGTGCGGCTTGGTTTTGGCGTTGTTGCCATGGTGCGCAAGTGTGTGCGGCTTGGTTTGGCATTGTTGCCATGGTGCGCATGTGTGCGCGCTTGGTTTGGCATTGTTGCCATGGTGCGCGGTGTGCGGCTTGGTTTTGGCGTTGTTGCCATGGTGCGCAAAGATGTGCGGCTTGGCTTGGCATTTTTGCCATGGTGCGCGGTGTGATGTGGCTTGGTTTGGCATTGTTTCCATGGTGCGCAGTATGCGGCTTGGTTTGGCATTGTTGCCATGGTGCGCAGTGTGCGGCTTGGTTTGGCATTATTGCCATGGTGCGCAGTAGGCGGCTTGGTTTGGCATTGTTGCCATGGTGCGCAGGTGTGCGGCTTGGTTTGGCATTGTTGCCATGGTTCGCGAGTGTGCGGCTTGGTTTTGGCATTGTTGCCATGGTGCGCAGTGTGCGGCTTGGTCTTGGAATTAGGGTTACGTGTCGAAAACCCTAATCGGCATTTTGAAAAAATACCCCTATTAATTATTTACACCTGAGTTAAATGTTCTTAGTTAATGTGTTGCGGGTAACACTAGGTCATGGGGTTTTACGATTTTACCCTTTGTTTAAAAACCACCATCAACATTAAGTCCCCTACTTAGCTCGGAACAGGGGCTTTGTTGCGAGGTAAGCATAAGATGGTGACAAACTATCAACAGCAAACCGTAAATAGAATTGAGGAGGCTTGTCTGACATTTTATAAGTAGGATTTGGGATCCTTGCCTCTGGTAGCTTTGCACAAATTGGGAGGTTGGCACAAATGGTGGGGCCGGTGCAGCTTGGGCGGCATTGGGAAGTTGGCGTGAGTTGGGAAACTGAGTGTGCTAGCTGGTGGGACCGACGCAAGGTGTGGAGGCTGTGCGTGCTTGCAGGCGTGACTTGGGCGACCATTGGGAAGTTGGCGTGAGTTGGGAAACTGAGTGTGCTAGCTGGTGGGACCGGCGCAATGTGGAAGCTGTGCATGCTTGCAGGCGTGACTTGGGAAACTGCGTGTGCTAGCTGGTGGGGCCGGCGCAATGTGGAAGCTGTGCATGCTTGCTGGCGTGACCAATGTAAACAAGGGGGAGTTTCTTCAGATAGCAAAGTTTCCTTATCTTTCTTTCCTTCACGTGCGGCTTCAATTAGGGCATTATTCATGCTAAAATATGGAAGCGTTATGTCCCTCATTGCTTCCTTTTCCTTTTTTAAGATTCCGTATTCATACCCAAAAATAATTGCATCGTCTCCTCGTTTGAGAAAAGGGTTCTTCTTGTTGGATTTCTCTCTTTGTCATGTCACGCAGATTCGAATCATCTTCTAACCAGTCAGGTTCTCCGGATGAAGGCGCGAGGTCTGAATCTTGCATTAGCATCCCAACAAAGGTTATTCGGGTTAAGAAAATCATACCGGTATGTTTTCTTCTTCTTTGGCGGACTGACGTACACTTTAACGCTTGTTGTATAAAAGGAAAATTTCCCTTTTGTGCAGAGATATCCCGTTGGAGCATGCGTTCTTGTTATCGACGAGGATGACCTAGTCGTTCCCCTTCCTTCAAGCCCGACCTTGTTGACTGCTGCAGACTTGGAGGACGCTGATTTAGGGCTTTCTTGTCATGAATACCCTTCCGCAGGTTTGTCGTTTGGGACTCGTATGAGGTGTCTCTCCTCCAATCATCGGAATGTTGGTGGTTTCCTGGTGCGGAAATAATTCGTGGCCCTTTATACGAAGATATGGAAAACATACGGCCATATTGCTACCAGGAGCGTGGTGAAGTGCTGTTCATCCGCTTTGGTTTCCGTAGTGAACTGTCTTTTGCCAATGATTGCTGAGATGGAGAATGTGCCCATTCATGCTGCTGCGGAGTCAGCCATTCAAAAGTGGGAGAATATGGTGTCCACCTGCGAATCCTTGGAGTTTAACGTTAGCTGGTTGCGGCATCGCCTCAATATTGTGAAGGTCGATATGGCTGGTATTCTTGCTGGTGTGATTCCTGCCACAAAAGCCATGCTGGAAGAGGAGGAAGTTTTGGCCCTGGAGTCTCGGAGGATTGAAGAGTTAACTCAAGATTTGAAGAGTAGGACTGAAAGATATCATGGTCGATTGAAGATGATATTTTGTAGGGATTATAATTTACTAGATGGGCTTTTCTGATTTGCATTATGAGATTTAAAGGCTCCTCTTTTTTTTTTTTTTTTTTTTTTTTTTTGAAGAAATAAAGAGATTCTGTTAATCTGTTGGATTGTATTGAAATTCAATAACTAGTAACAAAGAAAGTAAAAGCAGAGAGAGTGCCTGGACGTTCAAACTTTTGATGTAGCATGTTGTAGGGAAATGATTAGGCGTAGTACGCCTTAAGCCACTTTCCGTTGATGACTGCCTCTAGCTTTCCCCCATTTTATTTGATAATCTTGTAGTAACCACTGTTATATGCTTTAGTGATTATGTACGGCCCTTCCCATTTGGGAGAAAACTTCGGTGCCGATGCATCTTGCTGGATGTGTTTGGCGGTTTTTAGCACCAGATCTCCTTCCTTGAAAACCCTGGGTTTTACATGGTTGTTGTACGCCCTGGAAATCCTGTTTATGTATGCTTGTGCATGTTCCTCTGCCCGGGATCTTCTGGAGTCTAGATTGTCTAGTTCCGCAATTCTGGCATTGAGTGATTCGGCTTCATTCCACTTTGGGTCCGCTTTGTCGGCATTCGGTGACGGGATCTTGATTTTGGGGAGGATCGCGTACATACTGTAGAGACGAGGGAGTAAGGAGACATGCCGGTGGAGCTTCTAGGAGATGTTCCACGCCCCGAGTGCCATTGGCAATTGCTCGTGCGATTCTGGGATTGTCGTGTCTTGTCCAGAGTGAGGATTCGGATCAAAGTCTTATTGGTGCTTTGGCTTGCCCATTTCCCGGGGATAATAGGCGGAGAGAAGACTTGTTTGATTCCGTACCTCTCAAGCAGTTCCTGTACTTGCTTGTTAGCAAAAGGCGTGCCGTTGTCGGTGATGATGTGTTTAGGTACGCCAAAACGGCAGATGATGTGTTCCTTGATGAATGCCGCGATTTTGGCTCCAGTGGTTCCTTTGGCGGGATGACTTCAACCCACTTGGTAAAGTACTCGGTCGTGGTTATTATGTACTCATGTTGTTTTGAGGATGGTGGGTTGATCTTCCCAATGATGTCGAGTCCCAGCTATAAAAGGGCCACGGGCTACTTATCGCGTGCAAGGGTGTTGGAGGCACGTGGATGAGGTTTCCGTGAATCGGCATTCTCGGCATTTCGAACGAAAGTAGCGCGTCGTCTTCCATGGTCATGCAGTACCTCTCGTATATCTGCGGGGAATAGTTTCTGTTTCCCTTGGTGTTCGCCTTTGTGCATTTCTCTTAACATAAGCGGGATTTACATCGCTCAAACACCTTAGTAGACTTCCCCGAAACTCTTGCGATATAAAACCCCATCATGGAACACGAATCTTTTGGACTTCTGCCTTAGCTTGGACGCATCTTCTTTGTTAGTAGGAAGAATGCCATCGCGAAGGAAAACGATGTATGGCTCCCACGGTCCCAGTGTGTGACTGATGTTGAGGACTTGTCCCGACATGGGGGGCGCACGGCAATTTGGACACGCTTTCGGAGTAATCGTGATTGGGTTTCCATCTCCGGCCAATAGTATCCAAGTCGTTATAAACGACGGTAGAGGGTTACTACTGATGTTATTCCACAGACTTCGGTATGAACATGTTCGAGTCGTTGTTGTGCTTCCTCTTTCCCGAGACACCTTGACAGAGAGCTGTCTGGATTTCGATGATACAGAAAACCTTGAAGCATAAAGAAATTACGCAAAGTCTTGAGGTCGACCTTTCCTTGGAAAAGTGAGTTGTTGAGTTCTTGAATGATAGGAGTTCTCCAGTCATCGTCTTCGGCTTTCTCAGAGTTGTGAAAGCCATGTTGAAGCTTATGGTTCGCCGTTTCTTTATCGGGGTTTCCTCGGCTCCTTGAACCGTAGCTTTGAGGCTAGTGTAGCTAAGCGGTCGGCATGCTTGTTCTTTCTACGGCCGACATGTGTGATGGTTGCTTCGGCGAAATAATTTAGTAGTTTTTGTGCTTCAGCCTGTATGGTGCCAGCGTTAGTTCTTTCAATGCATAGATCCCGTTTACTGGTTGATGAGTAATTTGGAATCTCCCTTATCTCCAAACGTGTGGCCCCGGCTTGTTTAGCTAGTGATAGTCCAATGAGGAAGGCTTCGTATTCAGCTGAGTTATTGGTGCACGGAAAGTCTAGCTTGAAAGAGTGCGAGAAGACTTCTTCAAAGCAGAGATACTAGTACAACACCCGCTCCTCCGGTATTAGTGCTGGGGTGGAAGTGCCGTCGAAGAACATCAGCCATGTTTCTTCTTTGACTAAAAAGATATCTGGAAGGTCTCCCGGGAGATCTTCTCGTAATTCTGCGGTGTTTTCTCCTGGGAATGCCGCTAACAGGTCTGCAACAGCCTGTCCTTTTATGGCCCTTGGGGAAACGCACGTTATGTCAAACTCTGACAGCTGCAGGAGCCATTTAGCCGGCCTCCCTATTAGGGCAGGTTTCGAGAGGAGAAACTTTACAGGGTCTGATTTGGACACTAGCACCACCTTATTGGAGAGGAGGTAGTGCCCGAACTCTGGATGGAATGAATCGATTGCTAAACACGCCTTTTCCGCCTTGGGGTATACGAGTTCAGCGTACATCAACGTTCGACTGAAATAGTATATGGGGTATTCCATTCCTTTGTCGTCCTCTTACGCGAGAGAGCTCCGATGGCGTATCGCTAAAGGCTGTGTAGAGACATAGTGGTTTCCCTCGCATAGGAGGCTTCATTACGGTTGGGGAGGACAAGATTTGCCGTATCTTCCGGTACGCTTTTGCCGAGACGTAGTCCATGTGAAATTCGCTCCTTTTTTTTAGCGAGAGGAGTAAACGTAGTGGTGAGTGTGCCACCCGGTATGAAGCGACGAATGTAGTTTACCTTGCCCATGAAACTCGGGAGCTCCCCTTACGGTTCGTGGTGGCGGCATCGTGAGGATAGCTTGCGTTTTGACTGGATCAACTTTTATTCCTCGCGCCGTTACTTGGAATCCCCAAGAATTTCCCGAAGAGACACCAAAGGCGCATTTCAAAGGATTCATCTTCAACTTGTATTCGCGGCATCTTTCGAACACTTGTCGCAGCGTTTCGGGATGATCCGCTCGAGTCTTCGATTTAACCACCACATCCTCTACGTAATCTTGACTTGCTTGTGCATCATATCGTGGAAGATGGTAGTCATGGCGCGTTGGTAAGTAGCACCAGCGTTCTTGGACCGAAAGGCATTACGGTGTAATAGAAGTTTCCGAGAGGGGTTCGGAAAGCGATCTTACTCGCGTCGTGCTCATACATCTTTATCCGGTTGTAGCCGCTATATCCATCCATGAAAGAGAACATACCATGTCCACGGTAGCGTCTACCGGCATGTCGATGTTAGGTAGCGGGAAATCGTCTTTAGGGCAGCACACTTGTTCAGGTCTCGAAATCGACACAACATCCGATCGACCATTCTTCTTTTAACGGGAACAATATTGGCCAACCAAGTAGGATGGTGAATAGGTTTGACAAAACCAGCGGCTAGTAATTTCGGACCTCCGCCTTGATTTGTTCTTCTACGCCGTGTCTCGAATTGTCTTGGAGGCTGCTTGACCGGTTTGGATCGGGTATTACATGCAGATGGTGGGTGACCAGTTTTCCATCTAAGCCAGGCATTTCTTCGTAAGTCCATGCGAAGACGTCCTGGTATTCTTTAAGTAGGTCGACTAGCTTTGAGCGTTCCGCAGGATGTAGAGTCGAACTGATTAGAATGGTTCCCGGAAATTCCTCATTCCCTATATTGACAGTTTCGAGTTCGTCGGTGGTTAAGTCGGTCCCATCTTGTAGCTTCTGAGGGGCGTCTGGAACTTCCTCCTGGTTATTGTGAAGACATTCTTTCGGGCGGAGAGACCGGGTCATGGTCTCCCCGCTAATTGCTAACAACGGTGATAATGTGTGAGCTTTCCCTTTTGCTTCGTCTTGCGGTAAGGGTGCACTCTCGCTTAGTGTGGGCACGGGTTACGCCGGTGGCGAGAGACTGGCGGGTCTTCCTTCCGAGGAGATGGTGGAAGGACGGTCTCCTCTGCGGGGGTATCTCCGGTTTTGTCGCTATCTCGAGCGATGTCCATTTCGGGTAGCGTAAAACCGTGAATCTTGGTCGCCACGCCTTTTTGAACCCTCCTTCGGCCCATGTGCTTCTACGCATAGACCGGGTGCATAGGGGGACAATGACGCGGGAATGCGAACAACTTCTCCGTTCAATACTTTTGTTTTGGGCATTGGTGGTATGTTGAAGGGACGATTTTGAGATTGTGCAACCACGGCCTTCCCAAGTATCATGTGGTAGTCGGTTCTTTTTCAATTACTTCAAACTTCACCCTTGATTGGATTGGCCCTGCCGCGGCTCCAAGTTGATGTAGCCGTATGTGCTAGTTTGGTTGCCTTCAAACTGTCATCGTAGTGGGTTGTCGGACGATCTCGTTAGGTCGCACCTTGGCAGCTTTGAGTGTCTTGAGAGTGATGACATTGGAAGATGCACCCGTGTCAATGCGCGCTCTTGAAACTCTATGTTCTTGACGAGCCGTAACATGCAAGGCCCGGTTGTGACCGTCTTCTACCATCATGTCGTCATCGGTGAAAACAATATTATCGGCGGATCTTAGGGGATCCTTGGAGTCCCCGTGGGTGCGGGAACTAGTGATGCGTTTAGTGCTATTCGGTTGATAGATAGAATATTTTTATCCGCTGGTCCTTGGAGAGGTGCGGAAGAATTCACATAAGTTTTCTACCAACATGGTCGCCTCCCCGGTCCGCTCGGCTTCTAGTCGATGACGAAACCGTTGATTTGAGAATGCTCATTCGGGATGTTAGTCCCCCGCTCTTGATCTCCGGGGAACATGAATCACTTAGCCCCGATGTTAGATTGATGAGGAAGTCGAGTATCTTGTTAATCGCATCCTTCATTAGGTCCATGTTTTTGGCGTGGATCTCCCGAGCACGCATCAGTCAACCTTGATCTTGGGACCTCTTCATTGGTGGTACTTCCCTTAAATTGAGGAGTTATCATGACCTTGAGCGGGGATCAATGTTTGTGGAGATCGCACGACAAATTTAACCATGCTTGCGCGAAATTTGAGGATGGAAGCTAAAATTTGATATTGTAACCGAAAGATCAATCCTCCATTTGTGGTCGCCAATTGTTTATGGGTAAAATCGTTTCTACCGATTTGGTAAATTCGGTAGGTGAGTGAGAAACTGGTTCAAACCCTAAACAAATGTGCTACACGTGAGCACTTTATAGATTCGAGAGATCAATCTGCACAAGTCCGGCCTAAACCAAGAAATGGTGATTTCCGGACTTGCTTGGTCACAAAGTGGAGGAGAAGGGTTGATTTGTGGAGGGAAGCAAAGAAAGGTGTTGAGACGAGAATAATGCGGGAGAGTAGTATCTCGACTTGTATCGTAAAGTAAAAGCTTGGGAAGCTTGCAAGAGATGAAAGCTTTTGGGAGAGCTTGCAAAGTTGCCTTTCGAGAGTGTCGTATTTTCTCCGACCGAGACTTGTTGAAACGGTGGAAATAGGTAAGACCTATTTATACAAGTCGAGATTGAAACGTACCCTGGTCTCATGAAGGAAGAGAGTAAAGGGTGAAATAATGAGAGGAGGTGGTAACCGCATGGCGTTAATGGGTGAAAACGTTTTCACCATTATTTCCTCATTCTTAATGTGAGCGTGGTGTACACTGCAAGATGTGACCGCCAAACCAAAACCGTGGAAAGCATCCCCCAGTTTGTGTTGATGTCTCGAGTGTTGGTTGCATCTTGAGTGCAAGTGGTGCTGCTAGGGGCGCATGTGGCATGTGCCAATGACGTGTGTGGAATGCCTTGGTGGTAGGTTGCATGGTTTGCAAGTTAGGCTACCAGCGTGTGTATTTGGCATGTGCCAATGGCATGTGCGGAATGCCTTGGTGGTAGGTTGCACGGTTTGCAAGTTGGGCTACCAGCGTGCATGTTGGCATGTGCCAATGGCATGCGTGGCCGTTAGGGCCGTGGCTTTGTAAGAAAAGCTACCAGCGAGCATGTTGGCATGTGCCAATGGCATGCGTGGTCAATTAGGGCCGTGGCTTTGGTAAGAAAAAGCTACCCAATGAGCATGTTGGCATGTGCCAATGGCATGCGTGGTCGTAGGGCCGTGGCTTTGGTAAGAAAAGCTACCAAATGAGCATGTTGGCATGTGCCAATGGCATGCGTGGCCGTTAGGGCCGTGGCTTTGGTAAGAAAAGCTACCAAATGAGCATGTTGGCATGTGCCAATGGCATGCGTGGCCGTTAGGGCGTGGCTTTGGTAAGAAAAGCTACCAATGAGCATGTTGGCATGTGCCAATGGCATGCGTGGCCGTCAGGGCCGTGGCTTTGGTAAGAAAAGCTACAGTGAGCATGTTGGCATGTGCCAATGGCATGCGTGGCGTTAGTAATGTGGGCCTTGGTAAGAAAAGCTACCAAATGAGCATGTTGCATGTGCCAATGGCATGCGTGGCCGTTAGGGCCGTGGCCTTGGTAGGAAAAGCTACCCGATGAGCATGTTGGCATGTGCCAATGGCATGCGTGGTCGTTAGGGCCGTGGCTTTGTAAGAAAAGCTACCAATGAGCATGTTGGCATGTGCCAATGGCATGCGTGGCCGTCGTGGCCGTGGCTTTGGTAAGAAAAGCTACCAATGAGCATGTTGGCATGTGCCAATGGCATGCGTGTCCGTTAGGGCCGTGGCCTTGGTAAGAAAAAGCTACCAAATGAGCATGTTGGCATGTGCCAATGGCATGCGTGGCCGTTAGGGCCGTGGCCTTGGTAGGAAAAGCTACCAATGAGCATGTTGGCATGTGCCAATGGCATGCGTGGTCGTTAGGGCCGTGGCCTTGGTAGGAAAAGCTACCAGTGAGCATGTTGGCATGTGCCAATGGAATGCGTGGCCGACTTGGCCTAGGTTGCATGGTTTGTAAGCCTAGGGCGCTATATTTGGCATGCGCCAATGGCATAGCGGCTTGGAAATATGGCTTGTGGTACATTTTGGCATGTGCCAATGGCACGTACGGCCATGTTGACCTAGTTGCACGTTTTGCAAGCCTAGGGCGCTATATTTGGCATGCGCCAATGGCATAGAGGCTTGGAAATATGGCTTGTGGTACGCGTTGGCATGTGCCAATGGCACGTACATGTTGACCTAGTTGCACGTTTTGCAAGCCTAGGGCGCTATATTTGGCATGCGCCAATGGCATAGCGGCTTGGAAATATGGCTTATGGTACGCGTTGGCATGTGCCAATGGCACGTACGGCCATGTTGACCTAGTTGCACGTTTTGCAATCCTAGGGCGCTATATTTGGCATGCGCCAATGGCATAGCGGCTTGGAAATATGGCTTGTGGTACGTGTTGGCATGTGCCAATGGCACGTACGGCCATGTTGACCTAGTTGCACGTTTTGCAAGCCTAGGGCGCTATTTTTGGCATGCGCCAATGGCATAGCGGCTTAGTTTGGCATGGTTTCCAATGAGTGCGATATGTAGTTTGGTTTTGCAAGCTAGGCGCTGCCATGGTGTGCGGTGTGCGGCTTGGTTTTGGCGTTGTTGCCATGGTGCGAGTGTGCGGCTTGGCTTGGCATTGTTGCCATGGTGCGGTGTGCGGCTTGGTTTGGCATTGTTGCCATGGTGCGCAGTGTGCGGCTTGGTTTTGGCGTTGTTGCCATGGTGCGCAGTGTGCGGCTTGGCTTGGTATTGTTGCCATTGTGCGCAGTGTGCGGCTTGGCTTGGCATTGTTGCCATGGTGCGCAGTGTGCGTCTTGGTTTGGCATTGTTGCCATGGTGCGCGATGTGCGGCTTGGTTTGGCATTGTTGCCATGGTGCGCAGATGTGCGGCTTGGTTTGGCATTGTTGCCATGGTGCGCAGTGTGCGGCTTGGTTTGGCATTGTTGCCATGGTGCGCAGTGTGCGGCTTGGTTTGGCATTGTTGCCATGGTGCGCAGTGTGCGGCTTGGTTTGGCATTGTTGCCATGGTGCGCAGTGTGCGGCTTGGTTTTAGAATTAGGGTTCTGTGTCGAAAACCCTAATCTGGCATTTTGAAAAAATACCCCTATTAATTATTTACACCTGAGTTAAATGTTCTTAGTTAATGTGTTGCGGGTAACACTAGGTCATGGGGTTTTACGATTTTACCATTTGTTTAAAAACCACCATCAACAACAGCGTGCGGCGTACACTATGCCCGTCATAAGGAAGTGTCATAAGGGTGAGGCGGTTAGTAAATACAGGGAGTTAAAGGTGAAACATTCATGGGACATCAATTCCATACGTTAACGATTTTGTGGAACATCAATACCATGCATACGGTTACCACCTCCTCCCATTTACTTACCCATTTTTCCATTCCTTAATGATACCAGGGGTACGTTTCACTTCGACTTATATAAATAGGTCTTACCTATTTCCACAGAACAACAAGTTCATTGGGGAATACATAACACTCAGAAAATAATTGCTAGCTTACCTTTTGTTAGCCTTCCCACTTTTCTGATACAAGTCGTAGTAACACAACTACTATTCCAGAATCAACTATTTTGGTCTCATCACTTTCCTTGCTTCCCTCCCCAAAACCAACCAATTCTCCTTCATTTTGTGACCGAAACAAGTCTGGAACGACCATTTCTTGGTTTAGGCCGGACTTGTACAAATTGATCTCTCGAATCTAAAGTACTCCCTTGCAGTACATTGTTTAGGGTTTAAATTGTTTCTCACCCGTACACCCAAAATTACCGAAATCAGCGGAAACCATTTTCACCTGCAAATAACTATGACCTTACGAAATTTTCATTGATTTTTTTTATTAGCGACTTAAATCTATTTCCACCAAATGGATCTAGCGAGCAGGAATTTAAAACCTGACCACTTGTTGTATTTTGCATCATTCATGTGATGCTCAATTCACTTGTCATGTTAGCCTGGTATACAGATGAAACCAACGATTGTAGCTTATTATTAAAAAAAAAAAAAAAAAGATTATTTCCTGGAAAAAAAAAAAGAGATTATTTGTTTGAAATAGTGCACTACTTCAACTATGAATAAAAAGTACAAACATAGGGGATGAGTGAAAATATGCATGATATGTTGGCAATTGGGTGAGTTCACAGTTACCCTGGCTTGCGCCCTTGTTTGGACTGCCTGCGATTGTAGGTTATAATGAAACCAAATCAGTTGTATACTTGTATTGTTTTCCTGTTTTCCGGTTATGATTTAAACAAAAGTTTATTTAATTTAAAGCGACTAGTCATAAGATCGGAACCCAAAGTAACAAAGATAGAAGTACAATTCCTAAACAATTTCCGATTTACATCCTCATGCAAAGCCAAGAACTTGATGAGTGATCCATTTCAAGAGTAAGAGGTATTAAGAAGAGTAATCTCGTTGTTACCTCCATCAATCAGTAAACTTGAATAACTGCATCCAGCAACACTGCACTACAGCAAGGAATAATAATTAATAATCAGAAATTCAGATATGAACACATATATTGCAATGACGAGCGATAAAAAGCATACAAAATTTACTGAATGCGCAAGATGGGATTTTTACCGGAATTAAGTGAAATTGACTATCCACATAATTCTGAAGTTCATTCCGCGACCTATGAATCCCATAATAACAGTGCATGTACGCTTTCAGTATTAACCTTTAGATCTCTCCACCTTTCATACTTTTTGTCAAGCAAAACTAAACCGACTTTTGTATCCATCAAAACATCCCTATTGTCAAGACGCAGTCTTGGTCGCATGAAAGAACAATAGGTTAGGGTACTAAATAGTTTTTGCCAAGAGTCGCTCACTCCATAATCCTGCATTACCCATATATCTGTCCGGGAGTTACCAACATCTATAGCCAAACAGAGGCGATCGCTTAATACTCCTACAGTTGTATCAAGTTTGTCATAAGGGGCAACTGAATGGTATCTCTTAAGCTTACCTGGTGGAAAATCTTGTTCTGGAAGTCGAAAATCCTCCAATTTATCATTGTTTAAATCAAAATAGATTATAACTCGATACAGGGTCTCCGTGAAACCTGGCCAGTGAAGAGCTCCATTGAAAAGAAAACCAGAACCAATTTCTCCGGAAGGAAACACATAATAGTTTTGTTGTGGAAGAGTTCTCGATAAATTTGATCCTAATGTATGGACCTCAACTTCAAGATTGCCACATCCATGAATTTTCCCTCGATTATCTCTTATATTTACCACCTTGTAATCGTCAATGTTATTATCATAACCAAATCCAATCTCAGCTTTACGATCAAATAATCTTGGTATGTCTTTATATTCTCTAGTTGATGGATTCCACAGACAAATTGTGTTTTCCGTGTCACCCATTAATCTACTATAAGAAACACTAAAACAAACGAAGCCGTTGCAGGAACCTATAATTTCCAAACTACTGTATCTAAGTTGTTCGTTATACGCAAACGGAAAACTCTTCCGAAGTGTTTCAGAATATATAAGTTTCGGTGACGTTGGGGATTCAGCTGATGAAATCGAACCATCATCTACAGAACAAATCATAGATCCCCATGAATCCTTTTTGCGTACTATGAACCTAGGGTTGATAGTATGATCAAGCTGCATCTTAATAAATTTCTGTTCAGAAAGTAGAGAACACCATACGTTACATACACACCTACAAATTCCAATGGAATTCACAGGTAACTTGACAAAGATATCTACCTGAATCTCTTTTGGTAAGCTTGACATAGACATCGTTAAAGTTTAACGCAGTTAAGCTTCTTCTAGCTTGTATTTTATTGTTTGTAATCGCCTAATCGGTTGTAATGGGACTTATAGGGTTTGTATAAACTCCAGTCAATCTTTTCTTTGTCTTGCGGTCCAAGTTTTCTATTTATAGACGCAAGGAATTTCGGCGGAGAAAAAACAGAAAGAAAATAAATAATTAACGGGGTTCGATCACAAGACGTATGGATTATGACCTTATGACCCTGGGTCTAGAGGTGTAAAACGTGTCGGCCCTGCACATCGCAGCCCACGAAATCACGTGCTTAGCGTGTTGTGTGTCGTGTCGTGCTGTACAATGTCGGAAATATAAACGAGTTGTGTGGTGTTGTGCTGGGTCGGGCACATTTATTTTATGTTTTTCGAAATAAGTATTTTTCAAATACTTAGGTATTATATGAGTTGTTACAAAATAAGTGAATATATTGATGATCAAACGTCTAAAATTGGTTAGAATAGAGACTCTCTTGTGAAATTTAACCAAAATGTGATATATTTTGTACTATTTTATGCATATTATTACGTGCTTTCTTAACGTATAGTGTTGTGTTGAGCCATGTGCTCAACTCATCAGAGTTAATGTATGATACTGATTTTAGCTATGATCCAAAAACAAACACTAAAAACATAGAAATTCTCTTTGATAAAGGTAAAGGTTTAAAGAGCAGGGATATAGACTTTTACCTACCCGCCACGATTTTTCAAACTTGCATTAGATGAAAAGTTATTACGTAGAGCGAAAACTGGCAGTAAAATTAGCTAAGCACATTAACATTACCATTTAATGCAGTTTGTTTTTGTTTTTGTTTTTGTTTTCGGCAAAGCAATGACCTGACCTCCAATGAAATGAATTGCAAAATGAAAAGAAGATTAGCTTTCTCAACTGCATTGAAGAGGAAGTGGAAAGCAGTTGAGCTTCTGCTTCTTCCAGTAAATATTGTTTATTTTCCTTTTTTTTTATTAGTATATTATTTCAGAAACTTAATAAACAACGATTTTATGATTGAAATCCCGTGAGAAGATCTTACGGTGATTAGAATAGCTATTCTAGCATTCAAATATCATTTGCCCTTAATAAACTATACTCGTTCTTCGTATGAAAGGTGGAAGAGTAAATTTTCTAGCTACCTGGATTTGATCCTACGTCCTGTGGGTGAGTGAAGTGCATTAGGCTTTTAAAGCCCATTCTTTTTACGTGCAACTCCATACAATGCGGCCCATTCTCTCAATTATGGAATTAATGCAGCTTCACGTAGGGGTGAGTATGGGCCGGTATGGACCGGTTTTCGCCTCATCCGCATCCAATCCATTGCACTACGGATTTCAAATTTGGCATCCGCATCCAATCCATATCCAATGGATACACGGATAGACGGATTGGATGCGGATAATCCAATGGATTTGTTTTAGTTAACATTTATAGTAAAGGAAATAAAGCTAACACAAATGACTCCTTAAAAACCTACATATCCTATATATGTATACAAATATAAAAACGCCATGTACAACACCCCAAGCAAACATCTTAAAAGTTCCTAAATGATCCATAGTATTTTCTAAAACTATATAAATGCCCTTAATTTAACGGGTACGGATTTCCAACGGATTTTCAAGGTTGCATCCGGGTCCGATCCATTAGCCGTTGGATTTCAAAAATTCCATCCGCATCCAACCCATAAACGAACGGTCTGGACATCCATCCGCAAATGAACGGTTGGTCCCGGTTAAATCCACGGATTACGGGCCAAATGCTCACCCCTAGCTTCACGTACCAAAACTGAAATGGTTTGTTTTGCCCTTTGTCCGTTTGTCTCCGCATAATGTAAAGGCCTCAAATTCTGTATGTCGTTGCTGGGAAACCTAAGCCACGAGACCGCATGATCCGTGGTGCCTCCGCTGCATATTCATGTAGCTAGCGGAGTAATGTGTATCCACCTATTCGGATTTATTCACTCATTCAACATTTTTTTTTTTTTTGATAGAAGGCAAAATACATTTAAGATGCAAACCGGACTACGTCCAAAATTACATAGATGTAAACTCCTCAAATTACGTAGATGCCTCAATAAGGACTTTCTAGTTGATCATCAAAATAACGATTTAAACAATTTTAATTGAAAAGGTACAACTTCATGTATAAAAAGAATGATTTTTTGGGGATCACAGTTTTTTTTTGCGAGATCATGATTTTATTTAGCCAACTTCCCTCTACTTACAAGGGGTGTCCTAAAGTAAGGAAAATATTAATTTACCCTTTACTCTAATTCAAATTAAAACTAATTAAATTAATAACCACGTAAACCTTATCATACATATCTAATCTATATGAATCGTTAACCAAAATCAAAAACAAAAATGTGAGGGAGAGGAGGGGCTCGGATATTTTTAGTTTTGAAAAAAAAAATCTTTTATTCTTTTTTTTTTCCGTGACTTTCCTTGTTTGTTTGTAAAACCCATCACTTTTAATTTGTTTTGTATTGGAAAAATGTATTAGTAGAAATCATCAAAATATGGTTCAAATGGAAGTTACAGTTACATGTTCGGCTAGGAAGAGTGTTAGAGCATAACTCGGTTGAACCCACCAAGCGTTGGTATGTCAAGTTTGGTTGTCATATTTTAGTGTGTCAAAACTCATCTAAGAGTCACTTGATTATGTACTAGAGACAACTTTGTTTAGGTTAGACTAGAAAGTCTAGGAATGTTGAGACATACAAGTATTACTCGAAGACCTAAAGAACGTGAAGAAGTAACGAGTACAACGACGACATCATCCCTCCTCTTGAGGTTAGTATTATTAACTTGAACTGTTTCATTCCCAACGTATCTTTCAAGTCGTGCTATATTGAAAACATAACTGCGAATCTGTGTATTGGATATATTACTCTAGTAGTGAGACGTGATCATATGATCATAGTATTAGGGAATTAGACTACAAAGTATAACGCTTATCTTTTGAACTTCGTAGATATGACATCGACATAATCTTGTATATGTTGTTATGATTATGTGAATGGGTTATGGTGAAGATTTCATCCTAGGAAACAATGTTTTACATTTGTTTAAGGGAAGTACATTCGTGAACTTGTTTTATGAATCGAAAGGGAAATCACTAGGCTTATTGGTACGGCTATTCATTGCAATTCTTTGGATTACCAATATGTGTGAGATGGTATAACCGATCGTACCTTTGTTACGTATCTTGGTATAACTAATCACAATGTCTGACTTATGATTTGGTATGACTAGTTTTCATTAATTAGTGTAACTGATCCTAAGTAATCACCATGAGATGGTATGATCAATATTCGTAACTGGTGTGACTGATCCTAGTTATTGGTGTGACCGATCACATAGTGTTGTGTAATCGATCCTTTTAATTGGTGTAACCGGTCCTAGTAATTGGTGTAACTGATCCTGATAATTGGTGTAACCGATCCTAGTTACTTGTGTGACGGATCACAAGCAATACCATGAGTATATGGTAACCGGTCCTGGTAATTGATGTAGCTGATCCTGGTAATTGATGTAACCGGTCCTCATAACTTGTGTGATCGATCACAAGTGTTTCCATAATTAAGGTATAACCGATCCTACTGATTGGTAGAGCCGATTGAACCCATGTATGTGATTTGATATTTGATCAATCACATAGTAGTCTTGGAATATATAGGTGAACCAATTTTAAACTTGTTTGGAAGTGTGGTATAACCGATTCTAAGAATGGAAATATGAAAGATGATTTACATAGAAAAGATGTCAACATACTTTGCACACGTACAGTAACTCTTATCTTTTATTTTTCAAAGATATTCCTTAGTACTCAAGGAGATCATGTACCAAAATAACTGAGAATCTTTTAATTAGGCTTTTTGGTTATATATGCTTTTAATTACCAGCAATTAAATGCATATCTCTAGAGAATAAAAATTAGTAATGTGCATTTACTAATTGGAGATTTTCTATTAAGAGATTTCGGAAATTTGGACAAGCATTTATTGGAATTAGGAAAACCAAATTTTGTTATTCATTGCATATCTTGAGAATATTTTCAGTTTTGGAAATTCCTTGGTGTCCAAACATCCTTAGTCTCAATTATACGAAGTTGCTTGGTCTCAACTATACGAAGTTGGTTTAGGTTTTGTATAACAACTTAATTATGAGAGTATTCAATTCTGGACTTAGTCCCGGGGTTTTTCTGCATTTGCAGTTTTCCTCGTTAACAAAATATTATTGTTTCATTTACTTTACCTTTCCGCAATTATATTTGTTGTTATTATAATTTAAATTAAATTACACAAACGTTAACTCCGCCATACTTGATGGTGATCCTATAGAGTTTGGTTAAGTCTGAACCTATTATCAAGTATCACACTTTGGTAAGCGTACTGTCAGAATCTTGTATCCATAGACAATCACACAAAGTATGAATACCGATTTGTTGTATTGTCTCGACTTTGTCCATAGACGATCACTTTCAGTAAGAGGACTTACATGTGAATAAATTAAAGATTGTGGTGTATTTGGGTACCCTCGTCTTTTTAAAGAGTTTAAAAAAACCTAGTTTGCTAACCGAACATTCTGAAACCAAGAACACAAAGAACACTTCGGCTATTACGAATTTATTTTTTTGTACGCAAAAAAAAAAAAAAAAATCTAACCGAACTCCTCTCTGAAAACTAATATGTTGTCTTCGGTTGGTTAGGTTAATTAGAAAATTTTGTCCCCTAACCGAACTCTTATATAGAACAAAAAATGTTGAGTCCGGCTGGTTCGCAAAAATAAAATAAAATTGCAAACCGATCCATTCTCTGAAAATCAATATGTTGAGTTAGGTTGGTTGAGATAGTTGGAAATTTTTTCCCCTAACCGAACTCTACTTTGCAAACACACATGTTGGGTTCGGTTTATTCGAGAATTTTTTTTCTCCTAACCGAACTTCACTCTGAGAACTCTTGTGTTAATTTCGTTTTAGTCGAAAATTTATGTTAGAAACCGAACATATACTCTAGAATAAAAGTTCGGCTACATATCTTAGAACCCAATAGCCAAACAAAGCAAAAACTCCATTAAAACAAACTTCGTCTACCCTATTCTTTGAAAACATCAGCCGAACGATATTTCCAAATATGTTGGCACTATTCTTCGAGAAATTGTATGGAACGTGTTTGACCTAGAAGAAATCTACCTTAAAATTTTTCATTTTTAGGAAATTTTTGATCAATTCAAGCAACATTAACGAATACTCTAGCATATGAAGGTTCTGATTTGGAGGAGTTATCATCACCCGCTCAAAAAAAATTCTTTTTTCCACCATCTTGTTCTTCTTCTTCTTCTACTTTCCTCTCTCAATAATTTTTATTCTTATAAAAGAACCAATTTATTAGTTTAACATCACTAATTACTAAATAACTTAACTTAATCGTTCAACTAATCATTACACTAACTAATTATTATACAAATTAATCAGGAAGGGCAATTTTGGTATTATTATAAATATTTTATATTTATTTCAAAATTTCTTACCCAAAATAAAATCATGGTCCCCAAAAATCGTTCTACCGAAACTGAAATGGTTTTTTTTTGCCCCATGTCGGTTTGTCTCCGCGTAATGTAAAGGCCTCAAATTATGTATGTCGTTGCTGGGAAACCTAAGCCACGAGGATGCATGGGCGGTGGTGCCTCCGCTGCGTATTCATGTAGCTAACGGAGTAATGTGTATCCACCTACTCGGATTTATCCAGTCATTCGACATTTTTTTTTTTTGATAAAAGGCAAAATACATTTAAGATGCAAACCGGACTACGTCCAAAATTACATAGATGTAAACTCCTCAAATTACGTAGATGCCTCAATAAGGACTTTCTAGTTGATCATCAAAATAACGATTTAAACAATTTTAATTGAAAAGGTACAACTTCATGTATAAAAAGAACGATTTTTTGGGGACCATGGTTTTTTTTTGCGAGATCATGATTTTATTTAGCCAACTTCCCTCTACTTACAAGGGATGTCCTGAAGTAAGGAAAATATTAATTTACCCTTTACTCTAATTTAAATTAAAACTAATTAAATTAATAACCACGTAAACCTTATCATACATATCTAATCTATATGAATCATAAACCAAAATCAAAAACAAAAATGTGAGGGAGAGGAGAGGCTCGGATATTTTTAGTTTTGAAAAAAAAATATCTTTTATTCTTTTTTTTTTTCCGTGACTTTCCTTGTTTGTTTGTAAAACCCATCACTTTTAATTTGTTTTGTATTGAAAAAATTTATTAGTAGAAATCATCAAAATATGGTTCAAATGGAAGTTACAGTTACATGTTCGGCTAGGAAGAGTGTTAGAGAATAACTCGGTTGAACCCACCAAGCGTTGGTATGTCAAGTTTGGTTGTCATATTTTAGTGTGTCAAAACTCATCTAAGAGTCACTTGATTATGTACTAGAGACAACTTTGTTTAGGTTAGACTAGAAAGTCTAGGAATGTTGAGACATACAAGTATTACTCGAAGACCTGAAGAACGTGAAGAAGTAACGAGTACAACGACGACATCATCCCTCCTCTTGAGGTTAGTAATATTAACTTGAACTGTTTCATTCCCAACGTATCTTTCAAGTCGTGCTATATTGAAAACATAACTGCGAATCTGTGTATCGGATATATTACTCTAGTAGTGAGACGTGATCATATGATCATAGTATTAGGGAATTAGACTACGAAGTATAACGCTTATCTTTTGAACTTCGTAGATATGACATCGACATAATCTTGTATATGTTGTTATGATTATGTGAATGGGTATGGTGAAGATTTAATCCTAGGAAACAATGTTTTACATTTGTTTAAGGGAAGTACATTCGTGAACTTGTTTTATGAATCGAAAGGGAAATCGCTAGGCTTATTGGTACGGCTATTCATTGCAATTCTTTGGATTACCAATATGTGTGAGATGGTATAACCGATCGTACCTTTGTTACGTATCTTGGTATAACTAATCACAATGCCTGACTTATGATTTGGTATGACTAGTTTTCATTAATTAGTGTAACCGATCCTAAGTAATCACCATGAGATGGTATGATCAATTTTCGTAACTGGTGTGACTGATCCTAGTAATTGGTGTGACCGATCACATAGTGTTGTGTAATCGATCCTTTTAATTGGTAGTAATTGGTGTAACTGATCCTGATAATTGGTGTAACCGATCCTAGTTACTTGTGTGACGGATCACAAGCAATACCATGAGTATATGGTAACTGGTCCTGTTAATTGATGTAGCTGATCCTGGTAATTGATGTAACCGGTCCTCATAACTTGTGTGATCGATCACAAGTGTTTCCATAATTAAGGTATAACCGATCCTACTGATTGGTAGAACCGATTGAACCCATGTATGTGATTTGATATTTGATCAGTCACATAGTAGTCTTGGAATATATAGGTGAACCAATTTTAAACTTGTTTGGAAGTGTGGTATAACCGATTCCAAGAATGGGAATATGAAAGATGATTTACATAGAAAAGATGTCAACATACTTTGCACACGTACAGTAACTCTTATCTTTTATTTTTCAAAGATATTCCTTAGTACTCAAGGAGATCATGTACCAAAATTAACTGAGAATCTTTTAATTAGGCTTTTTGGTTATATATGCTTTTAATTACCAGCAATTAAATGCATATCTCTAGAGAATAAAAATTAGTAATGTGCATTTACTAATTGGAGATTTTCTATTAAGAGATTTCGGAAATTTGGACAAGCATTTATTGGAATTAGGAAAACCGAATTTTGTTATTCATTGCATATCTTGAGAATATTTTTAGTTTTGGAAATTCCTTGGTGTCCAAACATCCTTAGTCTATAAATACCTAAGTTTGCATTTCTAGCAAACTATCCTAAGAGCCAGGAAAAATTCATCTTTTTGTTGTTTCTGTTGGAGTCGTCTATCTGGAGAGGAAAGTACCCCTAATTAGGAAAAATCTCTTACGACCGCTTGTTTAAAGACTTTTGTGGGATCAAGAAGCTCTACGAGTACCGTTGGTGGGAAACTAGATAATTGTAGTTATCGATTGATTGGATTGACTAACGGTTGATGAAACTTTGATTGCACCTAGTTTGTTTATGCTTGAGAATCTTCTCTTCTGATATAATATTCACTCAAACTAGATCGAAGTATCGACGGGATCTTTAGAACTGTTTGTAGATCCAAAGACATCTTGTGATAATCCATTGTTAATAGACTCTGTTTTGTGCGAGATTGATCACAAGAGATTCAAGTGGTGTTGTGCAGGTTTTAATTGAAGCTTAAAGAAGATTTGAAGACTAAGAAGATTTCTTATTGTTTCTCATATCTTTGAGTGCTTCACAAACCTTCATCGGCTGGGATCCAACTAGAATCAGATTTATTCGATTGATAGTTATGTGAGATCGGTAACGCCTAATAGTTCTCTTGAGATCTATTTTAATTGTTACAAATCCGAATATTATTACTTCAATAATATAGGTTGGATTGATCTACCCAGGTGTTGATGGTGGTTTTTAGGCAAGGAGTAAAATCGTAAAACCCCATGACCTAGTGTTACCCGCAACACATTAACTAAGAGCATTTAACTCAGGTGTAAACAATTAATAGGGGTATTTTTTCAAAATACCAGATTAGGGTTTTCAACACAGAACCCTAATTCCAAACCAAGCCGCACCCTGCGCACCATGGCAACAATCCAAAACCAAGCCGCATACTGCGCACCATGGCAACAATGCCAAACCAAGCCGCACCCTGCGCACCATGGCAACAATGCCAAACCAAGCCGCACCTGCGCACCACGGCAACAATGCCAAACCAAGCCGCATCTTCGCGCACCATGGCGACAATGCCAAACCAAAAGCCGCACCTGGCACCATGGCAACAATGCCAAACCAAGCCGCATCTTGCGCACCATGGCAACAATGCCAAACCAAAGCCGTACCACTGCGCACCATGGCAACAATGCCAAACCAAGCCGCACCCTGCGCACCATGGCAACAAGGCCATATTTCCAAAGCCGCTATGCCTTTGGCCCACGCCAAATATAGCGCCCTAGGCTTGCAAGACTTGCAACTAGGTCAACATGGTCGTACGTGCCATTGGCACATGCCAACACGTATCGCAGGCCATATTTCCAAGCCGATATGCCTTTGGCCCACGCCAAATATAGCGCCCTAGGCTTGCAAGACTTGCAACTAGGTCAACATGGCCGTACGTGCCATTGGCACATGCCAACACGTATCGCAGCCATATTTCCAAGCCGCTATGCCTTTGGCCCACGCCAAATATAGCGCCTAGGCTTGCAAGACTTGCAACTAAGTCAACATGGCCTTACGTGCCGTCGGCACATGCCAACACGTATCGCAGGCCATATTTCCAAGTCGCTATGCCTTTGGCCCACGCCAAATATAGCGCCCTAGGCTTGCAAGACTTGCAACTGGGTCAACGTGGCCGCACGTGCCATTGGCACATGCCAACACATATCGAGGCCATATTTCCAAGCCGCTATGCCTTTGACCCACGCCAAATATAGCGCCCTAGGCTTGCAAGACTTGCAACTAGGTCAACATGGCCGACGTGCCATTGGCACATGCCAACACGTATCGCAGGCCATATTTCCAAGCCGTATGCCTTTGGCCCACGCCAAATATAGCGCCCTAGGCTTGCAAGACTTGCAACTAGGTAAACATGGCCGTACGTGCCATTGGCACATGCCAACACGTATCGTAGGCCATATTTCCAAGCCGCTATGCCTTTGGCCCACGCCAAATATAGCGCCCTAGGCTTGCAAGACTTGCAACTAGGTCAACATGGCCGTACGTGCCATTGGCACATGCCAACACCTATCGCGAGGCCATATTTCCAAGCCGCTATGCCTTTGGCCCACGCCAAATATAGCGCCCTAGGCTTGCAAGACTTGCAACTAGGTCAACATGGCCGTACGTGCCATTGGCACATGCCAACACGTATCGCAGGCCATATTTCCAAGCCGTTATGCCTTTGGCCCATGCCAAATATAGCGCCCTAGGCTTGCAAGACTTGCAACTAGGTCAACATGGCCGTACGTGCCATTGGCACATGCCAACACGTATCGTGAGCCATATTTCCAAGCCGCTATGCCTTTGGCCCACGCCAACTATAGCGCCCTAGGCTTGCAAGACTTGCAACTAGGTCAACATGGCCGTACGTGCCATTGGCACATGCCAACACGTATCATGAGCCATATTTCCAAGCCGCTATGCCTTTGGCCCACGCCAAATATAGCGCCCTAGGCTTGCAAGACTTGCAACTAGGTCAACATGGCCGTACGTGCCATTGGCACATGCCAACACGTATCGCAGGCCATATTTCCAAGCCGCTATGCCTTTGGCCCACGCCAAATATAGCTCCCTAGGCTTGCAAGACTTGCAACTAGGTCAACATGGCCGTACGTGCCATTGGCACATGCCAACACGTATCGCAGCCATATTTCCAAGCCGCTATGCCTTTGGCCCACGCCAAATATAGCACCCTAGGCTTGCAAGACTTGCAACTAGGTCAACATGGCCGTACGTGCCATTGGCACATGCCAACACGTATCGCAGGCCATATTTCCAAGCCGCTATGCCTTTGGCCCACGCCAAATATAGCGCCCTAGGCTTGCAAGACTTGCAACTAGGTCAACATGGCCGTACGTGCCATTGGCACATGCCAACACGTATCGCATGCCATATTTCCAAGCCGCTTATGCCTTTGGCCCACGCCAAATATAGCGCCCTAGGCTTGCAAGACTTGCAACTAGGTCAACATGGCCGCACGTGCCATTGGCACATGCCAACACGTATCGCAGGCCATATTTCCAAGCCGTTATGCCTTTGGCCCACGCCAAATATAGCGCCCTAGGCTTGCAAGACTTGCAACTAGGTCAACATGGCCATACGTGCCATTGGCACATGCCAACACGTATCGCATGCCATATTTCCAAGCCGTTATGCCTTAGGCCCACGCCAAATATAGCGCCCTAGGCTTGCAAGACTTGCAACTAGGTCAACATGGCCGTACGTGCTATTGGCACATGCCAACACGTATCGGAGGCCATATTTCCAAGCCGCTATGCCTTTGGCCCACGCCAAATATAGCTCCCTAGGCTTGCAAGACTTGCAACTAGGTCAACATGGCCGTACGTGCCATTGGCACATGCCAACACGTATCGCAGGCCATATTTCCAAGCCGCTATGCCTTTGGCCCACGCCAAATATAGCGCCCTAGGCTTGCAAGACTTGCAACTAGGTCAACATGGCCGTACATGCCATTGGCACATGCCAACACGTATCGCAGGCCATATTTCCAAGCCGCTATGCCTTTGGCCCACGCCAAATATAGCGTCCTAGGCTTGAAAGACTTGCAACTAGGTCAACATGGCCGACGTGCCATTGGCACATGCCAACACGTATCGCAGCCATATTTCCAAACCGTTATGCCTTTGGCCCACGCCAAATATAGCGCCCTAGGCTTGCAAGACTTGCACCTAGGTCAACATGGCCATACGTGCCATTGGCACATGCCAACACGTATCGCAGGCCATATTTCCAAGTCGCTATGCCTTTCGCCCACGCCAACTATAGCGCCCTAGGCTTGAAAGACTTGCAACTAGGTCAACATGGCCGTACGTGCCATAGGCACAGGCCAACACGTAACGCAGCCATATTTCCAAGCCGCTATGCCTTTGGCCCACGCCAAATATAGCGCCCTAGGCTTGCAAGACTTGCAACTAGGTCAACATGGCCGTACGTGCCATTGGCACATGCCAACACGTATCGCAAAGCCATATTTCAAGCCGCTATGCCTTTGGCCCACGCCAAATATAGCGCCCTAGGCTTGCAAGACTTGCAACTAGGTCAACATGGCCGTACGTGCCATTGGCACATGCCAACACGTAACGCAGGCCATATTTCCAAGCCGCTATGCCTTTGGCTCACGCCAAATATAGCGCCATAGGCTTGCAAGACTTGCAACTAGGTCAACATGGCCGTACGTGCCATCGGCACATGCCAACACGTATCGCAGGCCATATTTCCAAGCCGCTATGCCTTTGGCCCACGCCAAATATAGCGCCCTAGGCTTGCAAGACTTGCAACTAGGTCAACATTGCCGACGTGCCGTTTGGCACATGCCAACACGTATCGCCGGCCATATTTCCAAGCCGCTACGACTTTGGCCCACGCCAAATATAGCGCCTAGGCTTGCAAGACTTGCAACTAGGTCAACATGGCCGTACGTGCCATCGGCACATGCCAACACGTATCGTGAGGCCATATTTCCAAGCCTCTATGCCTTTGGCCCACGCCAAATATAGCGCCCTAGGCTTGCAAGACTTGCAACTAGGTCAACATGGCCGTACATGTCATTGGCACATGCCAAACACACACGGTAGCCTAACTTGCAAACCGTGCAACCTACCAACAAGGCATTCGCACATGCCATTGGCACATGCCAAACACACATATTTGGTAGCCTAACTTGCAAACCGTGCAACCTACCAACAAGGCATTCCACACATGCCATTGGCACATGCCAAACACACACGCTGGTAGCCTAAATTGAAAACCGTGCAACCTACCACCAAGGCATTCCGCACATGCCGTTGGCACATGCCACACACGCCACTAGCAGCTCTGGCATTACCACTTACGCTCGAGGTGCAACTCGCAACGAAGGCATTCCGCACATGCCATTGGCACATGCCACATGCGTCCCTAATAAAGCACCACTTGCACGCAAGATGCAACCAACACTCGAGACATCAACACAAAGCGGGGATGCTTTCTAGGGTTTTGGTTTGGCGGTCACAGCATGCAGCGTACACTACGCTCACATTAAGAAAGCGTGAAAAGGAATAAAGCGTTCAAATAAAAGAGGAAATAATGGTGAAAACGTTTCACCCATTAACACCATGCGGTTACCACCTCCTCCCATTATTTCACCCTTTACTCTCTTCCTTCATGAGGTCAGGGTACGTTTCAAATCTCGACTTGTATAAATAGGTCTTACCTATTTCCACCAGACAACAAGTCTCGGTCAGGAGAAAAATACTACACTCTCAGAAAGGCAACTTTGCAAGCTCTCCCAAAAGCTTCCATCTCTTGCAAGCTTCCTAAGCTTTCACTTTCTGATACAAGTTGAGATACTACTCTCCTCAACACCTTTCTTTGCTTCCCTCCCCAAATCAACCCTTCTCCTCCACTTTGTGACCGAAGCAAGTCTGGAACGGCCATTTCTTGGTTTAGGCCGGACTTGTACAGATTGATCTCTCGAATCTATAAAGTGCTGACGTGCAGCACATTTGTTTAGGGTTTGAACCAGTTTCTCACTCACCTACCGAATTTACCGAAATCGGCAGAAACGATTTTTACCCATAAACACCAGGCAAAGGAGTTTATTACTTCAAACAGAAGATACTTTGCGTATGACTTGAGATATCTTATCTTAAAAAATCAATAGAGTTGTTACCGAACAGATTTGTTGTTCCTTTACTGTTTGGAATACGAACCAAAGGAATCGTTCCAGTACGTGCACTCATCGAAGTCGGAAGTGCATGGATAGTGAGGAAACTGAGTGAACTGGGGTAGTTGCTTGGTCTCAACTATACGAAGTTGGTTTAGGTTTTGTATAACAACTTAATTATGAGAGTATTCAATTCTGGACTTGGTCCCGGGGTTTTTCTGCATTTGCAGTTTTCTTCGTTAACAAAATATTTTTGTTTCATTTACTTTACCTTTCCGCAATTATATTTGTTGTTATTATAATTTAAATTAAATTACACAAACGTTAACTCCGCCATACTTGATGGTGATCCTATAGAGTTTGGTTAAGTCTGAACCTATTATCAAGTATCACACTTTGGTAAGCGTACTGTCAGAATCTTTTATCCATAGATAATCACACAAAGTGTGAATACCGATTTGTTGTATTGTCTAAACTTTGTCCATAGACAATCACTTTCAGTAAGAGGACTTACATGTGGATAAATTAAAGATTGTGGTGTTTTTGGGTACCCTCGTCTTTTTAAAGAGTTTAAAAAAACCTAGTTTGCTAACCTAACATTCTGAAACCAAGAACACAAAGAACACTTCGGCTATTACGAATTTATTTTTTTGTACGCAAAAATAAAAAAAAAATCTAACCGAACTCCTCTCTGAAAACTAATATGTTGTATTCGGTTGGTTAGGTTAATTAGAAAATTTTGTCCCCTAACCGAACTCTTATATAGAACAAAATATGTTGAGTCCGGCTGGTTCGCAAAAATAAAATAAAATTGCAAACCGATCCATTCTCTGAAAATCAATATGTTGAGTTAGGTTGGTTGAGATAGTTGGAAATTTTTTCCCTTAACCGAACTCTACTTTGCAAACACACATGTTGGGTTCGGTTTATTCGAGAATTTTTTTTCTCCTAACCGAACTTCACTCTGAGAACTCTTGTGTTAATTTCGTTTTAGTCGAAAATTTATGTTAGAAACCGAACATTACTTTGTATACTCTAGAATAAAAGTTCGGCTACATATCTTAGAACCCAATAGCCAAACAAAGCAAAAACTCCATTAAAACAAACTTCGTCTACCCTATTCTTTGAAAACATCAGCCGAACGGTATTTCCAAATATGTTCGGCTACCTGTTCTTCAGAAATTGTAGCGGAACGTGTTTGACCTAGAAGAAATCTACCTTAAAATTTTTCATTTTTAGGAAATTTTTGATCAATTCAAGCAACATTAACGAATACTCTAGCAGATGAATGTTATGATCTGGAGGAGTTATCATCACTCGCTCAAAAAAATTCTTTTTTCCACCATCTTGTTCTTCTTCTTCTACTTTCCCCTCTCAATAATTTTTCTTCTTATACAAGAACCAATTTATTAGTTTAACATCACTAATTACTAAATAACTTAACTTAATCGTTCAACTATTTTGATTGTTACAAATCCGAATCTTATTACTTCATTAATAGAGGTTGGATTGATCTAACCAGGCAAAGTAGTTTATCAGTTCAAACGGAAGAGCCTTTGCGTATGACTTGAGATATCTTATCTTAAAGAATCAATAGAGTTGTTACCGAACATATTTGTTGTTCCTTTACTGTTTGGAATACGAACCAAAGGAATCGTTCCAGTACGTGCACTCATCGAAGTCGGAAGTGCTGGGATAGTGAGGAAACTGAGTGAACCGGGGGTAGTTGCTTGGTCTCAACTATACGAAGTTGGTTAAGGTTTTGTATCACAGCTTAATTATTAGAGTATTCAATTCTGGATGTGAGTAAATTACCTGATGGCCACGTGTCAACATCCTAAGGGATAAATACATGACAAGATAATGAGATATGAACACCGAATACTACTCTGAAAAGGTGAGTTCCTCTGAATTGAGACGCCTGCCACAACGCCACATGAATGACGTGTGTGAGGAGTGGTCTAATCCTCTCATACGGTCAAGTCTAAAAAGAAGGACTGCATTTAATGAAGCATAAGAATAGATAAGGACGAATCTACATCGCAATGGAGGCTCGGGCGATCTATACTACGAACCGGAGGTGATAGAGAACGAGGTTCTCTAGAGAAAGGCTAAACGATGACGAGCAGAGCGAGATGACTCGGAGGGAGAACCAAGCAAGCTATCACGAGGGGTAGTATAGAAACCAGTCCGAAGCAGCGGAGGCGATGGAAGACACCTCCACCCGACCATGCCTTCACGAGTCTAGTTTGCCTATAAATACCAGTCCATGTAGAAGGAGATGGAAAACTTATGTAAGAATAGATGGTCTTTCTACAGAGAATTCCTGAGAGAGATATAGATAGAGAGAAAGTAAGAAATCTAAGTGATATTTGTAATTCATTCAAAGGTAAGACCTTATAATCAATAAAGAAATCTTCTTTCCCGTGGACGTAGGTCTTCATGGCCGAACCACGTTATATGCTTGTGTTAATCTTTACTTTCTATGCTATTTACATCTTGTTCATCTTGAATCTTGTATGTTTTAGTAGTTTATAGCCTTTAGATTTACTTGGGTGTATTCATCAGAAAAGATGCAACTACATTTTGGCACTAGAAACAGGGAGGTATGAAGATCTATTCTACCTCCCTAGTAACAGCTCTATATTGTTTTCATAATCTCCATGAGAGAAGTGGATTTCATACCACTGTTTAGAGTTTTGTTAGAATTTATGAGTAGAGCTCGGACTCATTCACGATCCATGCGATCTATGGAGTCTTGAAGACCCTCAAAATCAACAGATCTACACCCTTTTCCTCGATTTTCTGTAAGATTTTTTGTTCTTCTTAAGATTTTTGTATATTCCTCAAGATGCTCAGGAGAGTTATAGATTGGAGTAAAAATAGAGTTTCAAACAATTCGGTGCTCAAACGATCTCCTTCATGAAAGAGCTGGGAAGAAATACTAGTCAGTAAGCTTCATAGGGGAATCATCATCCTATGAAAGTTGAAAAGACAGATTTTCATGATGTTCATCATCACACTCACAATAATCCAAGATCTCCTTCTTAAAAACCTAACTCTAAGTCAAGGGGAAGGGTTAATGAGTACATAATCATTCATCAAACTCAAAGTTTGTTCAAAATCAAAAGTTAAAAGATGATGAGAAATATTTCCTAAAATGGGAAAGTGTGCTCAATTGTCACAAATTGGTTTTATCCCAATAAAGGTATAACATGTTGAAGGAGGTATTTTTCTCGAAAAAAAAGAACTGATAAAACACCTTTTCTTCATAATTAACACCTTGTGCAAGTAGGGAATGTTTTGACATTTTCACATGTCTCCAAAATTTACTGCAAAGTCTTCCTATACTAAACTGTCCAGTCTGAACTATGACTTAGAAAATGCATATGACCTGCAAATCTAGGGTCCCCCTTTTCTGATAGAAGAGAAAAATTAAGTATTATTACATATATCGCAGGTAAGGAGATGGTGAAGAGACGATCTGCTCGTACAAGCCAAGGCGAGACTGGTGAAACCCACCAAGATGGTCTAGAATATATGGAGTGGGCAAGACAATGTGTTAGAGCATTGCTCGGTCGAACTCACATGCGTTGCTATATCAAGCATGGTTGTCAATGTTAGTGATCAAAACTATAAGTCTTGAATTCTAGCCTATGTAGCTAAAGGTCTCGGACTAGGATAGAAAGTGTAGTTGAGCTCAAAAACTCCATGGCAATCATCATACAATACGAAGGACTACTCGAGGAACCGGTGGAACTTCATCGGCTAAAAGGTATGTGGATACTTGAAATTATCTGTCACTCAAAAGTCTATTTACTCTATCCCCTACTCTTGAGACAGAAGTCGGTTAGACGTATAGACTTTCATTATACACATTTTCTATTTCGAGCCGAGTTTAACTCGCCTATCTATTTCTCGAAATATGTGTTGGTAAGATTTCGCTTTAACCGAATTCATCTTTACCTAGTGATGAAAGTCATGCTATGTTTTAATCACTTTGGAAATTGCTCTGACAAAAAAGGGTCTGTGAATAACGGCTATTTAACGTTCTTTGAGAATGTTTCAATGATTTAAATGAGAGTTTAGATTGCATAACCATTGGTAGGATATAAGCATTGTTGTGGAAACATATATATATATGTATAAGTATTTATTCCTTGAACCAAAGTTTGCGAACTTTGTTGATCAAGAGAAATGGAAGTGGCGCAAGCCAAGTCCGCAAACTGGCGGAAGTTCTCACCCGAGAATTTCTGCAGGAGTTTGTGTATTCCTTCCATGAGCTTAATTCCGTGAACCCAGTCCGTGAACTTGAGTAGGTTATATCTAAAACCGGTTGTTCTTGAACTCATGTTTATATAAACTAAGGAATGCTTTTACAAACCGTGTCTATAAAGTTCATGAATCCATTCGAGTGAATCAAACCGTTTTTGCTTCGATTTTGTCTTGTGTAGTTCCATAAGATCTAAGCAATTGAACAACTCTCTAACTAGTTCATTTGAGTCATTTGAACTAGTTATGGTGAAGAAGAATATGGTTGATATGAGAGTGATCATATGGCTAATCATTTGGATGACTATTGTTGAACCAACAAATGTTAATGTTTGGGTACGGATCATAAACCCAAAATTGAACATTTCGTTTGTGTGTAACAAGCTAAGTTAGCTTGAATCTAATCAGGTTTTCATCTAACGGTGAATACTGAATGCTTTGTTACTAAGCTAACATTGATTACAAACCCTGATTTGAAAGATTATACAAGGGAGAACTCTAGCAACTGGGAAACTTGATCCCCACACTTTATGTGTGATACTAGTTTTATAAGCTAGAGTCGATTCTCCTTTAACCTTTGGTTTTCTTCTTCTAAAACCATGTTAACGACTTAAAGATTTCATTGGGATTGTGAAGCCAGACTGATACTACTTTTCTTGTATTTGTGTGATCTCATATTGTTGTTTCTATCGTACGAGTACAATTTAAATAATTGGCTTGAGATTTATATCTTAGATAGGCAAGATAGAAAAGAAATCACAAACACTTCGTCTCATCGTTTGTGATTCCACAATATCTTTTTTCGTTGCGTCGATTAAGATTATTGTGAGGTGATCAATAGTACTAGGCTGTTCTTCGGGAATATAAGTCCGTGTTATTGATTGGTTCCTGTTCACCTTGATTTATCAAAAGATGGAACAAAACTCAGAGGTTTATTCGTGGGAGACGGATTTATCTATTACTATATACTTTTCTATGTGATACAGATTTTTTTATTAAAGTCTTCGACTTTGGGTCGTAGCAACTCTTAGTTGTGGATGAGTTCAGCTAAGGAAATCAAGTACGTAGCATCCTGCTGGGATTAGAGGCGTAGGAGCATAACTGTACCTTTGATCAGTGTGAGATTGATTTGGGTTCAACTACAGTCCAGACCGAAGTTAATTTGGAGTAGGCTAGAGTCTGTAGCGGCTTAATACAATGTGTGTCCAATCTGGACTAGGTCCCGGGGTTTTTCTGCATTTGCGGTTTCCTCGTTAACAAAATTTTGGTGTCTGTGTTATTTTTTTTCCGCATTATATTTGTTTATATAATTGAAATATCACAGGTTGTGCGTTGTTCAATCAATTAGAATATCCGACCTTTTGGGTTGTTGATTTAAATTGATTGACACTTGGATATTAGTATTTGGTACCATCCAAGTTATCTCTCTTTGATAAAGACTGTGATTTCTATTTGCTTGAGTAAAGATCAAATCGAGAGATTGAGATATAAACTCTTTGATATACTTTTTATCTAGATTGAGTCTGACTGTCTAGTTGATTCTATCGAAAGTATATTGGAGTTTGTACATATAGATTGCTACTCGAATTGTTGGGTGTGGTTGTTAGACCCCCGCTTTTTCAATTGGTATCAGAGCAAGCAAACACGTTAAAGATCTTACAAGTCTGTGTTTGTAGCGATATGATATGGACAGAAGTGCTATCTCAATAAATGCACCACCAGATCCAGGGATTGTAGAATTTTCTTCTATGACTGATTTAATAAAATCTGTAGAATAAATACTATCTAAACCTCCACCAGGTTTAGAATCCCTTAAAGTGTTTTCAGGGCTTGAAAAGAAACTTGAAAGCTTATCTCTTGATATTGAGTTATACCTCCAGAAAGAACAAGAATCTCTTGACAATCTAAATCAAGTTATGAGGAATAATATTCATGTTGAAGTCGACATTGATTTACTAATCAGTGAGAGCAATGCTCCTCCTCTGCATAATTCAATTAATTGTAACAAACTAAACGAATTACAAGAGGAGTTTAAATCTCAATTATCTGAGTATATCATTTCAAAGCATGAATCGATTCATTGCTCAATTCCTGATACTTCCTATCAAGATAGTAGTATTGTATTCTTTTATGAATAAGCTAGGATGTCTCCTTTTATCAAAAGATTTTCCCTTCGCAGTACTAAAAATTATCTCCAGAAACTGTTTTTTATAAGTTGGAAAACTAGAAATCAGAAACACAAATCGTTTTGGGTTCTCTTGAAGTTCTTTGATAGACTTATAAAAATAATTCCTTTAGTGTTTATCAATACTACAAGATGTAAGAGTTGTTGGAAAGAAACTCTTTCTTGGTGCCATGGTGAGCAAGACATTGTTCACCTCAACACAACTTGATTGTGTTGAAAGTGCATCCTCACTAAGAAATGCCTTGTTATGTATACGGTGAGGGAAGCACAAGAAATGAGGCATACATATTAAGTTAGGTATGATTTTGAATGTTTGGTAACGTTGTAAAATTCGATTGGATTCTTCTAAAAAGTTATGTCTATAAACTTGGGAAATATTTATATTTTTATTTGCTTAGAGTACTTATAATGATCCATGTACCTTGCTTATCTTTCATTTCTACCAAACTTGATATGTGTTTAAGGTTCCTTTGTGTTTAGGTTTGAAAATAGTAGTTCGGTATGTTTGGACTTCATGGTACACATACCAAGTATGCATACCTCATTTAAAATCAAAATCCAGGGGTTTAAGTTCGCATACCCAGTTTGCAAACTGCTCCAAGTCATGAAAATTCGTTTGCAAACCCGTATGCATACTTGCCTGTAGACGTCGATATTCGGTAAACTTGTTTTGGCCGTAATTTCTTCGTCTGAACTCGGAATGAACTCATTCTTTTTGCGTTCTCTTCCTCTTTGATTTCTATTCAAAATGGAGATGATAATTTCTGAATTTGGATGAGTTAAGATTGGTATTTGTCATGTCTCTTGTTTTTGAGTGTTTTGCTCCGTTTCGTTGCACTTGTTCCACTTCTCTAGGACTTGGGCACTTGTATTCTTGGAGTACTACTATTATAAGATCATTAAAGATTTTACAAGAATGTTGTTGGTGCATCACAAAGAAGGAAGTTCAAGAAAGGACAGTAGTATGCATTACTATGGGATTCTTGAATGTTCACAATCATCTTATGTGAACTGTAGTGCATGGTCGTTAATGACTTTTTATGTTCTTCTTTGTTAAGAAAATCTTTTTATACGCCTTTGGTAGCTATTATTGGTGTAAAGATTGATTCTACCCTCTAAGGACAAATCATTTTATATGTGCATTACGAGTTCGTCCTGATGCCTAGGAAACGTCTTATGAGAATTAATTCTTATTTTGAGAAGGATTACTAGAGTTTGGAATAGCAAATATTGTGAGTACACATAGCTATGTCCAACGTTTTTCATCTTCATGTTTTTAGATTTATTGGTTTAAATTCTAAAATTGTTTGGAAGATGATTTTTGCAGTATTAATCCTTATGGTTTTATATATTGCAAATTGTGTATGGGATATGTGTGTTTGCGTCCGTGAACTATGATTGTCCCATATCTTGTCAAAAGTAAAGTCTTTCGTAAGCCGATATTATTATATTGATAAAGAAATGAATGGACTTTTGACAAATACAAAAGTTAAGCCTATATTGTCAATTATTGATGGAAGATAGGTTGGAATCTTTTGTTTTTCAAGGATAATGTCTATTGTATGTCATGATGCAGATTGTGATGGAAAATAGGATGAATCCTTGTGTATTCCGCAGTAATTGATCTTCTCTGATCCATATTTTTGTATATTACTGTGAGGCTCTGTAATGTGTCTTATGTTGAGCACTAAAACAATCAAAGTTGATTATTTTCATGATTAACTTTGTTGTTGTTCTATGAGGTACTTTATGACGAGCATATTGAACTAAATTAATTATCTTGTTTGGTTATTTAGTTATGACTCCATAAGTTTTCTTATGTTTGAGAACTTTTGATTGGGTTGGTTATCCATCTAACTAAACCAGGAGGGTTGAACGGTTTGCCAAGGCAAACAGTGATCTATGAAACAAAAAAGGGTGAACCTTCTAACCATGAAGATACCACTGCGACCATCGCAGCCATCCTGGAAGAGCAGGAGGCGCAGGATGAAATAATGAAAAATCTAGAAAGACGTAACCGGAGGCTAGAACGGATAAACCACAGGCTAAAACGCAGAGCAAAGAAAAAGGTGCCACTCGGCACCATAGAGGAGACTCAGGAGGAGAATCCTTTCGAGCACTTGCGGGGACGATGAGCGAGTCGATATCACGACACCTCAAACGAGGAAACAAGTGGATCGCTTTCCCAAGGGAAGCAAAGGCGTCCTAGACGAGGAGGATAGTCCATCTGAGGGATCATCCGATGTTGATCCCAAGAACAGGCGAGACAAGAATAAAAACGACGAAACTAATTGCGTGGTCGAGAATCTCGCCACCGCTAATCCCAAACGAGGGGAGGCCTCGAAGTCAACTCGTTCTAAGATTGTATCGTATACCTTACAATCGGATGAGGACTCAGGGCGATCAAGATATCGCTGTCAAGAAATTTCTTTCTCACCCGAGAGGCAGATGGGAGGAAGAAGAAAGCTGAAACGAGGCTCATAGATGATCAATTACATGCCCAACTCTGCCATTTAGAAGCCATGTGTAGAGAGGCCATAGGAAAACAAGAAAGCAAGAAGTTGGCGGAAGTAATGCGGGAGGCAGGGAAATCCCCTTTGTCTGAGAATTTATTGACATAACCATTTCCAAGGAAGTGCTCCCTTCTGACTTTCACAACACCATTTACTGGGATCAGAGATGCAATTGAACATCTTAGAACTTACTGTATGACGCTAACCCAATGGGATCATTACGATGTGGTGTTATGCAAGTTTTTTCCAGCCAGTCTAAAAGATGAGTCCCTAATATGGTTCAACAACTTGCCTAAAGGATTGGTTAAATCATTCGCTCACCTATCCGAGTTGTTCTTAGAAACATACATTCACAATAGAAGAGTTAAACCTGAAGTTGACGCACTTTTCCAACTAGAACGAGGACCAAATGAGTCACTCCGCTCTCTGGTAACACGCTGGAGAAAGCTATGCGCCGAGGTAAGAAGAGTCCCTGAGGCCTACACGATCTTAGGCTTCAAAAATAGTCTGAGAAAGACAGACCCTATATTCGTCCGCATGTATGAAACCATGCCAAAGAATTTGGTAAAGCTGAGACAAAATTCAAGAGGATTATGTATCTCTTTAAGAACTTCAAGATGGTACCTACGAAAAGTTGGTGAAAGGAACCAACAGATGAGCGAATGTGGTAGAACCACAGAACCCCCAGGTGCCATCCCAAGGAGCAGGGCGACCAAACAACGAGTCAACCCAGTTCGATAAACATCGGAGTGGAGAATGGAAAGGGCGAGACCAAGCCCAACAAAAGAAGGGAAAATTCATAGACCCTGTCTACATGAAGCTAAACACTCCCATATCCGAGATCCTCAAGAAGATCGACGAAAAATACAAAATTACTTACCCATGGAAGCAGGTCAAGAAACCAGAGCGGGCCAAAAATAGAACCGACCTGCGAGTTCAATCAATTCCATAGTCACACGACCAGTTCGTGTAGATACATGAAGAAGATTGTACAGGATATGATCGATGTGGGCAAGCTCCAAGAGTACATCGCGCAATCAGCGATCCAGCCAGCCACTAGGCACCAGCACATCATTTGGAAATCCCTCGTGAGGCACAGTATCTAGGGTACAATACAAAATCGCATTCAGCTACCATTGCTCCCACACCTGAAGGAAATATTACAGGACGAATTCACAAGCGAAACTTCGAAGGTGACGAAGTTTTCAGTGTAGCTAGAGATCCCCCATGGATGAGTGGATGAATATACCTATCAGCTTTTCAGCCTTGGAGGCACCTGATGGAGGCCGAAACCACAAAGACCCACTAGTGTTCACGATGGCCATTGCACTTCCCGAACGCGAAGTTGAGGAAGAATGACTTAAGGCATTGCCATGGGCCATGCCTAAGGTTTTGATCGACGGAGGAAGCTCTGTTGAAATCATATTCTATGAGACATTCAAACAAATGGGTCTTAGAGACGATTTCCTAATACCCTCCACCTACAATATATTTGTCTTTAACGGCTCCTCAACCCGCCCAAGGGGCGAGGTGACACAAGAGATTCGGGTGGGAAAAATCCTTACCTTAACCACTTTCTGCGTGGTAGATCTATTATCACCTTACACAGCTATTGTCGGAGGATCCTGGGTCCATGGGATCAAAGGAGTTGCCTCGACGTACCATCAGAGGCTGAGGTTCCCTACACAAGATGGAATTGTTGAGATTGTCGGAGACTCGGGCGAGGAAAAACAATGCTACAAGTGGACGTTCAGAATGGTGAGAATAGAATCAACTCCCCGAAGGTACAAGCAAGGAGGGTCGGGAATGCCGATAACCTGGATGAGGTCCATGACTACATAGCAATATCTAGCGAGCCAAAGTGCTCGGACAATATTTTAGCCTCGTGGAACATCATAACCTCGAGGTCGCCTACATGGGAATTATAGCAATCACATGACCTCTCCGATGAGGGAGAGCATGAATCCAACCTCCATTTAGAGATTGAATCCCCCCTTAAGGAAGATAAAAAATTAATACGAGCATGGCGTATGAAAGACACAGTCGAAGAAAATCTAGAATTATGCCAAAATCAGTTGAGAACTGATCCAGAGCATAAAGTGACACTAACACACCAACAGGAGATTCCTAAGGAATTAGGTCAAACACAAATACTACGGATCGGCCGAAAGATGTCACATCCGATGTGGATGTCTGACATGACTAAAATGTCACAGAAAAATAAAGGCAGTCGAGTCAGCGTTGACACATGAGAACTTGCGAAGACCTGTTCAAAACACAGTCCTCAGTTCCTTAATATTAACGGCTCACAGATGCCACACTTACATGTGAACTACTATCCATGATGGCATCTCTGGCCTTACATATAAAAAAACTTGGAGCAAGCAACGAAGCCAGGCCTAGAGCAACACAAGGTGGACAGACGAACGCGTACCCCCTCGGAAATTCCAAGATTTGTGATAAACCCTTGGCCATTAACCAATAAAGGAGCAGACATTGTTTAACCCTTTCAAGATAGCACAGGGCAGCGAATCACTGTACAAGATCACTTTGCAAAATGGGATAAAAACGCAACCCTCGGGCACACCCAAGACCACGATGTCTCTAACACTCTTTTAAATCACGATACATATCGCTACGATATTCAAACCACCGCCACGTCCGATGGCGGAAGCAACATTCAAAGGGTCACCAACGAAGCGATCACTAATGCGATCAGGAGGAACTTAGACAAGCATAGAGCCAGCAGACGCGATCATCTATGAAATACATTATGGGCCAGTAGGACCATCCATAGATCGGTGGCAGAAATAACCCTAATCACCCTCACCTTTGATACAGAAGCGATCACAGCAGCTAAAGCGGTGATCCCGACGGTTAAAATAGAAACACGAGGAAAGAACCGCAACTCGAAGCAGGAAACCTCGCAGCCAGACAGTCCCAAGGAGAACCAAGATTTGGTCCATCAGAGGGTTAACAACTATCACTGGAGGTATACCCGAGGACATGACAAGTGTGTCCATCAGAGATAATTTAACTCAGAAAACGAAACTTGGCATGAGATACTACCATGCCACCGCGAGTCAGAGAAACCTACTCCAACTCGAAAAGGAGCCCGCGCGATCATCGCCGAGGCAGATAATGAAGCACACAGGCTGCCCAAACCTAATGGGGAAGCAGTAACGCACCCATAACAAGTTAAGTACCTAGAGAAATATAAATCCTATATAGGCTGACGCTTAGAAGGTCAACATTAGGGATTAATCCCTACTTGTAAACAGGTCATCAAACCTCACTCAAATGTATTAAGGGTTCCCCAAACCCTCTTTTGAAGATAATAAAATTACTCCTTTTGTGTATCTTTGTTGTTTTCGTGCTTTTATTTTTTGTTTATATTTTCTTTTTATTTTTGCATATAGAGTAATCATATCATACTTTCATTATGACAAAAGCCCATCAAGACTATGGCACGGTGCTAGGTACACCTTCCATTCTACAACGAATGATGCGGGTAAAATACCTAAGCTACCTCACACGGACACAAGACCTAAGGTTGTAGGTGTAAATAATCCACAGGGACAGGTGGAATAATCCTAAGCCATGGCGTACCGGAGAAAGTATGCATTTAGAGTACCGGATCACTTCCCCGAATCTGGGCGCGAGAAAAGAGGAGCGGAGACAGCTCGAGAAGTCGACGAAAAAGGGGAAAAGTTATGATGTGATGGTCATCGGGTGCTGGAGCAATAAATGCGCCTGACGAGTTGGTAAAGAGATAAGAAGAGCTCGGTCAAGGAAGACTCGGCCAAGGATCCAAAGGGCGACATCGATCATCCCCACCAAGTGAGCGACATCGAGTGACGGGATAGCAGAAGGAGACATCACTCGGCTAGGCATCTCGACCCGAACAATAAGAACATCGGCTGAGATATCAAATGATCACCCGAGAAGAACATCAAGGAAGCTACGCCAGGCCTAACACCATAGCCTTTGGATGTATCATCACTGTAACTATAAATATAGGCGAGTGTAGAGAGGTAAAATTCAAGTAACGGGAGAGAGAGGAGAGAATACCTAGAGCGTTGAGAGAAACACTCGTCTTGTAACCTTGAATCAAGTAATAAGATCATCTTTTAACCCCGTGGACGTAGGTAATCATGCCGAACCACGTATATCTTGTGTTCTTTCATGTTTATGCGTATTACTTTCTTAGTATAGTTCTTTGGATGTAGTAGTAGGATTTTCTACATCTACATTCTCGCGCCCGACTAAGGGGATCCGTGTAACATCTCCGGATACCTTGAAATCGGACACCAAAAGAGGAAAATCCGAGCTCCCAAGCCACCTAGTGTGTTTGGTTGATGCTAGGGGAGAAACTCTTTTGGTCCGTTATCTTTGTTTTCTTAACAACATCTTGTCGAGTTGACATGGGTTAGCTCCGTGTTTTTACTTGATTATCTTGAAAGTTTTTATTATCTTCGAAAGTCTTTGTTTTTCACTTTGTGTTTCTAGTCGATATAAGTCCGTCCTGTGTTCTAACTAATAGTCTTGGCTTTCCAAGCAAAACATGTTTTCCGCTTAAGCAAAGTCGTCGAGACCGCTCCGTCAAGATTGGTGTTTGCTTAAGACACCTCGATGAGTTATCGGAAGATCCATGATCTCCCGAAATAACATCTCGATGTTGGTAGAAGCTAGAAGGGATCCCATCTCGCTGACCGTGATCGTGGCTTCAAACCTGTTGAAAAGAGATTCGGCGGCTCCTATCGACATCTAGTGAGGATAGTTGATGCTAAATGAAAAACTCTAACAAGAGCAACGCGTAGGTTGCCGAGATCTATCCTCTAAGGAGAGATATCTTGTTGCATATATCTTCATTTCGCACTGTCTTCATCTTAACAAAATGTACGAAGCACGATGATGGTAGAAACAAGGCTAGCTCAGAACCATTGAGCATAGTCTCCGGAAACCATGGCCTGCAGGATTATAGTGAGCGGCTCAAAGTCTCACCCTGATCTTACGCTAAGAGCCTCACAGCATCAGTGGAAACTGTAAAAATCCTAGGGTCACCACCACGACGGCTGTTAGGGGTCGTCATTACTATCTATCGTCGTCATGAAAGAAATCTTCCAATCTAGCGTACGGACGATTAATGACACGGCGTTAGGAATGTTAGGACAAATAATGATTAATGCCTAGGGAAGGTACTGAAAGCGATGTGTCGGGGCAGCCTTTTAAAAATTGTCTTTTAGGGCCAAAACAACCTGACTGCTGAGACCAACCCGCTAGCGTAAACGGAAGTGTACTATAAAACCTGTCCCACCTTACGCTGTTGTACCTCATCCTTAACCTTTTGAAAGCGATTCAAGTAAGTCTTTGTGTCCTTTCTTGCGTAGGTACGAAAGATAGCGGCCGAGGAACGAAGAGCGATAACAAAGGCAATGGCAAGTACCTCCGGGGACGAGCGGGATCCTGAGGAACCGGGTCACGGCGGGATCTTGCGGGCAAGAGGGACTCACGGATTCTCAGCACGGAGATCGTCGGCCTAACAACCGGGGCGAGACTCAGGCGTTGATCAAAGGTATGACTACGGTCGACGAGGAGGTCGATTTGGGCCGAGATGACGATTTCCCACCCTGGATGTTGAGGATTAACCCGAGCCAGATGGGGCCGAGGAATGAGGGCAGCATGGAAGACGGGAGAACTGCATCGGATACCGAGGAGGAGGAGGAAGTTCAAACGGTACGCGAGGAACGAAGGAGAGAAAGACAACCGACAGAGCACCAACGAGACCTAGAGCGAGAAGCTGAGAGGCTTAGGCAAGTACACTTGGCAAGGGGGGACCCTAATCGGGACATCCCCCCAGTAACGGCCAGCCACCCCGCAGCTTCGATTGTTCCCCCAGTGGTGATCGATCACCCAACACCTCCGATCGTCCCCCCTGTCGCCCTCGCTACGAGGCCCCCAACCGCACCCCCTAACACAACGGGACACCAAGTGAATGGTCACTCCCGGTCAGAGCACCGACCCGATGTTACTCGCTATACTGGCAAGCCAAAGAAGACAAGAGGACCTAATGAGAGAACTGCAGAGGAGAAACCTGGCGCTAGAATACGAAAATTACCAGCTCCGCAACAGGAGGGCGGGGTCGAGAGGATCACCGAGCCGAGGCGCCTCCAGCAACCACACTCCACCGAGGGACGCCCCACCCCCCTCACCAAGCCGAGAACGCATACCCGACCCTAATCGGCCAAGAGAAGGGTATGGGCCAGCCGAGGGACTCTTGGCCGATGAGGAAGCAACCAATGAGAGTACGGACGCGTCCACCAAACAAAAAATCGAGCGGCTCGAGCGGATGGTTAAGAAACTGACTGGAGACAGCGAGGATGATAAGTTAGCAGAAGTAATCAATGAAGCCCAGAAGACGCCGTTTACTAGGGAATTGGACCGGACACCGTTTCCACCAAAATGTACGCTGCCGATCTTCCCATCTAGGTTCGATGGCACAGGCGACGCAGGAGAACACATCAAGATGTACGGCATGTCCTTGCTACAGTGGAAGAATCACGATGTGGTCATGTGCAAATTCTTCCCTGCCAGTTTGGAGGGAGAGGCGAAGAGTTGGTTCTACACCCTGCCCGATAAATCCGTCGGGAGCTATGCGGTTTTGGTGGAAACCTTTCTCGAGACCTATATGCATAACAGCATAGCTCGGCCCAGAGTCGACAAGTTATTCACCCTGGCACGAAGACTCAGGGAGCCGTTGCGTTCTTTAACGGACAGATGGAGGAAGTTATGCACGGATATAGGGAAAGCACCGGTCGACCAACAGATATTCGGCCGAGAACTCGCTAAGAAAGTCGGATCCCATCTCGGGTGGCGATGTACGAGAAAAACCTAAAACAACGAGGAGATCCGGAAGATGCAAGAGCATTACATCGCCTTGGAAGAAATTCGGGAAAGAGCGCGGGATAAAGGATTACGGGAGGCAAGCACCACCGCAGAGGCGATCCCACATGAGGCCTCGAAACGACACGAAAAGAGATACGGCACTCACCACCACGGGGAGAACAGGAAGGTTTGGACCGAGAAGGGGAAGAAACCCCGTCACGAGCCCAGAACATACACTCCGCTAAACGCTCCCTTGGAGGAGATATTTAAAGAGGTCGAAAAAAGAAATGACATTCGGTACCCTAAGACTCGGGGAGTCCAGTTTGACGAAACAAGAAACCACCCCGAGTTCTGCAGCTACCATCAGTTTCGAGGACACTCTACTAATGATTGTCGGGAAGTAAAGGATATCGTCCAGCATTTGATTCGAGACGGGTACTTGCGGCATTTCGTCAAAACACCGTCGACACCAGTTCAGCCCGAGGTCCCAGTGCACCAAATAAGAATCAATCGGGGCGCTCAGTTCACTTGCAATACCATATCGCACTCGGCAACACAAGGATACGATTTAGGGACCGAGTATCACCTCGAGGATACACAAGAGGATAGATCGGGCGAGAGAAATCTTTAGTGTGGCCAAGACCCTACCTATGGAGCCATGGATGATGCAGCCGATTACTTTTTCGGCGAAAGATGTTCCATTGAACGGGCAAGCACATGGGGATCCCTTGGTAATAACCCTGCTGATCGAGGAATGGGGCGTCCGCGGGATACTAATGGACAAGTGGTAGTTCGATTTGAAGTCTCGTTCTATGACACCTTCAAGAGGATGGAACGTACGACGACATCCTGATCCCATCAACCTACCGAATCTATGGCTTCAATGGTACGGTGATAGTGCCAAAGGGAGAAGTCACTCTCAGAGTCTCCGACGGGGAAGGGTTCCTCGACACACTGACCACCTTTTGCGTAGTCGATGTCGCATCACCATACGAAGCGATCCTGGGACGACCTTGGATCGCAGGAATCAAGGGAGTTTCCTCGGCCTACCACCAAAGATTGCGCTTCCCTTCCTATCGCGGAGTGGTAGAGGTGCTAGGCGACCCCCAAGCGGCAAGGCAGTGCGTACAGATAGACATCCAACAGAATGAGGATATACGGTCGAGGAAACGCCAAGAAAAGAAGAAGTCTAAGGAAATTGAGGCGGGAGAGGAATTGGAAAAGGTAATGTCACAAGCCATCGCCACCTACGAAGCGGGCGAGACAGAAATCTTGTAGCAATCACAGGAGCCGGCTACCGTCGGCGAGCCAAAGCAAAACTTTTCGGCCCTAGAACCAACCCGACAAGTCAATCTGGGCACCGAGGAGGAGCCGAGGTTAGTGAGAATAGGGTCACGCTTAACGAACGAACGGTCCCAATGGTGACAACTCTCTAAAGGATCACATGGATGTATTCGCTTGGCAAATGCACGACATGGAAGGAATCGACCCAGAAGTCTGCTCACACCATCTGCGGATAGACCCCAAGTTCAAACCTATCAGACAAAAGATGAGAAGGATCGCACCGAGCTACAACCCGTGATGGAGGCCGAGTCGAAGAAAGCAGACGCGGCGGGAATTATCCGAAAGGCCCAATACCCGCAATGGATATCTAATATGGTGATATTCCCCAAAAGGAATGGGGGCGTCCGAGTTTGTGTCGACTATAGCGACTTGAACAAGGCATGCCCAAAGGACGACTTCCTCTCTCCCAAATCGACCAGCTAGTGGAATCCATTGTCGGGTATAAGGCGATAACACTCATGGACGGATACTCGGGATATAACCAAATCCCCCTGGCCCCCGAAGATCAGGAGCATACATCTTTTTTCACGCCAAGAGGAATGTGTTGCTACACCAAAATGCCATTACGGTGAGAAATGCGGGTGCTACATATCAAAGGCTGGTGGAAGACATGTTCGAGGATAAAATACACGACACCATCGAGGTATATGTGGACGACATGCTGGTCAAGAGCAAAGTGGCCAATACTCACATCGACGACCTTAGAGGCATCTTCCAAACCATGAGGAAGTACAAGATGAAGGCAAATCCGTCCAAGTGCACCTTCTGGGTCACCTCGAGCAAGTTTCTAGGATACTTAATCACCGACAAAGGGATCGAGGCAGATCCGAGATAAAATCAAAGCCGTAGTAGAAATGACATCACCATAAGCAGTTGGGACGTGCAACGGTGAACAAGGAACAGCGGCTTTAGGACGATTCATCTCTCGATCGTCGACAAGTGCAAGGATTTTTTCGGGACATTAAGAAAGGGAGATAAGTTTAAATGAGCCGAGGAGTGTGAGGAAGCATTCCAGAAAATCAAGCAACATATGGCGAGCCTACCGGTGTTACAAAGACCCGAGCCCGAGGACATACTAACACTGTATCTCGGGGCCACCAGTCATGCCATCAGCGCCGTGTTGGTCAAGAACGAGGGAGCAGAGGAAAAGCCGGTATATTTCATAAGCAAGACCATGAGCCCGGCGGAAAAGAACTACACCAGAATCGAGCAGCTCATACTAGCGTTAGTGTTTGCAACACAGAAGCTCCGGACGTATTTCCAAACTCACAAGATTCGGGTGCTTACCAAGTCCTCCATAGAGTCAGTACTTGACAACGCAGCTAGATCGGGGCGGATCTCTAAGTGGAGCGCGCAAATAAAGCAGTTCGATGTCTTCTACGAAATGAGGACAGCAGTGAAAGCATAGGCAGTGGCCGATTTTTTGGCAGACTTCCCCCTCAGTGACGAAGACGAAGTAGAAGACATCCCCGGAATGGAAGAAGATCGAGATGACCCACCCGACTTACTCGAGACCTGCAGCCCGACACGATGGGAGGTCTTCGTCGACGGGTCATCCAATAAAGACGGCTCGGGTTTAGGACTGGTCTTCACGACACCGAAGGGCAAGAAAATGGTCCACTCCTTTAGGCTTGAGTTTAAAGCAACCAACAATGTCACAGAGTATGAAGCAGTAATACATGCCCTACGCTTGATAGTGGAGATGGGCATCCAGGAAGTACGACTTACGAGCGACTCTCAGCTAGTTGTCCGAAAAATCAACGGGCAATACGCCATACATGATCCCTTGTTACAGAAATACTGGGAACTCGCCCAATTCTACATCGGACAAATACCAAGCATCAAATTCCGACACATCTGCAGAAAAGACAATCGGCATTCGGATGCCCTGGCATACATTGCTTCCATGTTGACGGACTCAAGCATCGAGGGCATCAGAGTTATGAGGGTCTTAATGCCATCAGTACCCGAGACCGAGGACGTCGGCGCACATGTTGCAGCTATCACTACCGACCAATATCGGGCCGACGATTGGAGGAAGCCGATTCACGAGTATCTCGAAACAGGAACATTGCCCAAAGGGCGACCTGAGATCAACAAAATCAAAAGCAAAGCAGCCGCGTACGAAATTCGAGACGGCATTCTCTACAGAAAATCGTACCTAGGACCATTGTTGAGGTGCTTAAGTAAAGAAGAGGGGCATACAATCCTTAATGAGTTGCACTATGGGGCGGCGGGAAACCATAGCTCGGGCCGTAGCCTGGCGGCACGAGCAAAAACCATGGGGTATTTTTGGCCATACATGAATGAGGACGCGAGGCACATGGCCCTCGTCTGCGATGAATGCCAAAAATTTGGAAAAAAGATACATGCGCCGGCGGTAACTTTAAACTCAGTTATCAGTCCCTGGCCTTTCGCCAAATGGGGAATCGACATCGTAGGACCATTGCACGTTGGATCGGGGCAGAGGAAATACTTAATTGTGGCCACCGACTACTTTACCAAGTGGGTTGAGGCCGCTCCATTGAAACACATCCGGGATAAAGATGTTTTCTGATTCATCTGGGAACATATCATATGTCGCTTGGAGATACAGGTGCAATCGTCTCCGACAATGGGAAGCAATTACAAGGCAAAAACATCGACCTGCTATTCAACACTTACAACATCCGAAAGAGCAAGTCCACGCCCCTATACCCCCAAAGCAATGGACAGGCCGAGATCACAAACAAGACCATCGCCGATAACATGAAGAAGAAACTTGACGGGGAATATGGGGAATGGTGTGAAGAGCTCTACAACGTCTTGTGGGCATATAGGATAACTCTTGAGGGAGGCAATGGATTGTCACCCTTCATGTTAACATACGGGACCGAAGCCATCCTGCCTACGGAGGCGATGATACCCACCACAAGGACCGAAGCGTGGAGGCGAAACATCTCGGCGGACCTTATCTTGGCTAAACTTGACGATCTAGAAGAAACAAGAGAGATGGCCCTGCAAAAGATGGAAAATTACCAACGAAGGATCTAGCGAGAGTACAACAAACGGGTTCGACCAAGAGAATTCCAACCGGGGCAGCTGGTACTAAAGCACCTACCTAGCTATGAGCGTGACAAGAAGGGCGGTAAACTTGCACCACGGTGGGGAGGACCCTACACAATAATTGAGAAGGTTGGAGAAGGGGCATACAAGATACTAAAACCGGACGGAACACCCGAGCCATGACCATGGAATGCGGCACGACTAAAGCTCTACCATCCATGAAACCAGGTAAGATATCTTGTCATCTATTTCCGTGAAAGGCCGCGTGGGGTTGGAAATATGTCAAGTGCGTCTGAATGGTCGTTTCGAACCCGGGGCGATGGCATTGTGCAAGTGCCGGGGCGACTTACACTAACACGGACTATTCGAACTCGGGGCGATGGCAGTGTGCAAGTGCCGAGGTAGTTCAGGGGCCCTGGCGGTTGGAAACCAGTGGCCGATTGTCGAGGCATGAGTACTCGACGTCGAGCGATCAACATTGCTCTCCTCGCAAGTGGCCGAAATCACTTGCCCAAGAAGATTAATCGATAACTTCTTGGGATGTCGATCCCATAGAAACTAGGCAAGACCCACTTCCCTTCCACTAGATCTCGAAAGACGGTGATGAGATGCCTCAGTCAGGACATGGCATCGGGCCCGATGACCCTCCTTGTTGAGTGTGTTCGACAGAAACGGCATTTATAACTAACCTATCTATTCGTACATGCATACATAACAAGGCTACGACAGCAAACCACACACAGGCTACTCAACATAAATAAGGATAATAACATCAGTAGTATAATAGCGTCAGTGGCAAGAAGAGCGAACAAACCGGCGACGCAGCACCCCAATCAAAGTTTATGAGAAAGTAAAGGTGTTCAAACGAATTACAACCCAGAAAAAAGGGGCAAGATAGCGACGCTTGTGCTGCAAAAAAAAATGATCACTCTTTGGAGGAAGTAGAAACCCGAATCGCCTTCTTGGCAAAGCATCGGCTCGCTTCTTATCAAGCACTTTGCCTTCACACCGGCTTTGACCTTCGATACGAGCTCATCACTGAACTTCGCCTTCTCGGCGGCAAGATCTGCGCTAGCTGCACCGATGCCGCTTCGGCGGTGGCGCTCGATCGAGCAAATGAGCCTCCCTCCCCTTTAAACGGACGATCTCTTCTTCCAACGAGGCTGCCTTCTTCGCTTCGGCTGCCAAGACAACAAGAACGGTCGGTCACCCAACAACAACGGTGAAACAACAACACGGAAAGTACTACACAAGGCACACCACCTTCCAACAAAGGGGCAATTACTCTAATGGACTCCTCGGACTCGGAGACAGGCTACACTCGAGAGAAGATATCTTGAAGAAAGTTCTAGATATCGCATTCGTTAAACTCATTAGTGGGGCAATACTTCTTGTGATCACTCCACTCGTCCCTCTGTCGAGAGGGGGCTGCCTGTAAACCTGAAAATTGAGCACGAACCCAATCCAACTCCTCAAAAACCTTTACGGACTCCTTAAGCTTCTCAAGGGACTCTCGGCCACACTTCTCGGCAGCGTCCCTCTCCCCCAAGATCCGGAGGCGATCTGCATGCAAATCTCGAACCTGAAGTCTTAACCGACCACATTGACCCTCTAAGTTGTCGGCCAATAATGTTTTATCGGCCGCTATACCTTGGAAATGAGCTAGGTTCGCCCTCAGATTATCAATTTCCTCGGGAACATACTCAAAAGTCTCGTACCGATAAAGTTTGGATTGAAGATCTTCAATATCGGTTTCTAGACGATCAATCTTAGCATCCTTATTAACTATTCTCTGTTGTAAGTTCGAAACGTGATCTCGTTCTATGTTCGCTTCCCTCTTCAACAAACGACACCTTGTGGCAGCGTCGGCCTCCGCAATAGAAGATTCGGCTAAGCAGGGAGTACTAAACTTAGGATATTGGCACTACAAGATCAATCATAATTAGTTGCGAGTAAAACGAATACCTTGGGTTTTGGCCAACTCCTTCTCCAACCCTCGAGACCGTTCACGCTCCTGCTGCAACAAGAGACGAAGACCCTCCCTCTCGACGGCCTCCGGCGTTGGATGGCAGACATTCAACAGCGGCGGTTGACATCCTAAGAACAACACCAACATAGTCAGCACTAAACAAAAACAAGAACGCAACACCCGAACACTCAACTCACCAGGAGATCAAAGGTACTTTTCAGACCAGCTTCATACAACGAGACGGCATTGATCTTCTCCTCATCGGACAGAGAGGCAAAATCGGGAGAAATAAGTGCCCCAAGCGAGTTGCACATAGGGCCCGAGACGGTGAAGGAAGTACTGCTGCAGGAATTAGGAACCACGGCGGGGAAAGTCTTCGTGGTTGGCCCCTCGACGGCAACATTCTCCACATCACAGTCGATCAAACGGTTCCCACCACCACCCGACTTCTCCGTCTGCCTCGACTCCCCCTCATTACCAAGGGCATCATCCTCATCATCAAAAGACCTTCTTCATCATCACCTTCGAGACACAACATACACAACGCCATCGGCGAGAACAATCCCTTCATGACCCACTTCAGGGCACATTCCTCTCACGGCAGACGCATCCTCCTTAGGTTCTTTACCCCTTCCCTTGGGCTTCCCACCTACAAAGGCAGACGAATCGTCGGGACGACTTACGAGGCGACCTCCCGGGAAATGTGACAAAGGTAGTCGATCATCGGGATCCTCACCGTCCTTCGCCGAAGCACCATCAGCCTTGTCAACCCTCAGCTTCTGTGCATGAGTCGACGTCAGAACCATGCAAGGCAACAAATAGGGGCACGTACATGTACGTTAAATAGAAAATAATAAGTATATTTGTTACCTTCCCTGTATCCTCCTCGGCTCCTGCAATTCTATCTCTCTTCCGATGAACGAAAGCCTCAGAAGGAATACCCTGGGACTTAGTCTGAAAAACACCAAAACAAAACATCACCCCGCAAGTCGCCCGAGCCGATCAATCAAACTAGAGACAGAGAAATGCACTGACCCGATCAACATTGACTACCCAGAAAGGATAAAATTCGGCCGGAGGAGGGAGTTTGCCACTCAAAAGAGGACCGGAAATAGCCAAGGGAACCCGGTCCCAAGCCGTGTCATTAGTATGACGGGCGTGTTTGTTGGAACTCTTTCCCTCGGGATCTTCATCCAAAAGAAGTCTCCTAACTCCTTCGGGAAGAGTTTTATGACGATGAGGGCTGGCAAAGCAAACTTGGCGAGATCACCATTAGTAGTGGTCCCGCTCCGATAATTATCGTGAACCGGCGGGAGTATAGTCACTCGCACAGGAAGGATCGTAGGTAGATCAAGTAGTAGGAGCACACTCGCCTCGACTACGCTTCTCCCACTCGGACAGGATACGGAAAGTGTTACCATTCCATTGAGCCAAGGCACGGCACGGACGAATCTTAGAAAGGGCCTCATACAGGAACGGACGACTAGGATCATATAGAGGGAAACGCAGCCCGAGCTCTAGCTGGCCCCTGGTGACAATGGTCGCCTCGGCTGAATGAGGAAATCTCAAAACATCCTCCTTCTTCAGAACACCCCTCTGGCCTGAAAAGAGCCTGACATCGTATCCATGAAAACCGAATTCATCTTTCAGCTGTTGAACGTATTGCTCGTCCGTTAAGTCCTTAGCAGTCCTATTGTCAGCCCTACAAGAAAACGAAGATGGGTTATCAGGAAAGATAGAATCTAGAGCGCGGTAATCATACTTGGAAGGACTCTCTACGACAAACATGGAATCAAGCGGTACGCCGTCTTCATCGGAAAACACATAACTAACACACCTTCTTTCCGTCATTTGAGGGGTTGAAGATGCCATAAAAACTAATGAGAGAAACGACAGGAGAAGCGAAACACAACCAGGACCGGAGGTTGCAGCGGCAACAGAGACGGAGAAGACGACGGATAATGAGGAAGAGAGGAAAGAGATCTGTCGATGAAACAGCCAACAACGACGAAAAGAAGATGGAGAAGGAATGAAGTTGCAGAGAGGATAGAGAAAGAATGAAGTTGCAGAGAAGGAAATAAAAGGGAAACAAGGTTTAGATGTCGGACTTATAAACCCCTCCTGTGGTAACCGGCGAAGAAGGTGAACCGGTTGCAGCAACTAAAGCGAGTGGGGAACAGCATGCGCAAAAACCGGCATGACCGAGGACGTGGGAAGACGAGGCGGTTTTTCTTCCCCACGTGTTGACCACACGAGTGGAAGAAGGGGCATAAATGTAGGTGTAAATAATCCACAGGGACAGGTGGAATAATCCTAAGCCATGGCGTACCGGAGAAAGTATGCATTTAGAGTACCGGATCACTTCCCCGAATCTGGGCGCGAGAAAAGAGGAGCGGAGACAGCTCGAGAAGTCGACGAAAAAGGGGAAAAGTTATGATGTGATGGTCATCGGGTGCTGGAGCAATAAATGCGCTGACAGAGTTGGTAAAGAGATAAGAAGAGCTCGGTCAGGGAAGACTCGGCCAAGGATCCAAAGGGCGACATCGATCATCCCCACCAAGTGAGCGACATCGAGTGACGGGATAGCAGAAGGAGACATCACTCGGCTAGGCATCTCGACCCGAACAAATAAGAACATCGGCTGAGATATCAACTGATCACCCGAGAAGAACATCAAGGAAGCTACGCCAGGCCTAACACCGTAGCACTGGATGTATCATCACCTGTAACTATAAATATAGACCGTGTAGAGAGGTAAAATTCAAGTAACAGGAGAGAGAGGAGAGAATACCAGGCGTTGAAAGAAACACTGCGTCTTGTAACCTTGAATCAAGTAATAAGATCATCTTTTAACCCCGTGGACGTAGGTAATCATGCCGAACCACGTATATCTTGTGTTCTTTCATGTTTACGCGTATTACTTTCTTAGTATAGTTCTTTGGATGTAGTAGTAGGATTTTCTACATCTACAAAGGTAATGCCATCACGATCATGAAATCGGATGATGTCCTGCCATAACATGTGATATCCAGAATCAAGGTACTTACCTTTGGCCAAGGGAAGAATCACTTGACTGAGATATCGCCCTTCGAAGCATGGTTAAGAAAACAAAAAGTGACTCAAACATCTGATCACCCAACCAAGGGAAAAGTGTAACCTAAACCGGACACTATTAAAAAGACTAAGAGGGCACTAAAGGTAGAGGGAGATCTGCTATATTCGCCCAACACCGTAAGAGATGACTTATCCAATTAAGGAATTGATCACTCCTTGGATATTTCACCCAAGGTTGGACCAAAAATATACACCAAAGTCCCCTAAAACCAACAACATGGGACTGTTGTACGACAGGCATAAAGAAGAAAGAAGTTACCATTCATACTGTTAGATAAGTTAACAGAAAATATCAAAATGCCTCCCACATACGAGGACTTATCAAAGCATAAGTCGCAAAATACCGCCTCCCACATTTGAGGACTTTCCAAAGATAAATAAGTATTTTCGTCTCACAACATACCAAACGATGTTTACTACATATAACCTCGGGCACAACACGAGGCCCAGGTGCTAAAAGAAGAAAGTTAAAAGTCCTTAAAAGGAAACACTTACACGAACAGGAAAGCAGACAAGTTCAAGTCTGTCCATCACCAGGAGCACCCTGGTCAGTGTCTATCTGATCCTCGCCCTCAGCAATATCAGGAGAAATTTTCTCAGACTCGTACTCGACGGATGGTGGTGGGATCGCAATGTTAGAAGCAGCAGCTGCAGCGACTTGATGGTGCTCATGAAGGACGGCGGCTCTGCAGGCCTTTGTTATCATAGCCTTATACTCCACGTGAAGGTTGTTCAACTTATCATTCTTATCAGCATGTTCAGCCGCTAGATCTTCCTCATGATGATTTACCAACTCATTGAGCTCCTCATCAAGACTTAGCCTCGCCCCTGTCTCTTCCTCCAACTGCCTCTCCAACTCTGCATTACGCTTACGAGCCTCTGCAAGGATAAATGGAAGACGTTAGTCTGTGAGAAACATCACAGTAAAATAATACATAAAACTAATGTTGTTAATTAGCAACCTTCATGCTCGATTAAAACAACAGCTAAGTTCTGTTCTAGATGGATCTTCTCAGTGTCTAAGGAACTAATTTGCACCTCAGCAGGAGTTACAGCAGCACCACCGGTCGAACATGATACCACATGTCTATCGCGTTCCCTTTCGAGCGCAATAAACTCTCTCTTAAGTCGTCTTAGCGCTTCCCTATCGTCCTCAGCCTGTGCCAACAGAGGAATATGATTGGACTGCCACTTAATAAGCCCATCCTTATGAGCTCGGAGCAGCTTGATCTCATCTGAGCGATCTACAGCTACTTGCTTAGCTTTGTCCAACAGCGTACGAAGCTCCACAATGCGATATCTGTGAACATCCACATCGGTCTGCATATTAATTTTCTCTTGCTATAAGGCATCGATCTTGCATTGACGAGAACTCACGTCAAGCTTCAAATTGGCAAGTTCTCTGCCATGCTTACGACCAATATTATCTAGTCTCTCCTCCAATTGTATGTTAGATATTCGGGTTGGACCCGAATATGGTCGCCCATATTGTATGTGGCAAGCCCGGTAGGGTTCCATATTCCTTAGGTTTGGAACCTATATAAACATCTCTAGCATAAGTGTAAAGGGTGACGTGATTCCACCAATATCACACATAAGTTTACCATAAGAAAAGTGGTAGCTCTAACCCTAAAGGGAGTTATCATTAGAAAAAAAAAAGGTTTCAAGTTCTTAGCCTGTGAAACAAGCTTGTGCTCATCATTGGTGATTGTAGTACCTGCTAATCGTCGTGTTGGATCGTTGTTGTTGCTGCTGCTGTTCCTTGTCGATCCAAATCGGAGCTCAAGTTCTAGGTATGAACCGATACCCGCTTCCGCTTAATCGTATAATATCTAATATTGGTATCATGAGCTATTGGTTTGCTGCGTTTTCGTGCTTGATATAACATGCTTTGTATGCTTGAAAGTTATTGATAACATGATAGTATCATGATTAGGGTTCTTGTTGTTTTTTTTTTGGGTTAAAAACCATTAATGGATGTATAAATATTTCGGATCTTGATAAAGGTGTTTTGGTTTGAAATATTTAATTGGGTATGTTCATTATTGATTCAAATGATCTCCTGGAAAGTTTTGTATCGTTTGAACATGTGGTTTGAAAGATATTGCAAAAACCCTAGTTTTATATCATGTTTGTGAGCAGTGGTTTGATGATTGTTTTGATGTATATATGTCGATCCATGTTAATTAAAATTAATATATATAGATAGTGCTCTCTGAGAGCTTTCTTTTGACATATTATTTGCTTGAATCGGAGCTCGTATGAGTGAGATATGGTCTCCCAAAGTTGGTCATGCGCGCCATCGCTGCTGGAATTTTAGAGAAGACGATGAACGAACCGAGTCAACACTGTTCACAAATCGGCGAGTTACACTGTTTAAGAATCGGCGAGTTAACTCGGCCCAGATCGGCGGTTTAGCCCGCGGTTCAGACCAGGTGGGTCGCCTCGCGGTCCAGTCCGCACGGTGAGTCGGCTCGCGGTCCAGCCTCGGTGGGTCACCATCGCGGTCCAGACCAGACCTGCGAGTCAGCTCGCGGTTCAGATCGGTGGTTCGTTTCAGGGTTCGGTTCGGTTCGGTTCGCGGATTGACCCTAATAATTTGTTTCACTTTTTTTCTCTATCTTGTGGTTGTCGGATCAACTCCAATTTTGGTACCCTAAGGTTTTTCGACGCTCTGAATTCAATAAAACTATTTTCAGGACCTAATTAGATTCACATGATAGAGTTTCTTTGAAATTATATGGTAAATCGCTTTATCCGTGATAACATGTGAATGGTTTATGTTGTGATTGTATAATTTCTTTAATATACAACATGTATGGCGCTGGATTGAATTCATATCGTACTGAATTGTATGTCTAGATAACATGTTGATTGATTAGGTAATCATCTTGGTTTGATAACATGTTTGGTTGAATTATAATCTTGATTGAATAACATGTTAAAACAATTGAGTGGGAGGTTGTTTGGTTGAGTTTGTTTAATTCCCAAAAACCATTAACTTGCGCATATATTAAATAGATGTAGAAAATATTACTTGTGGCGCGAGAGATGATTAGGAGTTTAACGATTTTTCGATCTTGCGACTTGTAATGTTGTTTTACTATTTATTTAGATTAATGCAGCAAAGTTATTTTTGAATGTGTATAGTGCCATAAGTTTAATATCCTTTTCTTATTTTTCGCATGCTATGTTAGACTAAATGGCTTCCAAGAACATCATTGCTGATTTGAACAAGGGTGAAAAACTTGATGGCGACAACTATAACATCTGGCGCCAAAAGATCGTTTTTCTCTTGAATGATGATGGGCTGCAGGAAATAACGAGCATGTGATGCCTCGGCCTGAGGAGGGTACAACGGTTCAACACCGTCGCAACCTCGAGGCTTACCAGGAATGGATTAAGAAGGATCGCAGTGCTCGTCATATGATCCTGAGCTCAATGCACAATGATCTCATTGGAGAGTTTGAGAACCACCAGTTTGCTCATGACATGCTAGAGGCAGTCAGGCAGAAATTTGGAGTTACCTCTGTGGCTAAGTTGCGCGCTTTAACTATGAAGTTTGACACTTGTCAAAACAAGCCGAATGTTACAATGAAGCAACATTTGAGGACAATGTCATCAATGATACGCGAACTTGAGGCTGCAGGTCATCACTTGACAGATGAACAACAGGTACAAGCTGTTATTCGTTCGTTACCTAACTCTTGGGAGCAGATGAAGCAAAACATGACACATAATGATAATGTCCGCACTTTTGAGGATATTTCTCGTCGTGTGGAACTAGAAGTCGAGCGCTTGGAAGCGCCTAAGACCCGACGATTCTATTTTATTTCTTGCTGAACATTTCGCATAAGACCAATGGGTCTAAGCGCAAGAGGGTAAGGGTTCTTCGGGCAAGAATCCTCGTGATGGATCCGGGTCGTCCACTACCAACGCTCCTAAGCGCAAAAAGAGGCAAGCGTCTTTGGTAAGAAAGACAAAGCGAGAGATGAAATGCTTTAAGCGTGATAAGAAAGGACACTTCGCTCGTGAATGCACCGAGCCAAAGAAGGTAATTTCGAGCCTATTCCTCGCTATGAATGTTTTGTTTCTAGTCAAGCATTAGTTGCTCATTCTCCTCATTTGTGGGTTGTAGATTCGGGAGCAACCGACCATGTAGCGAGGGACCGAGAAGGGTTCCTAGATTATCGTCGAGTTCCTGCTGGGAGCATGAGAGTTTATATGGGGAACACAACTAGCATAGAAGTACTTGGCATCGGTACCTATATGCTAAATCTGCGACAAGGGCGCACGATAATCCTCCATGATGTACTTTATGCTCCAGATATTGACGAAATTTAGTTTCGATTAATAGTATGTTGCGTCTAGGCTTTAGTTTTCTTTTTGAGGGTAATTCATTTAAGATTTGCTTGGCAACCGATTTTTATGGTTTTGGTTTTATGTCGGATGGTTTTATGGTTTTGGATATTGACAATTCTAGTTCTTATGATGCTAATAAATCTATTTCATTAGTTGCATCTTCTTCGGATGTTAATAATGATTCTGTGATTTGGCATGCTAGATTAGGTCATATAGGGCAAGAAAGGATGACTAGGCTAGCTAGAGAAGGTATTTTAGGACCCATCGCTAAAGTCTCCTTGCCTACCTGCGAACATTGTCTTGCAGGAAAAGCCATTAGAAAACCGTTTGGGACAGCCAAAAGGGCCTACGAGCCTTTGCAATTAATTCATTCTGATATAAGTGGCCCAATGAACGTTAAGGCAAGACATGGAGCCTCTTATTTCATCACTTTCATAGATGACTTTACGCGATATGGTCATATTTACTTGATATCCCACAAGTCAGAAGCATTGGACTGCTTTAGACGCTATGTATGCGAAGTGGAAAATCAACTAAATAAGAGCATTAAGGCTCTCAGAACTGACCGTGGACGCGAGTATCTATCTGACCTATTCAAAGGGTATTGTGAGGAAAAGGGGATCCTGAGACAATTGACTATTCCTGGTACTCCGCAACAAAATGGTGTAGCAGAGAGAAGGAACCGTACTTTGTTAGACATGGTTAGGTCAATGATGGCGCAGGCTCATCTTCCTATTTCTTTTTGGGGAGATGCGTTACTGACTGCTGCCTATGTCCTTAATCGTGTGCCTTCAAAGTTAGTACCTTCCACCCCATATGAATTATGGACCGGCAGAAAACCCGAATTGGGTAATTTGCGACCATGGGGTTCAGCTGCTTATGTACACAATAGTTCTCATCGGTATGGGAAGCTGGGCCCTCGAGCGAAAAAGTGTATCTTTATCAGATATTCTGATCACTCAAAAGGCCATGTGTTCATTGGTGAGCATCCTGATGGAAGTGTAACTGAGATTGAGTCACGTGATGCAGATTTCCTTGAACAGGACTTTCCTAGAAGGAACTAGGTAGGGGGAGATCTTAGCCTCTTTGAGGTGGAAGAGTCAATGGAAGACACACCAATTCGTCTAGTTGAGAATAGCGAAGAAATTCCTCGTTCTCCTCCTAGGGAAAGTGGGAGTGTTCCACCCGATAATGGATTGGCTCCATCGAATCGGGAACCCCAATCTCGGAGAAGTGAACGTGGAAAAGTCCCTCGTCGTCGTTTTCGAGATTGGGGGGGAAAGTTTCATGGTTTGCTCACATGATGACGCAGAGCCTAAGAATTTCAAAGAGGCTATGTCATCTCCTAAAAGGGAAAAATGGATTATTGCATCGAAAGAAGAGATAGAATCAATGAGGATTAATGGTGTGTGGCAATACGTTGACCTCCCAGAAGGGCGCAAGGCTATTGGAAACAAATGGGTTTTCAAAGTCAAACGCAATGCGGAAGGTTTAGATGAAAGATATAGGGCTCGCCTTGTGGCGAAAGGCTACACCCAACGGGGAGGGTGTTGACTACGAGGAAACTTTCTCCCCAGTGGTGAGAATTGCCTCGATACGCCTTATGTTAGCTATTGTCGCACATATGGATTTGGAACTTCATCAAATGGATGTTAAGACTGCATTTCTCAATGGAGAACTAGATGAGGAAATTTACATGGAGCAACAAGAGGGCTTCGTGATTAAAGGTTAAGAGCGCAAAGTTTGCAAGCTCCAAAAATCTATTTATGGCCTAAAACAATCATCTAGACAATGGTATTTAAAATTTGATCGAGCCATTGTTTCCAATGGGTTTACGATGATAGAGGAAGACCATTGTGTGTACGTTAAACGGTCCGATAAAGGTTTCCTTATCCTGTCCTTATATGTTGATGATATCCTTATAATTTGGAAGTAACATGGAAATTGTTGTCGCCACAAAGAGTGGTTGTCCTCAACTTTTGAGATGAAGGACATGGGAGAAGCAAGTTATGTGCTCGGGATTAAGATCCTTAGAGATCGTTCAAAGAGACTTTTGGGTATGTCACAAGAGACGTACATTAAAAGGGTTCTCGAGCGATTTCACATGAAAGATTGCAAGCCCATAGACACACCAGTTGCTAAAGGTCAGAACTTAAGCCTTGAGATGTGCCCTAATACCCCTGAAGAGAAAGACAGGATGTCGCGGGTACCCTATTCCAACGCAATTGGGAGCCTGATGTATGCTATGATGTGTACTCGGCGACATATGCTATGCTTTATTGGATTAGTTAGTCGGTACCCGGTCGAATCCCGGTTTTGAGCACTGGCAAGCGGTCAAGAGGATACTAAGGTATCTTAAAGGGACGAGCGACCTCATGCTATGCTACAAGGGTTCAGATCTACGTCTCAGTGGTTATTGTGATGCTAATGGCGAAATGGGAGAGCAAAAATGCACATCAGGGTATGCTTTCTTGCTAAATGGCGGGGCCATCACATGGAGTAGTAAGAAACAGATCAATTGTCGCTATGTATTCAATGGAATCGAGTTTGTATCTTGTCAAGCTGCAGTACAAGAATCTAATTGGTTAAGGAGGTTCTTTGAGAGTTTTGAATTTGTCACTCACGCCGATGCGGTGAAAATTCACATTGATAGCACATCAATGATTGCTTATGAAAAAGACCCAAAGTACCATGGAAAGACTAAGCACATTGATAGGAGGTGTTGTTTTATTAGAGCTGCTCTTGCGGAGAAAGAAATAGTTTTGGAGTACATGCCTACAGAATTGATGATAGTTGATCCCCTTACTAAACCTATACCAAGGGATGTTTTCATGTCTCATGTTAGAGCGTTAGGTTTACGTAGGTGGTAATGGATGTCTCTTTTATTTATTTATTGTTCTAAGACATGATGATCGTAGATGCATATGTTTTATGGATATTTATTAATAATCAATACAATTTGATAATGGTTCATTGTTATGATTGATTATTTACTTATGGGCATGGATATACACGCTGACATTGGTGCATAGAGATGCATTATGTCAAAACTTGATTAATATGTCACCTGGTATGGACTGGCTTACTCACATAAGCAGTCACCTTTTGGCGCTAAGGAGAGCGAGCAAAGATGAGATGATGCATCGCCTTGGCAATACCAAGATGAGATCTATATAGTGAAGATCGATGATGAATGTACCTACTGTTCATCATACCTTAAAGAATAGCCAAATAAGAAATCTCTTCCACGGCGCTTGTTGAAAGCGAGCAATTAGAAATTTCGGATTAGGCGCAAGAGTTGCGACTAAGTCAAGATTTGTAGAGTGTAAGAGTTTGTGACATATACTTGTTTAGTCAAGTAAAACTCCACTCTAGCGCATTTTCATATTATGCGTGCTTGCGACCACTACGGAGGTGCGAAAATTGTTCCTGCTTTTCTCACCATGTGAGTCCGTATGATAATTAGATTATACAGGTAACCTTACGACTTTTGACTTTGTTATTAAGTAAAGATTCGATGATTGCTACTTTAGTATGTGTCCTGTGGCCATGAATGATCCGGCTTAAAGGGTACATATCCTGGGAAGCGATTGATTCGAAACTTCATGACAATAGGGCGAAAGGAAGGTCATCAAACTCATGAATGTTTTATATTCATAGTCGACGACTTGAGTTGCCTTCTTTGGAGTTGCAACACAAGTGTGAATGTATTTACAATAAGCTAGCATGAGGGTTAGACTAGCTCTACGAGGGATCAGAGTAGTCTAGACCAATGAGATTTTGATGGACCTAGGATACTACGAGATACGAACATTTTTTTTAAAGGGTTGATGTCTCTATGCTGACTCATATTGAGCTGCTAGTATGGAGCTCCCAAAATGCAGGTACCTCGACGGTCGCACGGGCTATTTACTAATATGAACTTTTCTTTCTTTTCGGTACAATCCACACACACTATGTGCGAGTGGGAGATGTTAGATATTCGGGTTGGACCCGAATATGGTCGCCCATATTGTATGTGGCAAGCCCGGTAGGGTTCCATATTCCTTAGGGTTTGGAACCTATATAAACATCTCTAGCATAAGTGTAAAGGGTGACGTGATTCCACCAATATCACACATAAGTTTACCATAAGAAAAGTGGTAGCTCTAACCCTAAAGGGAGTTATCATTAAAAAAAAAAAAAAAAGGTTTCAAGTTCTTAGCCTGTGAAACAAGCTTGTGCTCATCATTGGTGATTGTAGTACCTGCTAATCGTCGTGTTGGATCGTTGTTGTTGCTGCTGCTGTTCCTTGTCGATCCAAATCGGAGCTCAAGTTCTAGGTATGAACCGATACCCGCTTCCGCTTAATCGTATAATATCTAATATTGACGGTGGCTACCAATAGAGGGACTAATTCAGCAATATAGAACCTACCATGAAGGCACAAAATCTAGACAAATGTGGAAATAAATACCTTCCAACTCTTTCATATCCCGACGAAAGGACAACGCTTACTGTTTAGCCACCTCCACAGCATAACGAAGCCGATGAACCTCTTGCTCAGCATCCCTGGCTCGCTTCCTAGCGACACGAGTCTTGGACAACATTCCAGTCCTTAAATTATTGTTCTAGTAAATCAAACAACAACGCAAGTCAAAATTGGGGCAATGAAACCCGATTTAATAAAAGCTAAATCAAATAAAGTTAAATACATACTGCATGAACAAGTTGCTGCTGAGCAGACTTGGGCAAAGAAGTCAAGATACGAGATTGCTCGTCCTCACTTAGCCGAACATACTGGTCCGAGCATAGTATTTTCATCGCCTCGAAGTCAATACCAAAAATGGTCACAGACGAACTAGACGAAACCGTCAGAGCAGGAGGAAAGCCACCAGCAAAGCCACTTGGTACACCAGGAACACCAACACGGAACCAAGGGAAGAATACCACTAACTCAAGTACTCGTATTGGGAACAGCACCCTGGTCAGCGAGATTACTCGCCTGGGGCAGACTCACATCCGATACAATAGCAACGCCACCGGTATTGACGGGATCATTTATCAACGCTTGGTCAAGATCATCAAAGAATGCATCACCAAGATCCACCACCTCATTCCCACCAAAAATCGCATCAATATCAACCTCCATGGCATGCTACGCCACAACCGCAAGAGCATTAGATGACCCAGAACCATCAGCAACCCTTCTCCTCTGCCAAAAACCCGAAACCATCGAATGCTAAGGCATAAAATAAGGGCAACGTATATATACATTAAAATACTAAGACAGTATTTTCTACCTTAGCATCATTAATAACCCGAGGAGATGGCGAGGGACGTCTACGAGATGGAACCCATTTAAGCTCTCATGGATTTTAAGGTGGCAGATGATTATGCATATCAGGAATCCCAGGAAGGACATTTCCAATCTCATCCCAACCAAAAATTTATGGCCCCATGATGCGAATAGGAACCAAAAACCATTTGGGATCGTGAGTCTTACGAAGCATAAAATTGCTGGCAAGAGAAGTATCCAATTCGGTTATGATCCGAGGACCCTTGGGAGATTTGCGAGATCTAGATTTCCCAACCCCGAAACCCTCAAATGCATCGGACGACTGCTGACACCAGTAGTTATCCACAAATATATCGGATGTGTACAAATCCAACTGAGAAGGAACGAACTGATTCTTCGGATGATCAGTAACTTTGCCTTTACTTCGCGGATTACACTCTCGCATAATCCTATAAAATTTACCATTGGGTTGAAAAATACCTCGCTGGGGAGTAAGCTTAAAGCACCTCGTACTGGAATAGATCTAGCGGACAATATAGAAGATGAAGAAGCCCCTCCTCTAGCTGGCCTACATCCACCACGATCTCGTTGGGACCACAAGGGTTATCCATCAAGATCTTGTTGGTCAAGATGCCGGCTTGACCCGCCTGACTGGCAAAAGAAACCTCAAACCTTCTCAGACGATAAGTAACTTTCACCATCTCCAGGTAAACTTCATCAGAAAGATCGGAAGCACGACTAGTACTGAGAGGCTCCATAGGTCTCTTATCAGCACTAAGAATAAAAAATCAAAATAAATTAGAACATACATCGGTGGAAAAATGGCGACGATAACAACGACTCTCAGAAACTTCACAGTTGGAGAACAATGGAGAAAATCATCGATTAAAGTAATCATGATGATCACAGAGTCCAAAAAAGTAAATCAATGGCAAGAACCACTGATTCAAACAAATATGACAATCACACAGTTCAAAATAACGGTGTAAACCACCGGAGAAAACAAAATAAAAAACAAAGGAAGGGGACCATACCGTCTTGAATGTCGAGATGGAGAGTTTCTCCCAGACATAATGAACTTCTTTATAGGAGACAAGAATTTAAGAAGAAACAGCAAGAGACAAAGAAGAGAAAGAATGAAAAAGTTCTGAACCTTGAAAACAGTTAATAAAGGCGTCATTCTATTCTCCCAAAAGATTTTTTAAGAAACCAATGGATAACCAACCGGCGCCTTAAGTCCAACAGGTAAAAGCGCACTAAAGTGCAAACGTGGCGGAAATCTCGGACGTGGCGAAAAAGACGGGACGGTTACGAAGTTTTCTTCCCATCATTCCCCTGGCAAGTTGCAAAGAAAATGAGCAAAATGTGAGGGTAAATTACCCGATGCCCATGTGTCAAAATCCTAAGGGATAAATACATGACAAGATAATGATATGGGAACACCGAATCCTACTCTGAAAATGTGAGTTTGTCTGAATCGAGACGCCTGCCACAACGCCACATGAATGACGCGTGTGAGGAGTGGTCTAATCCGCTCAGACGGTCAAGTCTAAAAAGAAGGACTGCATTTAATGAAGGATAAGAATAGACGTGGACAAATCTACATCGCAATGGAGGCTCGGGCGATCTATACTACTACCCAGAGGTGATAGAGCACGAGGTTCTCTAGAGAAGGGATACACGATGACGAGCAGAGTGAGACGACTCGGATGGAGGGCCAAGAAAGCCATCACGAGGGGTAGTATAGAACCAGTCCGAAGCAGCGGAGGCGATGAAAGACAGATCCACCCGACCAGGCCTTCACGAGTCTAGTTTTCCTATAAATACCAGTCCATGTAAAAGGAGATGGACAACTTATGTAAGAATAGATGGTCTTTCTACAGAGAATTCCTGAGATAGATCTAGATAGAGAGAAAGTAATAAATCTAAGTGATATTTGTAATTCATTCAAGGGTAAGACCTTATAATCAATAAAGAAAACATCTTCTTTCTCGTGGACGTAGGTCTTCATGGTCGAACCACGTTATATGCTTGTGTTAATCTTTACTTTCTATGATCTTTACATATTGTTCATCTTCAATCTTGTATGTTTTATTAGTTTATAGTCTTTAGATTTACTTGGGTATAGTTATCAGAAGAGATGCGACTACACTGGACTTGGTCCCGAGGTTTTTCTGCATTTGCAGTTTTCCTCGTTAACAAAATCTTGTTATGTCATTTACTTTAACTTTCTGCAATTATACTTTTTATTATAATTTAAATTAAATTACACAAATGTTAACTTCGCCATACTTGATAGTGATCCTATAGAGTTTGGTTAAGTCTGAATCTATTATCGAGTATCACACTTTGGTAGTCATACTGTCTCAATCTTGTATCCATAAACAATCACACAAAGTGTGAATACCAATTTGTTGTATTGTGTGACAGACCGGAAAATTATGCCTTTGGCGCATTGCCACGCAGGCCGTAACTCCCCCGATGCGCCATGATGAAGCTACGATCCGGGCCTTAGGGCTAGCCAAATACACGTCCATTTTCCCTTTCAAGCATGATCGTGGAGCATGATGCAGCTAACTTAGCTTAGACACCGTTCCAACTTACCCTTGTCTCGCAAAAGGGTTTAAGTCCAATGCCAATGCATTTTTCATGCATCTGTGGCTTTACCTTTACGTAGGGAATTCATCAGTGAATTTCCTAGCTAGCCGAGAAACCGTCATATTGCCGTGTCTTGTCCAGGCATAATCCTTGGACTTTGGCATAGGCCGCACCAAGCCCTTGCCATTTCCTACGTTACCTCGCTTACCAACTCTTTATAACTTTATAGGAAGTATTAGCATCCACTTACTGGCATGCAACTAAGCCCCATCAAGTCTGGCCACAATCATCTCTTGTGTCGAGCTACCGAGCTTAGATGATATGAGGGGCGAACGTGCTGGACCGGCAATGCTACAACTCATTGTGGCTTCCTAAGTACCCTTCGCTACTCAAAAGGGATCAAGCACAGACCGTATTTTATCCGCGAAGGTACAAGCAACTTATTCCAACTCGTTTGCTAGGCCCTGGCCAAGCAACAGTGGTAATAGCCTAGTCCGTATAGGTCGTTCCGTCAAATACATCCAAGTGATGCATCATCGAGTCCTTGGAATGGCATAGTGATGCCTCAACATCATATGCTCCATTAGTAAGGTTGTGCGACTAAGAATGAGGCCTGAGCATCATTCATACCGTTCTGGACAAGCTATGAAGCTTACTTGGTACATAGTCCGCATATGCACCTTCAACCAACTACCCCTCCCTATATATGTTAATTTGACATTTTTAGATCTCAATTTGGGGGACCAAAAATCTTTCATCAACTCCCCGTTTACTATTCATGGCCATTGACATGGCTTTCTGAATGACCCTCCAAGATGGATGTACATTCAGTTCTGGCTCACATGCCAGTTCCACTTTCCGGTCAGGATGGCTGAACATTTCCCGAGACAAATACTATGAAGGGCCGTGATGGTTGTAATTCCGACTTTGGCCCATAGGCCACACCAATGTCCAGCCGTGTTGGATGTACATTACCAACCCGATCTCCAGCCATGTTGGATGTCCACTGCCAACCCTATGTCCAGCCATGTTGGCTGTACATATCCAACTCGATGTCCATCCATGTTGGCTGTACATTTTCAAGGTCATCTACCCAACTGACCTAATGCATCATTTTATGCAAGATTGGCTCTTGGCCAATGTAGCTTCCAACCAATGATATATTAGCCTTAGCCAATATGCATATGCGATATGCCTTACTTGGCACCAGATATGGCCTATGGCCAAATGAATCTCACCATCAAATGGCGCATCTTTTAGCATGCGCCATGCTAAAAACACGAGGTGTTACATTATCACAACCTTCAAAGAATTTCGTCCCCGAAATTCGAAACCAAAACTATTGTGGACAATCCCTTCGAGTTGGATTTCCTGAGAAAAAGTCTCATACCAGATGCTTAGAAATCATGGGTTTCTTCAAGTTGTCATGAACAACAATTTAGACCTTCTGAGCACATGTCCCGTACCACCTGCCCAGGAATCCAAAAAGTGCCCACAACAAAACCAAGAATCGCAATTGGCCAGTGCCAAGAGGATATCTCGACAAGGTATCCTAGATAGCATCCCATACTACCACCCAGGAATCCCTAAGGTTCACAAGTTGAAAGATGTCATCGAAATGACAAGGCAAAACTTAACGCAACACTGTGAGGAACAATCTCTAATGCCAGTGGAGTTGGATGCAAGCCACCATCCCTGACGGATTTACCGGGTTGACACTCGTAAGTGGGATGCTAGCCAGGCCTGAAAACGCACACCCTTGGCCAGTGCCAACGTGTGGGATGATCAGTCCCATTGTCTACCCACCATCCCAGACGGTCTTCCGGATGCTCGTAAGAGGGGTTACACAGAGGCCTGGGAAACTCACAGTACTTATACAAGCTCAACTCGATTTGCAAAGTAACTGGCCCAGCAGTTACAAACTCTCTCGCGCAGAAGTTGGCCTACTCTCCAACTTTAAGTTTTCCATTAAGCAAAATACTTGTGGACAAGTACATTCCGCACAGTCCAAGAGTTATCTCGGAACTTGCTCTGATACCAACTGTGACGGACCGAAAAATTATTCCTTTGGCGCATTGCCCCGCAGGCCGTAACTCCCCCGATGCGCCATGATGAAGCTATGATCCGGGCCTTAGGTCTAGGCAAATGCACGTCCATTTTCCCTTGCAAGCATGCTCGTGGAGCATGACGCAGCTAACTTAGCTTCCACACCGTTCCAACTTACCCTTGTCCCGCAAAATGGGTTAAGGCCATAAGGCCAATGCCAATGCATTTTTCATGCATCTCTGGCTTTGCATTTACGTAGGGAATTCATCACTGAATTTCCTAGCTAGCCGAGCAACCGTCATATTGCCGTGTCTTGTCCAGGCATAAGCCTTTGGACTTTGGCATAGGCCGCACCAAGCCCTTGCCATTTCCTACGTTACCTCGCTTACCAACTCTTTATAACTTGATAGGAATTATGAGCATCCACTTACTAGCATGCGACTAAGCCTCATCAAGTCTGGCCACAATCATCTCTTGCGTCGAGCACGGAGCTTAGATGATATGAGGGGCCAACGTCTTTGGACCGAAATCTTGCAACTCATTGCGACTGCCTACGTACCCTTCGCTACTCTAAAGGGATCAAGAACAGACCGTAGTTCATCCGCGAAGGGACAAGCAACTTATTCCAACTCGTTTGCTAGGCCATGGCCAAGCAACAGTGGTAATGGCCTAGTCCGTATAGGCCTTTCCGTCAAATACATCCAAGTGATGCATCATCGAGTTCGTGGAATGGCATAGTGATGCCTCAGCATCATATGCTCCATTCCTAAGGCTGCGCGACTAAGAATGAGGCCTGAGCATCATTCATACCGTTCCGGCCAAGCTATGAAGCTTACTTGGTACATAGTACGCATATGCACCTTCAACCAACTACCCCTCCCGATATATGTTAATTTGACATTTTTAGAACTCAATTTGGGGGACCAAATATCTTTCATCAACTCCCCGTTTACTATTCATCGTCGTTGCCATGGCTTTCTGAATGACCATCCAAGATGGATGTACATTCAGTTTTGGCTCACATGCCAGTTCCACTTTCCGGCCGGGATGGCTGAACATTTCCCGAGCCAAACCCGATGCGCCGTGATGGCTGTATTTCCGACTTTGGCCCATAGGCCACGCCAATGTCCAGCCGCATTGGCTTTACATTACCAACCCAATCTCCAGCCATGTTGGCTGCCAACCCGATGTCCAGCCATGTTGGTTGTACATATCCAACTCGATGTCCAGCCATGTTGGCTATACATTTTCAAGGTCATCTACCCAACTGACCTAATGCATCATTTGATGCAAGATTGGCTCTTGGACAATGTAGCTTCCAACCAATGCCATATTGGCCTTAGCCAATATGCATATGTGATGTGCCTTACTTGGCACCAGATATTGGCCCTGGGCCAAATGCATCTCACCATGCAAAGGAAGCTTTGGATGAAGCTTCATCACAAGCAAATGGTGCATCTTTTAGCATGCGCCATGCTAAAAACACGGGGTGTTACATATTGTCTCGACTTTGTCCTTAGACAATCACTTTCGGTAAGAGGACTTACAGGTGGATAAATTAAAGATTGTGGTGTATTTGGGTTCCCTCGTCTTTTTAAAGAGTTTAAAAAAAAAACCTAGTTTTCTAACCGAACATTCTGAAACCAAGAACACGAAGAACACTTCGGCTATTACGAATTTGTTTTTTCGTACGCAAAAAAAAAAAAAAAAAAAAAAAAAAAAAAAAAAAAATCTCACCGAACTCCACACTGAAAACTAATATGTTGTGTTCGGTTGGTTAGGTTAATTGGAAAATTTTGTCCCCTAACCGAACTCTTATATAGATCAACAAATGTTGAGTCCGGCTGGTTCGCAAAAATAAAATAAAATTGCAAACCGAACCATTCTCTGAAAAGTCAATATGTTTAGTTAGGTTGGTTGAGATAGTTGGAAATTTTTTCTCCTAACCGAACTCTACTTTGAAAACACACATGTTGGGTTCGGTTTATTCGAGAATTGTTTTCTCCTAACCGAACTTCACTCTGAGAACTCTTGTGTTAAGTTTTGTTTAGTCGAAAATTTATGTTAGAAACCGAACATTACTTTGTATACTCTAGAATAAAAGTTCGGCTACATATCTTAGAACCCAATAGCCAAACAAAGCAAAAACTCCATTAAAGCAAACTTTGTCTGCCCTTGTCTTTGAAAACATCAGCCGAACAGTATTTCCAAATAAGTTCGGCTACCTGTTCTTCAGAAATTATAGAGGAACGTATTTGACCTAGACGAAATCTACCTTAAATTTTTTCATTTTTAGGAAATTTTTGATCAATTCAAGCAACATTAACGAATACTCTAGCATATGAAGGTTCTGATTTGGAGGAGTTATCATCACCCGCTCAAAAAAAATTCTTTTTTCCACCATCTTGTTCTTCTTCTTCTTCTACTTTCCTCTCTCAATAATTTTTATTCTTATAAAAGAACCAATTTATTAATTTAACATCACTAATCACTAATTAACTTAACTTAATCGTTCAACTAATTATTATACCGATTAACCGGGAAGGGCAATTTTGATATTATCATAAATATTTTATATTTATTTTAAAATGTCTTACCCAAAATAAAATTATGGTCTCGAAAAATCGTTCTACCGAAACTGAAATGGTTTTTTTTTGTCCCTTGTTGGTTTGTCTCCGCGTAATGTAAAGGCCTCAAATTATGTATGTTGTTGCTGGGAAACCTAAGCCACGAGGCCGCATGGGCGGTGGTGCCTCCGCTGCATATTCATGTAGCTAACGGACATTTTTTTGATAAAGGCAAAATAGATTTAAGATGCAAACCGAACTACGTCCAAAATTACATAGATGTAAACGCCTCAAATTACATAAATGCCTCAATAAGGACTTTCCAGTTAATGATCAAATAATCAAAATAACATCCCCTAGATAAATCCGTTTTCGACACCCTACGTTATCCGGTTCCACATAGAAATTGTTCTTCATTGGTTCAGTTCCTGTCCTGCCTTCGAGTAATGGCCTCAAGACTCTGAAAAGGCCAAGAAAATCTTTGTTCTAAATACAAGTATACCCCTCCGCGATTCAATAGACTTGGAGGTTTTATTGATAAAGAACTTCAAAAAAAAAAAAAAAAAAAAAAAAAACAGAACCAAAAAAAAGAAAAAGATAAACAAAATAAGTTACTACCTGTGCATAAGATGGAATGTGTTTACCTAAGTCTAGATCCTCTCTTCCGTCTGTGTGTCACCATTTGTAGGCTTTGTCTCTACATAAGTGCCCGAATCAAGTGCAACTAAACTATCCACATTATAACCATGCAGTTCACTCCGAAACCAACAATTAGAGAGCTTATCTGTCATATACCTACATCTTTTATTCATTTTTGTCAAAAAAACTAAACCAACGTTTGTAGCCATCAGTACCTCACCATTATCAAGACATAAACATGGTCGCGTGTAAGAACAATAGATTAATTGGGTGCTGAATAGTTTAGTCCAAGAGTCTCTCACTCCATAATCCTGCATTACCCATAAGTCAGTGCGGAAGTTATAGTAGTCAGTGACACTAAAACAAAGTCTATCTCCTAATGCTCCCACACTTATATGCAGTTTGTCGTAAATACCACCTAATTGTCTTCTCTCAAGCATACTATTTGGAAACTCTAGTTCTGGAAGGGGAAAATCCATGAGTCTCTCACTAATAACATCAAAGGAGACTGTAACTCGTTTGCAATTTTCTTGGTTGTTTATAAATCCCGACCAATGCAGAGCTTCCTTAAATAGAAAACCAGAACCTCTTTCTTCAGGACTACGAGTAGGAAACATGTACGAGTTTCTGTATTCACTAGTTGTCCATGAATTTGATCTTAATGTATAGACCTCAACTCGAAGAGAGCCACAAAAGTTATAATCGCTTATTCTTACCACCTTGTAATCGTCGTTGTTACTATCATAACCAAATCCAACCTCAACCTTGCATCGGATTCCCTTAATCACAAAATAGTGAGGTGTTACCAGTGGTATGTTTGCATACTCTCTAGTTGTTGGGTTCCATAGACAAATGATGTTTTCAGTGTCACCCGACTCACCCCCATCTCTATTATAAGAAGTACTTAAACAAACTAAGCCATTACAAGAACCTATAATTTCCATATAACTAAGCTCTTTGTTATATTCAAATGGAAAATCCATCCGGATTACAGGTTCTAAATATACAAAGGGCTGCGATGTTGCTGATGCTGCGGCAGATGTAATCGTACCATAATCTAACGAGTAAATCCTTGATCTCCCAAATTCTATCTGTGTGTGCATTATGAACCTAGGGTTGTTTTTTCTTTTTTGGATAGTATGATTAAGGTGAGTCTTAATAAATTTAGGGTTCGTAAGTAGAGAACACCAAACCTTAGAAACACACCGACAACGTAAGATGGAATTCACAGGTAACTTGAGAAAGATATCTACCTGAACCTCTTCCGGAAGGCATGACAAAAAGACATCTTTAATGTGGAAAGCAGCTAAGCTTCTGCTGCTTCTTCTCTTGTATGTATTGTTCGGTTGCGTTTTTTTCTCTTTTTTCTTTATTTTTTTCTTAGAGGTTCGTTTTTAATAGGGTTCGTAGAGGTTCTGCAAGAAAAGAGAAAATTTTTAGCTAGTAACTACGGGTATTAGTTTTTTAGGTCCATTCAACTTCTTTTTACGTACACCTAAAGCAGCCCAGGTTTGGATTCTAAGTGAAGCCCAAATCTGAAACCCTTAAATATAACTTCTCTAAACTTGCCAG
>JAJJWW010014804.1:0-79689 GCA_023531295.1 Papaver armeniacum
CATAATCCCGATTTTCCGGCGATGATTTTTGGACATAATTTTCTACATGGGTTTTCTCACACATGGGCTTGGAGGACTTCTATCTAGTGGACTTTTGAAGATTAGACCTAGTTTTGGAAGGGAGGAAAAGCTATAAAAAGAGGAATTCTATATCTTTTATTATTTTTTATCTTGGATATCTATCTTTTTGCCTCTACTTTGTTCTAGGGTTTAGAACCACGAAGTTTTTTCTCTTTCTTCTTGTTATGAACTCCATGAATATGAGCTAGAGTTTTTATTATTGGTTATGGAATAAGTTGAATTTCCGAACATGAGTTTTAATGCAATAAATTAGTTTTCTCTCTTATTATCGTTTATGATTCACAATGAATATTGTTTCATGATTTGAATGCTTGTTAGTCGAGTCGCGAATCGATTGAGTTTGCTTTCATCTTTATTGCTTGATTAGGGTTATTATACGCAAAAGTTATAATTGAGGATTGCAAGTAGCATAAATATGATTATAGTTTGTAGTGATATATTCTTATGATCATATGTGAGTCATAACCTTTGTTAAATCGGATTAGTGCGCTTTCCACGTTCGATTGCTTTGATTGGCCTGATTTCATAGAACTTAATGCATCTAGGGAATTAAACTTGATTAGTGCTTTTACACGTTAGGTTGTTCCTTTAGGTAGAATTCATATTCGCATCTTTTAATGTGTTTGTTGATGACATGAGGAGATTAGCGGGATATTCTTGCGATCAAGGTATTCTAGGGTCTTTGATAAAAGTTGAGATTAAAATATCAATTCTAGTTATTGTGTTGAAAACATGTTTGTGAATGAAAACGAAATCCTTGACCAATATCTTCTTATCCTTGAATTTGATTTGTTTGATTTGCTTTATTTGTTTTTATTTAGTTTATTATATAAAAATCACAAAACTACCTAGGTGTTATTTATAGGGAACCGAAACAATTTGACAACCTAGACCTCTCCGTGGGATCGATCCTTTCTTGCCCTTGCTATATTTATATTTTGAGTAGTAAGAAAGTGTAATTTATATTTGTGTCGGCTGACAACCGGTCAGCGACCGAATTGACTATGGAACGGCCATTGACTTGGTTTAGGCCGGAGTCCTACAGATTGATCTCTCGAATCTAATCACTCCCTTTGCAGTACATCTGTGTGAGGTTGAGCAGTTTGCTCGGTTCGAGGAGTCTCAACACACTCGTCTCTTCATTTCCCCAAAAAACCAGCAAGCCGTTTTTTCCCCATCTACAGATTGGCGACCACAGTGGGAGAGTAATCTCTCGGTTGCAATCTCTCATTTTCACAAAATGGTTGATCTTAAGCCAGGTTCAGTTACCAATCCCAACACAAACAATGCTAGCACTAGCAACAATGGTGGTACTCCAGAAACTATTCCTGCTTCCAACAACGGTGCTTGTGATACCACTCCCCCGCAAACCAATATTGGAGACAATCCTCTATTCGGCCGGTCTCCCGAAGAAATTAGAGAAAACCCACCTACCATAGGTGATCTCATGAAGGTGCAAGAAACTCTTGCCAAGAATCATATTGACATGGCTAACACATGGAAAGAGTTGTGCAATTATCTCAAAACTCTCACTGACAAGATGTCAGAGAAAGCTCAGAAGAAAGGAAAAGCCAAAGAAAAATCTTCGGCCGCTGATCTTGAAGTCACTCCGATCTATGTAGTAGATGATGATGTGGTGCACAAAGATGTAGATAATTCACCAACAAAGGAACCTGCAGGCTTCATCACTCGTGAGGACCTGGAACGCTTCATGGAGGATCTAAGAAAAGACAAAGCGTCATCTGTTCATCGTCATCAACCTTTGTATCCTGCTTATACACAAATAATTCCTCTCCCGAAAGGCTGCACCTCCCCAATATTCACACTGTACAATGGAACAGAGAACGCTTGAGAACACATCTCTCGATTCCTGGAGGCACTAGGAGAGCACGAACAAAATCATGTCGTCCATCTAAAAGAATTATCGAAATATCTGACATGCCGAGCATACACCTGGTACAACAACATTGCACCTGAGAGCATCGCTAGTTGGGTAGAAATGGTTAATGCCTTCTATAGGAAATACTTCTTCGTCTCAGAGCATATTACTCTCTCCGACTTAAGAAGAATGTCTTAGAAGAGCAATGAACATCCGAACGATTATGTGAAAAGGTTCAGAGTCCAAGCTTTGGATTGTCATGACCCGAATGTCACTGAACAACAACTTGTGGACTTGTGCATCAACGGAATGATCCCAGTCTATAGAGCCTTGCTGGAAAATCTCCGGTTCCATACTTTCTCAAAGCTTCATGAAGCAGCCAAACGATCAGCGACTACTGCACCTTCTTTACTGTAAAGAGCAAAGTCTGCAAGGTGGAGGAACCTCGAAGCAGCCGACGCCTAGTCAACAATCAGTACAATCTCCAGCCTTCAACAAACGTTGTTGCCAGAAAGAATGAAAGGAAAGCCGAGACACAGCATCAGAGCGCTTCTCCAAACATCCTAGGCTCCTCTAAAGGCGCGAAGAAAAGATAAACAATCTTGAAATGCACAAACCTCGACCCGGCATCAACGAATGGGGAAATGATCAGACAGACTTAAACTTCTCTCTTCTCATGAAGGAGTGATCGAATTCTTGGAAGTCCGGGTTCAAGATGGTGCAATCAAATTGTCGTTCATCAGAGAGAGCCAGGCGAAAAAGAAATGGAGAATCCAGTGCATCGTCGCCTTCATAAGTTCATCGATCATCCAACAAGTAACTGCAATATTTGAAGCACATCTTCAAAGAGAAGGTTGATCCATAATAGCTTCAACTGGGGACTGAAGGAGTACACAAGAATCCTCTCCTAATCAGAACTTTTGCAATCTCTGAACAACCGGTCAAAAAAACAGTTCAATCATTGATCGAGCGTATCTGTGAAATTGTTCTATCTGTCTAAGACACAAAGGAAGGACATGTTCACAACACCAACTTACATTGTGTCAGACATCTGTCCATCCCGGAAATACTCCTTGAACCTTCATCTACAGACAAGGAGATGCACGACTGGGGGACCGCTTACAGATCCATCTCAGAGGAAATGAATTTGGAAGAATGTTGATCGATGCTGACACCGCCATCAACAACATTCCACTGAAAACCCTCAGAGTCGCAGGCATCACTCAACTAAGCTGCTACTCCTCTCTTATCACAATCAAAGACCATGAAGGAACGCTCAGAGATGCATGCGGTTGCATCAATCTCAAAATAAAAGTTGGCTCAACCTGGACGAAACCAAGTTTCACATAATCGGGGAAGATCCCGGATACGACATGATACTTGGATGGACATGGATTCATGCCGAGAAGATGACTACTGACAAAGCGTCTTTGGTTGCACATCTCTCCAACGAAGAAAGTTCTGATCCAGAAGATTTGGCGGGCGTTCCATCATCAGAGCACTTGGAGGAATTTCGAACTTTGACGAGATTGAAACAAGAACCTGCAAAAGATGCATAGACATTCATCAAAAAGTCCTGCACTCAGGCAAGTCTCGTTCCTCCCATGTCTATGTCATTTATTTCCTCACATGCTATTCTAGCATGGGGACTCAATTATGCTAGCATCTCTGCTATTGCAAGATGCTATAAGTTGGTAATCTCACTTCAGAAGTATTTTACCAAGTGGTTGAATCTGACATTTCTCTGAATCGAGCATTGATACATTCATTACTGAGATAATCTCCAAGCAAGGAACACTTTGGGCGTTTCTCCGTAGCCTTGCAGGAGTGTCCATATGTCCCACAAAATCAGAAATCTCTGATGTCTGCACAAGTGTTGAATCCCACTACCCCAGGGAAAGGAATGCTGAATCAACAGAAGATACTCGGGGCCGAGACGATCAAGCCTAAGACATTAGAAGCTTAAATAATACGACGCTTCAACGCTCAAGTATCTAAGAAGTCTTCAAATTGTACTCCCAATCAAAGAGTACACCTTCGAAAATGGCGCCTCTGGCTTCCGCACAAACATCTCGACGATGACACACTGATTCACCACCGACACGATCAAAGTGGCCCGAACTACAATCGCTGAGTCTTCACTATCTCCATGACAAGACTTCTGAACCAGATGCAACATCATTCATCCATCGATGGCACAAATTCCTTCAACATGCACTGGGGACTTGATCTTATTGGACAAGATTCAAGACATAGCAAGTCATTGCAACCTGATGCGATTCCATGAAAACTTTATCAACAGAATCTCTATACATCACGAACTTTGCACAACTAAGGAACTTCTCTCTTCATCGATCACACCCAGAATGGAGACTGCTAATGCAATCTGCCATAACAACGTCGACTCATTGATGAAGCCAGTTCACGGTAAAGTCATACTGATCAGGATAATTCGGGTTGTACTCCCAGTACACCTACATCTTAGGGATGCTCAACCCAACAACTAGTTCGTGAACGTGAAGGTTCGTAGAGTGGAGGAACTCCACCCAGTATCGGCATCAACAAGGATATGTGCAGGAACTCTATTCATGGTCTCAGCATCAACAAGAATTTTTGGATAGAATTCAATCGTGATCTCAGCATCAATAACAGTCTCAGGTGCAACATCAGTCTTCATCAACTAACCATTCTCTGAAGCATTGCTCGATGAAGCGGACTTCTCCAAGCATTAATGATTCGTGTCAAGATGTGTAGACATGAAAATATGTTCACATGAAAGTCTTCCCAAAGCTTGCACGACTGGTGGGCACAAGCCAAAGACTTCTACAAGATGTTCTCATCACCTCTGCAAATGAGATACATCACACTTCAGGCCATGGGTTTACAAAAACGTACCAATGGGTGAGGAATGGGACAATGCTTCCTCAACAAAAGATGTTCTTCTATGTCTCTTCTACAACATATCAAAAGGTAACATCAATCGGACATACGAGATGAAAGACACGGCATTTACCGTCAGGTCTACGAAATCTGAAAAGTTTGTACGGGATTACAAATTACAAATGTGCACGCTTCGTTGCCTGACCTCTACAACTCCAACTTGAGTGATTCTTCTCTCATGTGATAACTCAGTCTCTTAGCTTCAAAATTTAGGGTCAAGCATCGAATTCCGACGTCGTATGAGGTTTCTACAGCTTCCAGAGCGTACAACATGCAAGCAGCAATTCTTAGACGGGATTCATAACTTCCACAGTCGATCAGTGTCCACCGGGTCTTTTCACTAAGTACTTCATCAAGGTACCTCCAACTTCGACCACCTAGGTCTTTACATCAATTTTTCTACTTGGGTCCTCTATCCAAGTTTTTCCAGAAGAAGAGAAAACGAAAGGAGAGATTTAACAAACTGGGGACTGACAGTCCACTGATCATGACGATCAGTTTCACAGTCCAAGACCCGTGGCACCAGACTCTCATCATAAAATGAATGCTACCACCGTGACATGAAACCATGGTCATTACACCACCCCCTCTTGAGAGCAACCTCAGTTATGGTCCGTGACCAGGGTTTCAGAAGTGATGTTTCTATGACTGACAGAAACAAGATGGCTGCAAGCACCATGCTCATGTATAAATCAAGGGTTCATGATCTCAAATGAATCAATGGCATTGAAATCCGTCACCAAACCTTCAAAACACAAGCGAATGGTCCAATGACACAACAGGGGTGTTTTACAACGAGCTCGTCGGAGACAATTTTACACTGTCCCGTACAAAGCAGCGATCTGGGCGAAGTTGATGAAGAATCCAGGGATGGGTCATATACCATTCTCTTCATACGGATGTCCTCTACAACATATCCAAAATTCACAACAATTGGAGAAACTAGCGAAGAGTTGTGGCCAAAACATTGGACCACATTCCAGCTGAAAATTTTATGAAGGTCTCCTGGAAGTTTACTGTTTCGTCGATTTCGACCCCTACGCGTGCTCAAAACTTAAAAATCTTCTTTGAAAAAGCTTGTAAATTTCCTGGGCATAAGGATACATGTGTAGATCGCGAAAAACTGATATCGGATGAAGATTTTACGGCGTTTTTGCTAAAATGTTGAGTTCTGAATTTTCTGGTGACGAATTTCGGTAAAGCTTTTCACTTATTCATGAGAATTTTCATTCATTCATCAACAAATCAGAAATTTCATACTTCTATGAGGAAAATATACAATGGGTACTTACTGGAGTAGTCCCTAAAGTGCTCAAGGGACCGGAATTGCCAACATCACCATTGGAAACATCATTGCTTTCACTCGGTTTCGAAATCTGGGGTTTTCTTCTTCACCATCCTCCGAAGACGAATGGGAATCATTAGTACTCCCTTGTTCCATGGAAATCTCCTCCTGAATACATCAACAACAATTAGTGGTATTTCATTCAAGGAGTGTCATGAACGATTATACGAAGAGGTACTTACATCGAATTCTTCTTTGACGCTCGATTCAGAAATTGTTTGTTCAGCAGCAATGAATTGAATACCGTCAAGGCTCGATGGAGCAAAGTTCTGAAATGAAGTAACAAACATTGGTTTCATGATCCTAATTGAACGGAAAAGAAAAAGTCATGATATAAGGAGCACTAACAACTCACCAAAGAGACAACTGGGGACTTTACATTGTTCGATATCATTCTATGATCCTTATTTCTGGATTCTCCACTCCGAAGACTTACCGCTATTTCTGAGTAATCCACATCAATCGAACAAGGGACCATTTTTCGAGCTGCTTTCTCGATGTTATATTCCTCCATCAGAGACTTCCCATGCATTACTGATACTAAGTAATCAGGAGTACAACTCAGTATGAAGGATCTCTCACCATCACTCAGAGGTCCCAGAAACACCATTTATTGAAGCTGCATCTGTAGAGATATCATCTTTGGAAGTATCATTATGGGAACCAGTCATTCTTGCAAAGTTGTTGTGACGTCTATACAACATTCCTACTTCAGTATATCATATGTAGATGCAGATTTCATCAAAGCAGTGGAATTAAAGCACAACAAAAATAATTAGGATGCTCACATCAGCGTCTACAAAATGGTAACTCTCAACTCTTGCCTATTTACGGTTTCATGAACTTAGTGATAATAACGTAAAATTTCGAAAATCTTGTTCGCTCCATCAAACCTGCAAACACGAGCAACACCCATTACTTAAAAGTCTGACACCTGACTTTTCGCGAAATTATGAATAATTCACATAACCCTTCATGTGAACATTCACTGATTTTCTACCATGTGTACATACACTATGAAATCACGAAATTCACGGAAACATTATTGTTTGCTTTTAACAATTGTTTAAAATCATTTTGCAAAATTTTTCATAAAATCGTGAACAACCCACGTAAATCTTTACTGTGTGAACGGTTTTTCAAAATTTGGACAGACGTCCATTCTACAATTGTGAAAACTCACATACGAACATTATTTCACCATGTACAATTGTCTACTTTCAACAGTTGTTCAAAATCAAAACATTGATTTTACAAAAAAATATATATTTTAATGTGAAACTCACGTAGCTTTGAAAATATATGTATATTTTTGCTCCCTCTCGCGAGCATCCGTCTTTGAAACGAGAGTTTATTCCATTTTGTGAAATCTCACAAATTAAAAAAAAAAAAAAATCTACTTTTGCTCAAACGAGCGTTCGTCTAAGAAACGAGGGTCTTTTATACTTTTGTAAAGGTCCACATATTCCAAATAAATTTTATCATGAGGTGCGGGTCTTTTCAAAAATTCCTTTAACTCTAAGGATCATTATTTATCACTTTTACTACGAACCTACGTTCCTAAAAGTATTTGTGAAAGTTCATGCTTTGAAAATAAATTTTGGTTTTCATGAAACCTCATCAACAAAATTTTCTCTACTGCAACTAGACCACGTCTACTAAAGAATTCATGTATCTCTTTCATATTAGGGATTATTGCTCGTTTCTTAAACTAACGAACGAACGGGCATATGTTTTCTAAAACAAATTTTCATGAAACTTACGCATACATGCACACATGGAATTTTATTTTGAACAACTCCTGAACAACTGAACTTTTAAATAATTTAGGGCTTCTCTCCCTTTTATATAAATTTTATTTCCAAAACCTAATAAAACATGGGTTCCTTTTTAGGCTCGGGCCCGTAAATCCTAAATCGACCAAAACTGGACTTTTGACTGAACAAATCAGCGATGCTTCATCTCTCCGTGCTCACGGAATCACGCTCCATCGCACTATCAGGGTCCTCACCCGAACGTTTGCTCGTACATGACACCATTGGAGCAGATCGAGGATTCTGAATATACCTTTGTAGACTGAGTTCAACCACCGATCTCATCGACTGAAAATCACCATTCAATGCATTACTGCGGAACATGACTGTTCCCCACTAAGCAGGGGACTTAATGTTGATGGTGGATTTTCAACAAAGGGCAAAACCGTAAAATCATGATGCATGTTTCGACACGGCTTTCAGGCATGAAACGATTCATATTTTACGAAGCCATGATGAATATGTTTTCGAAAAGTCCCACTAGCTGAGCGATTCAATCCCTGGAATTTCATCATGACCTCTATGCAGAATAACGTATTTGGGCGGTTCTCCGTAGACTGAGAGCTTAACGCCTTCAGGATGTCGGTGACACCCATTATTCCTTGACTGCAGGAGAGAGACCCACCTCCACATAGAAGAATAGTTGGGCGGCGGACGCCTTCAGGACGTCGGTGAGACTCACCGTTCCCTGACTATCTGGAGAGACCGTGTATAGATTCAGGCGGTTCTCCGTAGATTGAGAGCACTAACGCCTTCAGGTCGTAAACAACACCGTGACTCCCTGACTATGCACCATTCAAAATAGATGTGACGCTTTAACTGGCTAATATCTTTTCTGTAATAGATTAATTCTGCCGCGACATTCACCACTGAATTCCAAGAATAATCTATTATTGCTCATATTCCATGGTCGAATCCAGGGCCTGATCCCATGGAATGGCAATAACAATTGCTCATATTCCATGGTCGAATCCACGGCCTGATCCCATGGAATGGCAATAACAATTGCTCTGATTCCATGATCGAATCCACGGCTTGATCTCATAGAACGGGAATAAACTACTACATTATCTCATTATTCCGATTTCATGATTGAATCCACTGTTGATCTCATGAAATGGTGATATATAATTTTAATTACTCCGATTTTATGGTCGCATCCACGATCCCATAAGATGGTAATGCTTTCTTTATTATTCGGAATTCATAGTCGAATCCACAGCTGATCCTATGAATTAATAAAAAACAACTTTTCATTTTTATTACTCAGTTTCATGAATTATTATCCACTGAATTTCATAAATTAGTAATAAATACTCAATGACCGGGCATCTGGATCATCACTGAGTAAGCCCCACAAAAATGGTGCAAGTGTATTCGACAATAATGCACAACTGAGCACCCGGACGCACGAGCGAGCATCCAAAAAAAATATGAAACAATAAGGAATCCTACGCAAAACAGGAGAAAACAATAAATATTAATAAAATAATAAGAGGCGCCTAGGGCCGGGCCGACTGGCCGTGCCCTAGCCATGGTCGGTCCATGCCTCTTCCATTATTTTCCTTATTTTTTGTTATTTCATGAACTCATGAAAACTCCTTGGTTTTAGCAACTTTCCTTGTTTTTGCAAAAACTCATGAATCCTCCATAACTTCATGGATTCATGAAATAACGTTATAAAATAAGGAAAGGTGTGCGGGACCGGGAAACCTAGCCGTCCGGCCATGCCCGAGCCGTGGTCGGTCCCACACCTCACAATCCTTAGCTTTTATAATTATTATTCCTAATCTCATGAAACTCCTTTGTTTCAACAAAAACTCATGGATTCTCCATAACTCCAAGGATTCTCCATAACTTCAAGGATTCATGAAAAATAATATTATAAAATAGGGAAAGGTGTGCGGGACCGGGCAACATAGCTGGCCGGCCCCACACCTTGCAATCCCTAGTCTTTTATAATTATTATTTTCCTAAATTCATGAAACTCCTTGGTTTGAGCAAAAATCATGATTTCGTCATAACTTCTCAAATTTTGCTCAAATCATGAAAAACCAAAAGCCAACAGGTCACACGACTGGCTAGCCTCTCACGACAATTTTAAATGTTAAAATACACTTATTTTAATATTTAAAAAATATTGATCAATTGAGCATACATGCTCATTCCAACAAAAATCAAAAATTTCAGTCAAGATGTAACTATTCTGAAAATTCACAACATTACTCGAACGCACATCAGAAAATACTGAAATTCTCAGTACGGAGACACGGGCACCATGACAACACGTGCATGCCTTCATGACCGACCAGAGTCATCCTCAGGGCTTGCACAAAGTCGGCCCCACACGTTTTCATAATTCTGACCTAATTTGCTCAATTGCTCGTATTGGGCCAAAACTATCTCCAACCAACCTGGGGATTGCTCAAATGGCCAACAACTGGTCACATGACCACCAAGAGCCGGTCCCATGCCATCTTGGTCGGTCCCCATCTTTCATACCTAGGTTTTATCACCTAATCTTTGAACCCAAACAATATTTGATAAATGATGAAACCAACATTTAATCATCATTCTTTCACCAATCCTCAAACCGAGAACCACGGTGCATGCTCACTCGAGCAAGGGCACCACATGGACGCCCATCATCCAATGTGGTCGGTCCCTCTATCACTCATGACCTATTTTCTGCGATTCATCAACTATGATCTGAAATTAGGGTTTTGAATAAATGCTCCACGAATCATCACTCTGAGCATGATTCAAACACTAATGAATTTATGATGGATTCAGCAACCAACATCTGAATTAATCATATAATATTTGGAAGCTTAGTAATATTTTAATATTTTATTGGGTCACGTCACCAATAAATATTTCGTCGAATCGAGCAATACTTGCTCAGTTGCTCAAATATTGATCCACCTATCAATATTTGGTAATTTATCAGTAATTTTTCGAATCGAGCAGTACTTGCTCAGTTGCTCAAATATTGATCCAGCTATCAATATTTGGTAATTTATCGGTAATTTGTCGAATTGAGCAATACTTGCTCAATTGCACGACAAATTATCAACATTGATAATTTTCGAATTGAGCGATACTTGCTCAATTGTGCGTCAAATCATCAACATTCATTATTTTGTCGAATTGAGCAATACTTGCTCAATTGCTCGTCAAATTCTCGATATTCAGTAATTCGTCGAATTGAGCAATACTTGCTCAGTTGCTCGAATATTGATCCAACTATCAATATTCAGTAATTAATCAGTATTTCGTCGAATCGTGCAATACTTGCTCCGTTGCTCGAATAATCCACATATATTCAGTAACTCATCAATATTCAACAACTCGTCGAATTTACAATATTTTCTCAGACGAGCAACATTAACATTCATGAATCGCTGAGCATTTGTCAAACATGCTCGATTCAACAAAACCTACACTCATTGTCTAATCAGTCAACAGCTGACAAACTAAATACACGTCTGTCATGCAGACTCCACGATTCGTGAGACATCAATCACGTCAAATTGGGGGATAACAACTAGGGTTTTGGTCTGGCGGCCTACAGCACGTGGATTTCATCCACGGCGAGAAATGTGCGTAAGTTGTGTAAACGGTTGAAGGAGTTAGCAAAGTAGTGGGTGCACGATCCGTCAAGTCTCTACACGACATGGAACTGACTTTACCACAATCTTCCACTTGCCCACTCTTCCACTCATGAAACCGTCACACTTACAGGGATCAAGGTGTTCATAACTCTGACAATATAAATAAGTCTCTGAATCCATGATTGAGGACAACGAATGATCACTAGCTATCAGCAATCGTCCATACAGAATTTCTCGAGTAACTACTCTCAAGAATTCATCAATCTATCAAAACTTATTCGAACTCAACAGTTCACCAATTATTGCAGAAACCTTCAACACATCCACAATCCTTGATCATCATTGATTCCACACAATTCTCAGCTTCCCTCCTACAGATCAACCCATCTCCCTCTTTGCGGTCGAATTGACTCTGGAACGGCCATTGACTTTTTTTAGGCTGGAGTCCTACAAATTGATCTCTCGAATCTAAGCACTCCCTTTTCAGTGCATGTGTGTGAGGTTGAGCAGTTTGCTCGGTTCGAGGAGTCTCAACACGCTCGTCTCTTCATTTCCCCAAAAAAACAGCAAACCCTTTTTTCGCCATCTACACCTGTGTCAAAAAGGAATTGTATTTCTACACATAAAAGTGAAGACACTTGGGATGATAACGATGTTATTCCTCAATGTTACAAATGTAGAGGTTTTGATCATATTTCTCCAGACTGTCGAACTAAGGATACTCAGTGGAAAAGAAATGCATATACTGCCACTCTTGACTATTCCCCTTACGAGGATAATCAAGATTATATGCTAGATCATGTTGCAACCATTGCAGAAATCTGTGACTCTGAAATACTTTCAACGTTAGATACCAAGAAGAGCTCTCTCCTACGATTTTCAAACAAAATTTTCCTTCTGAAGATAAAAGAACTCAGTTTCTTGAATCCGAAGTCAATGAAATAAAGTCATCGCTTGATCAGTTCAAATGGAATTATCTGAATGATAAAATAAAATTTAACAAGCATCTTGTGAAAATCGAGGTCTCTCAATGTTCCGAGAAAGAACAAGTATCTAAACTCATTTTCGACATTAAGTGTTGTCAAGATGAAATAAGAAAGTTAAAAACAGAGAATCTGAAATTGAGAGATAAACTTAACTGATCTGGGAAATCATCACTTGATATAAATATATCAAAAGGCAAGGAAGCAGGGTTGAATAAATCTATAAAACCTAAGACCTGTAACCGGAATACTTCTGGGGGTTGTTTCTGATGCAAGCAATGGGGGCACTATCAAAAACAATGTCCTGGCATTAAACAGAGAGAGAAACTCTGCAAATCCAAACAGTTAAGATCTAAGTCTAGATCAAAAATCACTTCTGAATTTCAACGTAAAAATTTGAATAATGTGGTTTTTAGACATCAAGATCTTACTCTAAACTTGAGAAACGAACCTAACAGTTCAAACATAAAGTTTTCTCAAATCTGTAAGAATGTTAAAACCTCTAAGGAGGAAAATTAAAAAACCGAAAGGTCATAACCTAACTAGTTATCATGAATCCTTACTTGTTGCCCTCAAAAAGTAATCAGTAAGGATATGTATGTAAATATTTTAATAAAAATATTTTCAAAATAAATTTTCGGTTAAAAAATTAAATGAAATAATTTTCTCAAAGATTTGGAAAAAAACTTTTCTTATTTATAAGAGGAAAGACATCTTATTTCATTTTACAGAGATCTGAAAGAATGTCTACCTCTAGTTGCAACTCTCGCGAAACTGAAAAAGTCTGGACCATATTGTTTCTTAAAAAGAAACTACGTCTCGAATCTTCATATGGTGATTCAGACTCATCTCTAGAGCTTCATCAAGATGTTCCTAATGAATAAATCTCATCTCTTAATGATAATCTTCTCAAGAATCTTTCACTAAAATTAGATCTGATCTTATGTGAAGTAAAGAACATGGAAAAGGATTTGCGAAAGGAAGTAAAGGAAGTCAATGACAATGTTATTAGTCTTGAATCAAGATTAGTAATCATAGAAGATGATTGGAACCTTGTGAAATCTTCTGATCCAGCTTCGAAAATATCAGAGGAAACTCTAAAGGAATAAAATTAGAGTCTTATGATCAAAAATAGACATCAGTTTTTGTTATTTCAATTATTGTATAAGGTCTATTATGAATAAAACTATTTATTTATGAATAAAATTATTAGTTTGTAATTTTTCCTGTGATAGTTTTTTTTCTCGATTACATAGCATGTGCTTGAATGCTTTATATTATTGCTATGTGTTTATGGGATGTTTGATTTCGGTTTTCTTAACCTTAATATTCGATCTCATATGATGTGTAAACCCTTATGGTTTGTGTGGCTTTTTGATTTAGCGAGATTAAGTTCTAGCCCATGTTTGTAGGCTTTATCAAAGGATCATAAGGTGTTCCGATTGAAACTCATATGTGAAAAAGTCACAATATGTTGAAACGATTTGTGTTTAACATAAAAGCATATGTGTTTCGGGTTTTCAACTTTTGCTATTGGAACGTATAAGTTAAAAATGATTCAACCTTTCTATGGTAAAGGTTGCTTTTGTTGTTGTTCTTTTGTTCTTGCGAGAGGATGACAACATAATGGGGGAGAGTTCTAACTTGAATTTGCGCTTAATGATTGTTGATGGTGGTTTTTAGATTAGGGTTAAAATCGTAAAACCTTGCATCTGATGTGATGTCACTCTGTAAGGAAACAGAGCCACGTGTGCTAAGCTCTCCACTGACATACTTATTGAGCCGCTCATTACACTTACATGAAATTTATCCAGACTGGCGAATGTAGCAACCATCCCAGATGTTCTGTGAATTTCGGCGCCTCGCGTATATTCACTTAATATAAGTTCCCCTGAATGCCTTCTATGCTATGTTCTCCGGCTGAACCCTTAATGTTGATATGGCATGACGATTTGTGTTCACTCGCAGCGGAGTAGCATGAATCTCCAAGTATCAAGGATAAGGTCTTTGCATAAGGTATTCGAATCAGAAAAGCATGTTGCTCTCTGGCAATGAACTTAAAAGAACTCTGTGTCAACACATAGAACTCAATAAATCGTCCTGACTAACTTACAGAAGTTGGGGTTTCGCTCCTCGCGCAATGTATTAGACCTTGCTTGTCAAAATTAAGCCTAAGTAATTAATCCGCCATGGATTAGCAGGTGCAGAACCTCGCCCAGAATAAGAAAACAGGGAGTCGCAGTAGCAAAGAGAGGCGTGGCTATGCCTTAGGACATCTAGAGCCATTAGCCACGCCCCGACCCTATTTCTCTCGACCAATCAGGTCGCTTTAAACTCGCCACATGCACACAAGTTGTGGCTGGGCCCATGCTTGCCGGCCCCACTTCTAATCGACCAATCAGAATGCGCCAAAGCCGCCACACTCTCACCAGAAGTGTGGTCGCGCCTTGTGTTTGGCCGGCCCCCTTTTGTGGCCAATCAAGTTGCTCTAAACTTGCCACCATACGTTAAAGGCCAAACACACCCTGCCGCGCCACCTTGCTAAACTGACAAGCCAAACGCGCCCTACCACAACAACATATTGGTTGGCATGCCAACATGCCACTCTACCGCGGCAACTTCGCAACATGCCAACTTCACAACATGCTACCTCGCAAACATGCCACTTCGTGGCAACCTGCCATAAATAGCCACCCACGGAAATTCTTACTCCTATGGCCGTTTCCACACTATGGCATAGCCATGGCGCCGTTTGCACAAAAGTAGTGCCATGCCGCAGCCGCATGCCACGTGCACTAATTAGGGTTTCGACATGCCAAACCCTAATTCGGGCAAATTGCTACCAAAGAGCGTTTCCCGGAGCGATGTGATTGGCATGGCAACAGGGCCAATATTGCCACGCCACATGTGGGTCCGGCTCCACGGCGCCAAAACCAAGCCTTGGCCACGCCAAGCCCTAATTCTTCCACAGCACCTTGGCCATACCAAGCCCTAATTCTTCCACGAAGAATTCTTCCACGGAGCCAAACCCTAACTTTGGCCACAGAGCCAATTTTTAGCTTTGTCCATACCGCAACATCACCGGCATACCGCTATGCCACGGCTACGCCACTGGCATGCCATTAGCCTTTGGCTGATGCCACTTCGCTATACAACAAGATGTAGCCATAATCAATGTCCATCCTTCTTCATGAGATGCAATCTCAGCCATCCAAGTTCGCTACCGAACTGATGGACTTGTGGCAACTCTTAGGCGACCAACCGCCTAAACCCAACGACCATGGATACGCTTGGCGCCACTTGCACCATCGTGCCACTGGCATGCACAAGTCATACCGCAATGCCACTGCGCCATTGTCAGGCGCCAACACAAGGTATCCACAATCAACGGCTGCCCTTATTCATAAGATGCGATCTCGACCATCGAAGTTCGCCACCAAACCGGTAAGCTCGCGACAAGTTTTAGGCAACTAGCCAAAATGAGCCTAGCATCACATGTTATTTACCTGCGGCAAGCATCTCGATTTTAACTTGCCACACGTAGCAAAGTGCTACATGTTTTCCACGAAAACACTCGAGACATCAAAATATGTCATAAGGCGGGGATGCTCATCAGGGTGTTGGTCTGGTGGTTTACAGCGTGCAATGCGCCAGTTACAAGAAAGTGTCATGAAGTGGGATAATTAGTGGTGGTGAAAAGTAACGGTGTAAACAATTCATTTCCTTCATCATGGAAGTGTAATGACTGGCGGTTACACGAATTCACTTCCCTCATCATGGAAGCATAACGTCTGACAGTTACACGTTACTCTTTTCTTCCACCACTCAATCGTTTCCACTTCCTACGAGACCAGGGTACGTTTCACTATGACTTGTATAAATAGGTATCACCTATTTCCACCAAATGAGAAGTTTTGGTCAGGAGAACAATACAACATCCAGAAATCATCTGATAGCTTTTCATCCAGCTAGCCAGTTCAACTTTCTGATACAATTCACAAAACGCCCACACTTCCAGAATCAACTATTCTGGTCTCAACACTTTCTTCGCTTCCCTCCCTAAGACCAACCCTTCTCCTTCAATTTGTGACCGAAGCAAGCCTGGAATGGCCATTTCTTGGTTTAGGCCGAGATTTATGCAGATTGATCTCTCGAATCAAAAGTACTCCGTGTAGTACATTATTTAGGGTTTAGATTCGTTTCTCACCTACATGCACCCAAAATTACCAAAATCAGCAGAAATAATTTCCACCCTCAAACAATTGGCGACCACAGTGGGAGAGTAATCTCTCGGTTACAATATCAATTTCCCAATTCCCGATTTTATCTTTCAACTCCGATCTCAAGATGGTAGAACTCGAGTCGGGATCGGCAACAAACCCCGAGAACAACGGCGCCGAAATTATTCTCGACGTTAACGTTTCTCCCGGTGGTGCTAATACGCCACCTGTCAACACCAACAACATGGAGAATGTTCCTTCAGGTGTTACACCTCCAATCACCAGAGCCAGAGCCTCTGCCGCGGAAAATGCTCCTTCGGGTGTTACACCTCCAATCACCAGAACCAGAGCCGCTGCCACCGCTCCCAATATTTCGTCAAGTATGACACCTCCAACCGTCACCAGAGCCACAACTACTCCGCCGTCAAGACGAGAAACTGGAGGAACCAGAGGAAGCCGACCCTATATTACTATTGCTGATTTGATGGAACGACAAGAGGTTCTCGCTAGAGCTCATATGAACATGGCCTCAACTCAGAAGGAGGTACTTGTTTTTCTCAAGACACTAACAGAGAGGCTACCACAAGAATCGCGCCAGCCAGGACCAATAAGGAACACCTCCGATACCCCTGGAGCCACCACCTCAACAGGGCGCACCTTTGTAGGTGAAGAGATTCGCCCAGGAACTTCAACGGAAGGAAATCAACCGTCCAATTTCGTCACACGAGAAGATTTGGAACAACTTCTCCGAAACCGAGACAAAAACGATTTCATGGACATACATCAGCATCAACCACCGTATCCTCCGGAAATACAAAGAATTCCTCTTCCAAGAGGGTACTCTTCCCCTCAATTCTCTCTGTATGACGGTACCGGTAATGCGCGTGAACATGTCTCTCGATTCTTGGAGTCCCTGGGGGAGCACAAATACAATCACGTTCTACGTTTGAGGGAATTTTCGAAATCACTTACTGGAAGAGCATACACATGGTACAACAGCGTTACGCCAGGCAGCATCTCCAATTGGTCTGACATGGTTGCGGCTTTCTACAAGAAGTACTTCTTGGTATCTGAGCAAATTACCTTCTCAGATCTAGGAAGGATGTTCGTGTTCCAACGAAACAACGAACATCCGAATGATTTCGTCAAAAGATTCAGAATTCAAGCGCTAGATTGTCATGACCCGAACGTGACCGAACAACAATTGGTGGATTCTTGCATCAATGGGATGATTCTCATCTACCGCGCCTTACTAGAGAATCTGCGATTCCAGACACAATCTGAACTTCAAGAAGCTGCAAAACGGTCGGCCACAACAGTACCAGCGTTGTTGGAAAGAACCAGGCCAACCAGAAACGAGGACGCACGTGAAACTTGAGGAAATAGACGCCTCGTCAATAAGCAATACAACACTAGTCCCTCCTCTGTGAGCGTGGTAGACGAAAGAGGAAAAAGGAAGGCTCCAGCGGCAGAACAGCAATCCAAACGCGCAGCGCCAACGCGACAGGCAGCTCCGTCATGGAAGACCACCGCTAAAGCTCCCATGCGACATCAAGAAGCTGGAGAAAACGTCTTGGATTTCCAGTTCCCAATCGAGAAAGTGATTGAACTCTTAGAAGCATGGATCCAAGACGACGCCATCAAACTACCTCCTACCAGACGCCCACCAACCGAAGCGGAAATGGCAAACCCCAAATATTGCCGCTACCACGATTTCTTTTGTCCACCACCCGACGATAATAAGATGCACATACACTCAACGCAATAAGCTATAGATATCTTCAAAGAAAAGATAAAAACGGGGAGCTTGTTTGGGCAATGAAGGAGTTCATGAAGAGATCCACTTCCAGTCGGGAGTTGCATGGTCTTTGGGGACTCATGATATCCCACGAGAGTTTTGTGCAATCCATGATGCATCATGTGTGCGAAATTCTCTATCTCTCCAAGACAAGCGTCAAGATATCTTCCACAACCCTTAACCGTGTTGTACGGGCAATCGACTCTTTCCTAATTGAAGAAACCACGCGAGAACCCCAAACTCTCTCGGGAAGTAGTGATTGATGGAAATGTGTGATGGGATATTTGACCACGGTTTACCTGTGGGACGTCGAGCTCGACAACACATTAATCGACGCGGCCTCTGACTTCAACATCGTTACCATCAAAACTCTGAGAGCTGCGGGAGTTTCGAAGCAGGAGGATACCCGTTCCCCAACCATGGTCAAAAACTTGGAAGGGAAGGCGATGGACGCATATGGCTACATCAACCTTGAAATCAAGGTGGGAGACACTCTAACACATGGAAAATTCCACATCGTCAAAGAACTCTCAAATTACGACATGATTTTGGGGCGCGCATGGGTACACAGCAACAAAGCGAAGTTAAGAGCATCCCCTCTGCCGATGACGGTACCCGAAAGAATTTCCAACAAGTCGTCCAACTTGGAAGATTACATGTTGCCGTATCAACAACTTACCAATGTAACTCAATTGCCTGGAGAAAGCCCGTCGACGTTCATCTGCAGATTCCGAGCACAAGTAAGCCTGGTTAAACAACCCTTTTTGCACCCAATCACCTCTCCTCTCGGCCAGGCGTGGGGATTCGGTCTGATTATCAACCCGGGCGTCATTAGGAGATGTGAATGAGACGTTGGGCCTTTCAAGCGCGTTGTCAAAAATCTGGAAGCGATTACATCCAAAGATGACGAGCTCAAAAATCAAGTGGTTGCGCAACGCCTAAACCCGTTTCAAATTGGAGATGTGGTAGTCAAGACGACCTCGTTTCAAGTTGGAGATATAACAGTGAAGATAGCCGCTCGACCCGATCCACCTAAAGGAAAGGAAGACGAGCCATACCTGGTGGAAGATGTTATCTTGGGAGGTTACTGCAATCTCATCAATACCGACAAATTGGAAGGTGTGACGATTCACTCGCGATGGCTTAAACCCTTCAATACCTAAAACGCTGTGCTACCTTCACCTCCAGCATTATCCTTTCAGCATTTCCTTCATCATTTTTCCTTTTTCACGTAATGATTGTAACTTCTCTAAAATGGTTGCACCGCTTGCATTCATAAGTAGAGTTTTCAATTTCAATTAAAAGAACATATTTCCTTAAAAAGTTTCCCAAATCATCTTAAAGGAAAAATACCGAGTAAACCCAACTCTCACAAAGTCGCTACCCGGCGATTGAAAACCAGAGAAACCAAACCACCAAAAAAATATCTATCCAAAAGTACTGAAGAAGGGAATATGCAAGGAAGATGATCATCAGGCGGCAGAACAAATATATTTTCAAAAATATCCGACTTCAAATCTCACCTAACGCTCTACTAGTTTTCGGGATGTGTGACAACGATGCTGCTACAAGGGAGAACCAAGAAACAGGTCGGTCGAACCTTTAAACCATTGTTGTTATTTCCCCTGTCTCGCGTTATTATGGGTGATGTCGGTGTTCGGAGGCATTGGCTGCGCAGCAGGCCGGCTAGTACCTGTGGCAAATTCCGTACGGCGTCTGTCCATCTACTGGGTGGCTAGAAGGGGCGAGCAACTTATTTCACATAAAGGGTTTTTGGATCTTTTCAGTATGAAGGTTTTATTAATTCATTCAGAGATGTGAAACCATAAAAGCTGAATAACGGAATGTTACTTGGCGAAGCCCTAACTTTGCCATGGAAACAAGAAAGTGAAAGTAAACCTTTGGAATATCAAAAGCGACTACACGTCGAGAAGAAATAGCAAAAGTGGAAAAACTGGTCGTTAATGGCAGACGCCTGGATCAATAATTCCTTCATCAAAGCTTTTTCAAGCCACTACACCATTTTCTTGGATTTGTAACTCAAATTCGTAATGACCTACTAGCGATTCTGAATTCGTAACAGAAAGCTCTTTGTTACAAATAGGTTGTAACAGCCGGAGAGCATTACAAATCTTGTCGATTTAAATAGCTGTCGATTAGCGATTCTGAATTAAAATTGGATATAGTTCCACGCGTGCCATCCGTGTGCGTGGGTGGTCAAAGCTTCATATTTTTCCACCCAAGCAATGTATAACTGGGAATATTCCATCCCTTGGTCACAGTTGGTGGTTAGTTGAGATGGTCACTTGGTCATAGACTCATACACATGAGTCGAACCACTTCATCTCTTTTCACTCAAACCACTTCTCTCTTTCCATTTTCCTCATCTCTGCAGAAGCGAAGTTTGGTTTTCAGTTTTAGGATTTCGATTTGAAGGTAAAGATGAATCTGTTTTTTTCGATGAGCTGAAGTGATTTGTGTTTCGATTTGTGTTTCGGTAAGTGTTTGAATCTGTTTTTTTCTCATCTCTTTCCACTTTCTTTATCTCTGCAGAAGCGAATTTAGGGTTTCAGCCTGAAAGTGAAGTTTGGGTTTCAATCTGAAACTGAAGATGTAGGTGTTTAAAGCTTTCAATTTGTGTTTCGATTTGGGTTTCGATCTGTTCTTTTCGACTAGGGTTTCATTAAGGTGTTGATGTGTTAATTAGATTTTTAATTTTATATGAGATTTTCGTTTAGGGTTTCAATTTTATCTGAGATTTTCAGTTAGGGTTTCGATTTATATGTGATTTTTGATTAGGGTTTCGTTAGTCTGATGATTTTTGGTATCTTTTATAGGGTTTCATTTTTCCTTTTGAATCAGTAATGTTTCAATCATAATCTTTTAGAATAGATTTTAGGGTGTAATGGATTAATGATTTCTTAGTAACATGTAGCAACTGATGTAAGTAGTTTAATGTATTATTCTTCTTTGATTAGTAACATACAAGTGATTGATTCGATATATTTGGTTGTTCTTCTATTTAGTATTCTTTTTTTCATATTTTCGTGCATTCCAGTTGGGGCTTGTTGTTTTGGTTAGCTTACTATCTGTTTTGGTTTCTAGTTCTTGAATATGTTAAATGAGAACTGAGTTTGTTTGTTTCTAGTTCTTGAACATACTAGTTTGATGGTTTTATTTTCAGTTAGTGATTGGGTGAATTGATTGAATTACTTCCAGATTGGTTCACAGACATTCTCATCTACATCATTGAGAGTGTTCATGTGGAAGAAATTTACATCAAGTTTAAGTGGTGAAGACTACAAGTTGTTAAGGTTACCTGTTTGTGTAAATGTATAAGAGAAAACCATTATTATACTTATGATGATATTGTAGTTTCTAAATAGGTTGACCCACATGAAAGTTGGCACATCTGATTCCATTGCTAAAACTTCATCAAAATCTCTCTATTTACTTGATAATTAAGTTGTAATCTAAAATTGTTGTCTGGATTTTCAGGGTCGATTGATGTCGAACTAGGAGCTTCCCCAGTTTACTGCATGATCAGAAGTGTATTCCAGAACAGTGGTAAGTTGTTGCAGGTTACGAACTTGTGGATATTATGATGTTGCTTGTAGTTAATAACTTAATATGCTAAGCTAGAAGGTGCTTTCATCTTTTAATAGGATTAAAGTAGTAAAATATTTAGTTACAGAGGGTCTCTTTTGTTTGTTGATATTTCTTTTACTCCGTTGTTATTAGTACTAGTAGTCTCTAATTGAAATTATGGAGAGTAGTGAACAAAATTTCTCTTGCATTTTAGTTTTCTTATTTCTGTTTTGGGTGAATTGTTATTGCAAGTAAATGTGCAACTAATGCTCAAGCAACAATTGCCGTGGCAATGGACCTTTAATTATAGGCTGGCAGAAACTTTATAGGCAACAAGTTTTAGCTTAAGAGAACCAGGAATGTGTATGTAAAATGAACCCATACCAATGGGTGCTTAAGTTAGAAATGGATTATGAAGAGCAGAAATGGCATACGAATTAGCTGATGTCCGCTATATGTATAAATAGTCTTTCATTTGATTTTTGATACTGTACGCTCTAATATCTATTTTTTGTAATCAACTGTAGGTGCCTGGATAATGCATCCATCGTAGATGCTAACGATAACGTGCAACTAGAAAATGGGGCATACAACTCATGGGTTGTCTCTACAGTGACACAAGCGGAAGAAGTAAAAATGGTATTGAAACTCATCCCAATTTGGTCGACATGTATACTATTCTGGACAGTATATTCTCAAATGAAAACTTTATCAGTTGAACGAGTAACTTTCATGAACAGACATATCGGTTCATTCGTTTTCCCATTAGGATCATTTTCGGTGTTTCTCACTCTAACGACATCCCTGATCGTATGCGAGGTACACCTGAACATGAAAAAGTCATTTCAATATTAAAATTAAGTTATGATGATTTATCTCCTCCTTTGAAATAATGTTTTACATGTTGTTGTATCTTTCCTAAAGATTGGAGTGTTTGATAATTGGCTTAGAAGGAAAGCAATTTATGTTACCTAATTGATCCATTAGAAAAGCAATTGTGCCAGTTAATGGAAATCTTCATTTTCATTTACAAAATGGCAAACTCAAAGGCTTGCTTTATTTGAAAGATTGTTGGTTACTTTGGTACATGAAGTACGTTCATTTGTGCCACTAAAACTAGTAATTACATTTTGAATAAACTCTCTTCGGACTTGGAAATTGCACATGCTCATATGGATCTCAAGTATGCAGTCAAGCTGTCTAGGAGCGTTATAATTATTCGAAGATCGAGGTATGAGCTAGTTGAAGCGTAATACTCGATTTGAACGTTTATTCTGTAAAGTCAGGGAACATTGCATGATCTAACAGAGAACTTCTCACTATTATAATCCTGAAACTCCTCTGTTAGATTATTTTTTTAATATGATGTTTCTATAATAGTGGATGTCACTTATCTTTATTATTATTATTTCCTTCATCTCATGGAAACTCCTTGGTTTTAATAAACTCCTCAGTTTCATGAGATTTCCTCCGCATCATGGAAATAATATAAAATTACGAAAGGTGACGCGGGACCGGGCCTACTAGCCGGTCGACCATGCCCTAGCCGTGGCCGGTCCCACACCTTGTAAATCCTTATTTTATTAATATTATTTCCTTCATCTCATGCAAACTCCTTGGTTTTAACAAACTCCTCAGTTTCATGAGATTTCCTCTGCATCATGAAAATAATATAAAATTATGAAAGGTGTCGCGGGACCGGGTCTACTAGCCGGCCGACCATGCCCTAACCGTGGACGGTCCCACACCTTGTAATTCCTTATTTTATTATTATTATTTACTTCATCTCATGGAAACTCCTTGGTTTTAACAAACTCCTCAGTTTCACGAGATTTCCTCCGCTTCATAGAAATAATATAAAATTAGGAAAGGGGTCGCGGGACCGGGCTTACTAGTCGGACGACCATGTCCTAGCCGTAGTCGGTCCCACACCTCGTAATCCTTTATTTTATTATTATTTTTTAGAGCATAGCTCGGTTGAACCCACCAAGCGTTGGTATGTCAAGCTTGGTTGTCATATTTTAGTGAATCAAAACTCATGTTAAGAGTCGCTTGATTATGTACTAGAGTCAACTTCGTATAGGTTAGCTTGAAAGTATTAGGATATGAGACTTCACAAGTATTGAGAAGACTTGAAGATGTGAAGAAGAAAGGAGATACACCGACAACAATCATCCTTCCACTTGAGGTTAGTGATATTTGACTTGAACTGTTTCATTCCCTAACATATCTTTCAAGTCGTGCATATTGAAAACAAAACTGCGAAGCATATTTGAACTCTAGATAGACATAGTATTAAGGAATACAATACGAGGTTTATTGCTTAACCATTAAACTTTGTAGATAAGACATCGCCATAATCATTTGAATGCTATTGTGATTATGTATGCGTATGAGGTGAGGATTTCGCCCTAGGGAACAATGTTTTACATGTGTTCTAAGGAAGTAAGTTCATAAACTTGTTTGTGAATCGAAAAGGAAATCGCCAGGCGTTATTGGTTTTGTTATTCATTGCATATCTTATAAACAACCAATATGTGTGATTGAGTATAATAGTTCACGACTTGTTGTGTTCTTGGTAGAACTATTCACAAAGGCCTGACTTATGTATTGGTATGACTTTTATTAGTGAAATCGATCTTAAGTAATCACCTGAGATGGTATGATCGGGTTTGTGATTTTCTGTCTGACCAAATATGGGAAAGGGGAACCGATCCTAGTAAGAGGTGCAGTACATCACAAAGGGGAACCGATCCTTGTATGAGGTGCAGCAAGGTTTATAGCAGACAGGGAACCGATCCTATGAACATGTGCAACACGTTTTTAGGCAAAGAGGAAGCGATCCTATGGACATGTGCAACACATATAAGTTAGATACCATATATATGTTGGGAGCCGATCCTAGTACCTAGTCAACCGAATTTTGGAAAGCTAGTGTGACTATGCACAATACTCACATGGAAGGTAGAACCGAAACTTATTTTGGTAGAACCGTTAAACCCATGATTGTGATTGAATGTTATTTGATCAATCGCATAGTTCTTGAAAGTCAGATGAACCAATTCTAAACTTGTTTGGAAGTGTGGCAAATCGGTTTCAAGGTTGTAAGTGTGAAAGAGAACTTACAAAGTTAACATGTCGACATACTTTGAACACGTGCTATGAATGTTTATTTCTTTAATTGTTCAAAGTTATTCCTTAATATCTAAGGGAATAGAATCCCAGGATAGAAACATAAATAAGTTAAGAATCTTTTAATTAAGGTATTTAACTTCATTTTGTAGGGAAATAAGAATTAGTAATGTGCATTTACTAAATAGAGATTTTCCGAGAGATTTCAATCATTATTTTTGGACAGAGCATTTCCAGGAATTATGGAAACCGAATTTGTGCTTCAATGAATATCTTGAGAATATTTTCGGTTTTGGAAATTTCTTGGTGTCCAAACTTCCTTGTCTATAAATACTTGAAGTTTGCCTTTCTAGCAAAATAATCCTTCGTAACAACATACTTCCTCTTTGTTGTGTTGTTACTGGTGTAGCCGCCTATTCGGAGAGGAGAGTAACCTAATTAGGCGAAATCTCTTACGGCCGCTCAGTTTAAAGTCTTCTTTGGGATTGAGAAGCTCTACGAGTATTGTTGGTGGGAAACTAGATAATTGTGGTTTATCTTTTGTTTTCTTTGATTTGATTGACTAACGGTGGTTGAACTTTGATTGCACCTAGTTTGTTTATGCTTGAGAATCTTCTCTTCTGATATAAGATTCACTCAAACTAGTTCAGAGTTTTGACATGGATCTTTAGACTGTTGTTAGTTCTAAAGACGATCTTGTGATAATCCATTGTTAACAGACTACGTTCCGTGCGTGATTGATCACAAGAGATTCAAGTGATTGTATTCATGTGTTTATTGAAGATCTATGAAGATTTGAAGACAAAGAAGATATTGAAGATTTCTGATTTGTGGGTTCATAATCTTTGGTGTGCACAATACTTGTTTCGGTAAAAGAGGATCCAATTAATAATCGGTTTATCTTTGTGATAGATTGGATTGATTAATTGAGTAGATCGGCATCAACACAATTCTTTGGGTTAATAGTGTTGTTGGATTAATCTTAAATGATTACTTCGGTAATTGAACATAAGATAGATCTTAGGATCCCTGACGAAGGAGTTTATGTTAAGATAAACGGAAGAGCCTTTGTCCAACTCATATCACTTGGTTGAATAGAGTTAATACCAAACAGATTTGTTGTTCCTTAACTGTTTGGAATACGAACCAAAGGAATTGTTCCAAGTACGTGACTAAGGTCGGAGGCATGGGAATACATACGGAACTAGGTGAACTATAGGTTTAGTTGCTTGGTCTCAACTATACGAATTTAGGTGTAATTTTTTGTAGTGGCTTAATCCTGAGAGTATTCAATTCTGTACAAGGTCCCGGGGTTTTTCTGCATTTGCGGTTTCCTCGTTAACAAAATCTTGTTGTGTCATTTACTTTATATTTCCGCATTATAATTATTTTATTATAATTAAAGTAAATTACACAAACGTTAATTCCTATTTACTTGATAAGTGAATCCTATTGTGTTTGGTTAAGTCCGAACCTTTTTATCAAGTAACATACTTCGTTGTTCTATTGTCTCGATCTCGTATCCATAGACGATCACACGAAGTGTGAACCGATTAGTTGTATTGTCTCGACTCAGTCCATAGACAATCACTTTCAGAGAAAGGACTTATAGGTAGGAATTTTTTTAGCTTGAGGCTTATTTGGGTACCCTCTCCTTTTCTATTGGTATCAGAGCAGGGAAACACGAAAAGATCTAACAATCTGTGTTTGGTGCGATCCAACCTATAAGAATTGAATCCAATGGATGATTCTGTTAACGTGTCACAAGGTTTTAAAAAAAACCTCGTCCTGGATTTAACTTCCGAAAATGCTTAGAAGGGATGTCTTCTATAAGCTCCTCTTGCTCTTCTGAAAATATGTCTTTATGTTCTCAAGAAGAGGTTAAGTTAAGTCATGCACTCACAGTCGATGAGTCTGATTCTGAATCACTTGATGATAATGAAGATGTTGATTATGTGAACATAAGAACATCTCAACTTGATAAACTAAAGAAAGAATTTCTTTCTTGTGCAACTGAGCTCACACTGGCATTAAGAAGAGAAGGAGAACTTCTTAAAGACTTAGGTCATATAAGAGCTGAAAATGTTTAGCTCAAACATGATTTGTCATCATATAAAACTGACCTAGAATTCTGTTAGGTCAGTTCCTCCTCAAAGATCAATTTCTTAGAAACCAAGCTAAAGAAATGTATTGATCAAGTAAAGAAAACTGAGCTCTTAAGGGAAATAACATAAGATGAATACAATGCCTTAAAAATATCATATGAATCTGAGATAAAGACTGTCACCGAACATGTCAACAGGCTAAAGGATGATATGTGTTCATTAATGTCTTAAAATCGGTTGGATACGTCCTTCCCAAAATCCAAGAAGTCTGGATTGAACCATCCTCCATGAGGAAAGAAGAATGTTAACCGCAAGGGCAATCAAAAGGAGAATCCTTCCTGTAAAAAGGACATGGCATTCCCAGGAAACAAAAAGGTGAACTACTCTCATCAGAGATCTTCACTTCATCTTAAACATCATGATAGACGATTTTTTTTATTGTAGAAACAAAGGTCATGTAATTAAGGACTGTCAACGTTTGTATAACTCCAGTCCAAGGCTTAACATGAGAACTTCATCCAAACAAGCCATACACAAACATGATCTTTTCGGATCAAGGGATTCTCGAAAGAATTCTTCAATAGTTCATCACAAAGGGAAGAAAGATCAGAAGGCTACAAATTCCATAAAGTGGATACCAAAGAAGATCATGAAACTACAGGAGGAAGTAGTTGGGGATGTTCCCAGATCATCAACACTAAAGGTAATTCCTAAATATCTTGATGATAGTAATTTATATGATAAATTTTGTTTATCGTCAGAAAGTATCAATATTCCTAATAAATCAGGTAAGAAGAAATTTCATGATAACCGTGGAAAACTTAATCTGTCTCATTCAGATATTTAGTATCTGAGAGAAATACACTGACTCATAAAGTGCTCAAACTTGGTTTGATGAGCTCAGTGTATATTATCGAATGGTTCAAAACTTGCGAGAATTATGAAAATATTCACCGGGATGCAGTTTCCAAAAATCCTTAATATTAAAAAAAATTGCGATTTTTTTTAAGGGAAGAATATTTGATTTCCATAATCAATGAACAAGTTTTTAGTAACCATGGGTGTATAAGTTTCGGTAATATATGAGTGTTTTGGTCATCTGTCTGAAACCAGGGATCATGGAAAAATCAGATTTATATGCAAAACTTTCTTCAAAAGTTGCAGAAAAGTATGCTGAAAAACTTTCTAGTGACTCTTTTGGTCATCTAAATTTCAATGGAAACGGATCCGCTTCCTATATGAATATGAATCTTTCATCTTGTATGATCGATTATGAAAAGGATTTTTACAAGTTGGCTCGAACTTGTGCAGAAACCAAGTTGGAAGTTCTGATGTTAAAACGTAGTCTTGAAAATTCGTTACTAGTTCAAGCTCAAACTCTCAAGCAACTAGATTTACTCACCAAAAGAGTAAACTAGGAGGAACCCAACTTCCACAAGGTTGAGGAATTAGTCTTTAATCAAGGATCGCTTCAGGGAATCAGGAGAATCATCCCCATCAAACGAAAGAGATCTCAAGATTTTGAAGGATTCTGAAAGCCAGAAAAATAGACATCAATTTCTGATTTCTTTCAATAATTGTATTAGTCTATTATGAATAAAACTATTAAGAATAAAATTATTTGATTTATAAATTTTCTTATGATAGTTTTCGGTTTACATAGCCTGTGCTTGAATGTTTTTATCTTATTGCTATGTATGTTTATGGGATGTTTGATTTCGGTTTTACTACCTTAATATTCGATCTCATATGTTGTGAACCCTTGTGGTTTGGGTAACTTTTTGATTTAGCAGGATTAAGTTCTAGCCCATGTTGGTAGGCTTTATCAAAGAATCATGAGGGGTTCTGATAGAAACAATATGTGAAAAAGTCACAATATGTTGAATCGGTTTTGGTTTAGCGTAAAAGCATATGTGTTTCGATGGTTTTCAACTTTTGCTTGCAATTGTTAAAACCGATTTTCAACCTTTCTCTGGTAAAGGTTGGTTGTTGTTATTCTTTTATTTTTGACATAAGGATGACAACATGATGATATTTCGATATCAATTCTCCCTGGAAGAAGATGCAATCATATTGGATAAGTGGATGCGAAATTTGAGGTAACAATCTTGTTAGTTAATTGTTTTCCTTTTTAAGAAAAGCCTGAGTTTATTTCATATATATTTATTGCTTTTACTTAATAAAATTTCGGTTCAATTGATGTTTATTCCATTATGTGTGTATGGATGTATGTGTGATTCAATTGGTTCCGGTTAAGAAAAACTATTGTTATCTTGCTTTATTGTGTGGTATCAATTATTTAGGCTTACAAAATTTCGATGCAATTGCGGTGCTTTTAATGTCTATGTTGTTTCAATTGCTTCCGGTTGAGGTGAATAATTATGCAAGTTGATTTATTTGGGTTTATGAATTATTTATGGCTTAATGTATTAAAAGGTGTACGGGATGAGTTGTTTAGTCCAATTCGATTCCGGATAAGAGAAAATAAGTTAATTCTGATCTTAGTTAGACTTATCGAAGTAGGTTTCGGTTATTCAAGTCTAATCGAATGCCTTAACAAGATATGCTAGTTAACTAACCTAGTATTTGTCTTGTTTAAAATTGAAAGGTCTAAGTTTATGGATAATTAGAACCTGATGAGAAAAATAGAGTTATCTTTATTTTGGTCTTATCGAATTAAGCGATTGTTTTTGTACAATCGGTTTAGCAAAGGAACTAAGGTGCTTAGTTGTTTTTGGTTTGCTAAACTAAAATGGAAAAATTGTTTCGGACAATTGTTTCCTTGGTAACATATCAAAATAAAACTACTTCTAGTTTCGGTTTTGATATTGGTTATCAGAACATGATGTGTGGAACCCTCGTGCCTAACTCTACAGGTTGCAAGTCTATTGAGATTTGTAAGTTTCTTTTCGTGTTGTCCTTTATTTTTTCGTTTCTTTGTCATTTTGTGACAAAAAGGGGGAGAAATATATGGAGTAAACAAGTGATACTTGGCATTGATTTTATATTGATTGGTATCGCTAAGGAAAAGAACATTGGTGCTTAAACGTTTTATCTAAACAAAAGAGTGAAAGCACAGACTAAGGGGGAGTAACATATCATATGAATTGGTATAACAAAGACGTGTGGATTGAATATCTACCTATCTTCCTTAGGGGGAGTATTTTCTTTGTTATTATAATGTCAACAACGACATTTTTAAGGATTAAATGTAAGCAGTTTACTGTGTTGTTGAATCGGGAATCAAGCGTATGTGTAATGAATTATTGTAATTTGTTTATCCATATGATGTAAGAGTTTTGTCACTTAAATTGACAAAGGGGGAGATTGTTAGAGCATAGATCGGTTGAACCCACCAAGCGTTGGTATGTCAAGTTTGGTTGTCATATTTAGTGAATCAAAACTCATTTAAAGAGTCGCTTGATTATTATTTACTAGAGTCAACTTCGTATAGGTTAGCTAGTTCTTGAAAGTCATATGAACCAATTTTAAACTTGTTTGGAAGTGTGGCAAATCGGTTTCAAGGTTGTAAGTGTGAAATAGAACTTACAAAGTTAAGATGTCGACATACTTTGAACACGTGCTATGAAGGTTTATTTCTTTATTTGTTCAAAGTTATTCCTTAATAGCTAAGGGAAGAGAATCCTAGGATCGAAACATAAATAAGTTAAGAAGCTTTTAATTAAGGTATTTAACTTCATTTTGTAGGGAAATAAGAATTAGTAATGTGCATTTACTAATTAGAGATTTTCCGAGATATTTCGATCATTACTTTTGGACAGAGCATTTCCAAGAATTATGGAAACCGAATTTTTGCTTCAATGAATATTTTGAGAATATTTTCGGTTTTGGAAATTCCTTGGTGTCCAAACTTCCTTGTCTATAAATACTTGAAGTTTGCCTTTCTAGCAAACTAATCCTTCGTAACAACAGACTTCCTCTTTGTTGTGTTATTACTGGTGTAGCCACCTATTCGGAGAGGAGAGTAACCTAATTAGGCAAAATCTCTTACGGCCGCTCATTTTAAAGTCTTCTTTGGGATTGAGAAGCTCTACGAGTACCGTCGGTGGGAAACTAGATAATTGCGGTTTATCTTTTGTTTTCTTTGATTTAATTGACTAACGGTGGTTGAACTTTGATTGCACCTAGTTTGTTTATGCTTGAGAATCTTCTCTTCTGATATAAGATTCACTCAAACTAGTTCAGAGTTTCGACAGGGATCTTTAGACTGTTATTAGTTCTAAAGACGATCTTGTGATAATCCATTGTTAACAGACTCCGTTCTGTGCGTGATTGATCACAAGAGATTCACGTGATTGTGTGCAGGTGTTTATTTAAGACTTAAGAATATTTGAAGACAAAGAAGATATTGAAGTTTTCTGATTTGTGGGTTCATAATCTTTGGTGTGCACAATACTTGTTTCGGTAAAACATGACCCAATTAATAATCGGTTTATCTTTGTGATAGATCCGAGTGATTAATTGAGTAGATCGACATCAACACAATTCTTTGGATTAATAGTGTTGTTGGCTTAATCTTAAACGATTACTTCGGTAATTGAACATAAGATAGATCTAAGGACCTGACGAAAGAGTTTATGTTAAGATAAACGGAAGAGCCTTTGTCCAACTCATATCACTTGGTTGAATAGAGTTGATACCAAACAGATTTGTTGTTCCTTTACTATTTGGAATACGAACCAAAGGAATTGTTCCAAGTACGTGACTAAGGTCGAGAGGTGGGAATATAGACGTAACTAGGTGAACTATAGGTTTAGTTGCTTGGTCTCAACTATACGAAGTTAGGTATAATTTTGTGTAGCGGCTTAATCACGAGAGTATTCAATTTCGGACAAGGTCCAGGGTTTTTCTGCATTTGCGGTTTCCTTGTTAACAAAATCTTGTTGTGTCATTTACTTTATATTTCCGCATTATAATTGTTTTATTATAATTAAAGTAAATTACACAAATGTTAATTCATATTTACTTGATAAGTGAATCCGATTGTGTTTGGTTAAGTCTGAACCTTTTTATCAAGTAACATACTTCGTTTTTGTATTGTCTCGATCTCGTATCCATAGACGATCACACGAAGTGTGAACCGATTAGTTGTATTATCTCAACTTAGTCTATAGACAATCACTTTCGGAGAAAGGACTTATAGGTAGGAAAAGTTTTAGCTTGAGGTATATTTGGGTACCCTGGCCTTTTCATTATTTATTTCCTTCATCTTCTGAAGTTCCTCAGTTTGAACAAAACCCTGATTTCTTCATATTTTCTCAAATGTTACTCAAACGTACACCAGAAAATACCAGAATTCTCAAGACTGAGAGACGAACACTATGGTGACATGGGCATGCTATCTTGACCGAACAGGGTCAGCCCTTTGGCTTGCAAGAAGCCGGTCCCACATATTTTCTTTGACCTAATTTACTCATATTAGGTTCAAACTCTTCCAAACAACTTGGACTTTCATCAAACGATCGTCAGTCGGTCCCATGACCACCAGGGCCGGTTCCATGACCCCTTAGTCGATCTCTCACTTCTCCATAATTAGGTTTTATTACCTAGCTCAGACGAGCACTATTTTAATAAATGATTAAACCAACATTTAATCAACCTTTTACCAACTGGTCCTCAAGAGAGTTTGGTATTTGCTCACTTTAACCATCAACATCCATTCAATAATTGTGCACCTGTCTCAACAGACATGTTCAATTTATGAATCCTAGAACATTCGTAAATCATGTTCGACTCAGCAACACAAATACTCATCGTCTCATTACTGACTAACTAAATACACGTCTGCCTTGCAGACTCCACAATCACGAGACATCAATCGTGTCACATGGGGGATATTAACTAGGCTTTTGGTCTGGCGGCCTACGGCACATGTGTTCACCCACGATGAGAATGTGACTAAGTCGTGTAAGAGGTTAAAGGAGTTAACGAAGTAGTGGGTGGACAATCAACCAAGACTTTTCACGATGAGTAACTGGTTTTAACACGATTTCCACTTTCCCACTCCTTGACTCCAGCAACCGTCACACTTACTGGGATCAATGTGTATACCATTTCTTGCAATATAAATAAGTCTCTGAACCCATGATTGAAACAATATAACAAGAACTCAGTGTCTGAACAATTACTCTCAATAGAGCAAATTCAATCATCAGAACTTATTTTCCTTACGCAGAATACATAACACATTCACAATCCTTGATCATCATTGATCTCACACACTTCTCAGCTTCTCTCCTACAGATCGAACCATCCTCTCTTGTGACCGAATTGACTCTAAAACGACCATCGTCCTGGTTTAGGACGGAGTCTTACAGATTGATCTCTCGAATTCAAAGCACTCCCTTTGCAGTGCATCTATTTGCAAAAGGTTAAAGCAATTTGCTCGGTTCGAGGAGTTTCCTCCGCACGGTCGTCTCTTCACTTCCTAAAAAAAACAGTAAATCGTTTTCTCCCATCAACAAAGATATACACTCTAGTTAGGTGAAACCGTAACCGAACCGTGTGCAAAGACTATGTTCAAGGTGGTTAGCCGAAACTAGCCGGTTTGAACTTATAAGATTAATATTCATTTTCATAAACACTTAAGACTTTAACCTTGAGTCACAATCATGTAATCAAATAAGTCTATGGTGTTTTTAGGGATTTGATCAAATGCTAATTATCTTGTAGAAATAACTTTATTGCATTTGAAAATAATCAACATGGTTAGTAGATGTACAAAGTACAAATACCATAGCCGTTCGTGAGTCAGGTCAGTCACAGTATGTGTACCGGTTTGTATACGATTAAGCACAACCAAGTTCCGGAGTTCACAGAACTATTTAGATATGTGTACCGGTATGTGTACCTTAAGACTATAACCGGTTCCGGAGTCCACAGAACTATTTTGGTATGCGTACCGATATGGATACTCAAACCGAGTTCCGGAACACATAACTTTTCTGGTACGTGTACCGATATGGATACCAAACTGGTTCCATGACCACAGTTCCTTTTCGGTTTGCATACGGGTATATGGGTATAGCTACTCCATTTCGTGTATGAGTACATGTAATACAGCTTCAGACCTATAACCGTTTTTCCAGTTTGTAAGACTGATAACACTGTCTTATATCTGAATATATAGTAGTTCTATATTTCTCTCTAAATCGGTTTGAAACATTCCCGAATAACATCAATGACACATATCACTGTTTCAGGCTATTTCGAATGATAAAACTTGAATCATCATTTTGATTGCGAACAATAAATTATCCTTAACCGAAATTCATCAAGTATGAACAATGTTCATTAAGCTTAGTCATTATATTTCGAGAACTAATTACCAAGCAATGCTCTAACAATCTCCCCCTTTGTCAATTTTAGTGACAAAACTATCGATACATATGGATAAAAAATGATAACTGCCGCGATGTCCGTTTCTCAACTACACTTTTATCCTATTCCAAGACTTAACTAATTGTAGACTAGAAATCAAGATATAGTTTTGACAACTAAATTTGACAACAAGCTTGAGATAGGAACACTTGTGAGTTCGATCGAGAAATTATCTAACAATCTCCCCCTTTGTCAATTTTAGTGAAAAAACTATCAATACATATGGATAGAAAATATAAAGCTTTAAAAACTCCTCGAATCCTCCTTGAATTCTACGTTACTTCAAGTTGCAATGATTCTGAACGTGTTCAACTCAGCATCGTTGTTGTTGAAGATCCGTAGTGATAACAACTTTGAAAACAAATATTCTCAATTATCATTATACAGAAACATAATATTAGTATCTTCTCCAAGCTCAATTGTATCCCAACTTTGAAGTAATACTACGGTGTGTTTCTCCCCTTAATCAATTCTTACATCTTTTGCATGATAGGTGAAACCTATAGATTATTGAATCACTCCCCCTTACATAATGATCCTTAAACCATATGTATATAGTGTGAAACTACTAAATAATTCTCCCCCTTTTTGTCAATAAAATTGGCAAAGGTACGAAAATCGTGGGATCGTAATGAATACAACCAAAAGATACTTCAAGATTCCAAGGTGTTTACATATCAACTTTATTTAGATGATATCACATAGTAAGAAATACTTAGCGCTCATTTAGGAGATTTAAGGTACAAGCATCCCGTTTAATTTCCACAACCACACACCCAACAAAGATATAACAATTAAGCACAAGTTCATTTAAGAACTCTCCCCCATTTGATGTCATTCCCAAGAGATCATGAGTGATCTTTCTTTATGAAAAGAAGGATTTTGTCGGACATTAAAAAATCACATGGATTTGTATCCTAAACATCAACATAAATTAATCTCAGCGGCGCCAGTTACGAACAAAGAGACAATTTTACTCGAATTGACTCCACATAAGAAAATCTTACATAGTATATAGTGCAGTAATAACACGAGAGTGTGATCACAATGATAGATCCATACTGCGAGATAATTCTCAAAGAGTTTGTTCTATTTTCAGTTTAAAAATAAACATAATAGATTTAACTTCTGAGCATATATGAAATATCAGCTCGATTCACGAAAACGTAAAGGCACATATATTTCATAAGAATGTTGCAATAATTAAACCAATAATGATTACATACTGCAAGTTCATCTTCCAAAAACTCTAGAATTTAAATAAATAAATATAAAAACATGCAAGATGAAAAACGTTGGAAATAGCTTGTGTAATCACAATTTTTGCTATACCAAACCCTAGTTATCCTTCTCAAAAGTAAGAATAAATTCTCACAAAAAGTTTCCTAGAAAAAGAGAAACAAAATATGAAGAATTTTAATTCATATGTAGTCTGCGACTTGTGTTTTAAGAGAAACAAGATCATCAAAGGCCTTTCCCAGTTCCAAATTGAGAAGCTTGAGATCCCTTTTGTAAGCAGAAAATTGCTCGAACACCACTTTGGTGTCACTCACAATGTTTCCAACCAAATATAGGGACATCTGAACCGGCCTTGACTATGTATGTTAAGCAAAGTAACAGGATATGGTGATAGGATTATCGTAAAAATCAACAATTCATGCGGAACCATCATCCTTCATCTTCTTGTTATCTTCCTTTGTGCTGGTTGAAAACTCAGATGCATCCATGATTTATGAACGTTCACGATTTATTCCAGCACTTTGTATATATGATAAGTTAGCCATACCTTGAATATATATAGATATCACAGTTTCTAGGTTAAGGAAACCGAGGGAAGATAAATCCTTCTAGAATCTTCTGAAGAGATTGGTCCGGAATGTTTTGGGTACTCACACGCATATGAGTCCGTGAACACATGATTTGTGACCAGACTCATTTAAGCAGAAAAATATAATCAACCTTGTTCTAAGCTCAATAGATACAAATCTAGAGCACAAGAGGTAGTTGATACCAAGAAACTTGACCATTAAAGAGTAACCTTATGAATAAATAAACTACAAATAAAAATGTATTCAAAACAAGATACCCTAAGCATCAAGAAGGAATGAGTTACCTTTCTTGAGCAGATTGTGCATCCTCCAAGAAAATACACTACAGGAGGAGGCACAATTTACCATAATCAAGTTATGTTATGGTAGGCATCTGTCAAATTCCCATCATGAACAACAAGATTATTTGGTGATCTTTCTTGTTTTATACCTGTTATATCTTTAGCAAAGTTTGTATCACTAAGGGAAAAGGAGGTAGAACTCTTACCCGCATTAAGATTTTTCCTTGTCTTCATAATTCCCTGTAATTGGTTAATTTGTTTTCTGAGATCAGAAATCGTATGATCAACCTTTGTCTGAAGGTTCTAAACTGTGTGGTCATGTGTTTCGGAGATAGATTTCTTCGGCATCCTCTTCTTCATATTATTCTCTTCAAGATTTCTTGAAGCGGAATCGGAATAACTATTTTTTAGGATAATCTTTGTCCAATTGGGAGCATCGGATCTTGTCTTTGTCTTTACAAAGTTATCCTTTTGATAATCATTATAATTGTGAAAAGACTTTATATGACATTTATAGGAAAATCTAGATTTATCACAACGCTGATTCCTTTGCCTAAAGGTTGGATATTGACAACCCATAATATCAAGAGTATTAGTCTTAACATATGCTATAGGTTTGATCACTTCTTGTGATGACCAAATAAGAACATCATGAAGTTTTTCATCCCTTATGCGAAAACGACATTCCTTTTGCAGGTGACCATTTTTACCACAATAATAGAAAACATGGGGAGTATTATTACCTGGATCCTCGTGTGTTGTTTTTGGAGTTTGATATAATTTTCTCTTTCGAACTTCAACTATCGATATAGGTATTTCACTTTTTCCATTAGTGGTAACCTTTGGTTGAGAGGAAGTACTAGCTTTGACAATTTTTACCTCTTTGCTAATATTTGCAGCATATATTCCCTTATAGCCTAATCCTCGTGTGTCACGATGATTTTTACTTGCTCCTAGCACAATGGATGATTTGTTTGAACTAGTATTGAACTTTTTAAAGTTTTCTTCCAACAACTTGATATTTTCACTAGCAGCAATTAAATCAGCCTCTAGCTGTCCTTCTCGAGTGAGAAAAACACTTTCTCTGTCTTTAAAACTAATTTGTTGAGAGTTAAACCTTGCTTCCTCCCTTGCAAGCTTTTCTTCCAACATAATGAGATTTTTACGAAGATTTTCACATTCATAATTTGTTGAACGCACATCTTCTTCGCGATCCTTAAGAAGGGATTGTAATAGATGAAAATCACAATCATAACCTTTAATGACCTATCTCAAGTTTTTGTTTTCTCGACATAGAGGAGTCAGATAACTAATCAGACATGATGTTGGCCTTTTTCCTTTAAGATATGGTCATACACTTTAGTATATTGTGAGACTTCCTCACCAATATCTTTATCAATATCAGAATCACTTTCGTTTGAAAGTTTATCTAACTGTTTTTCTAGGAGTGTCTCCAAGTTATCCATAGTTTTAGTTGATGTATCAGATTTGACAGTTTTATCACGTGAACCAAAACCTTGAAACATGTCTGAATGATTCTGAACTGATGATACGTTTTTCGAGATTTTACTCTTGTCCATATAGTCAGATTGCTTCAAACACAGACTTGTTAGGTCTTAACGTGTTTGCCTGCTCTGATACTAACTGAAAACGCAGGGTTACCAAAATAAACCACCAACTTTTTCTTAGACAATCTGTATGGACTAAACCCAATATAATTCCGAGAGTTTAACTTAATAAAACTCAATCAAGGAATTATATAGCGACCTTATGTCTCTTTAACTCTTGTCATTAGAACGTTTACAGAACCTAGTCGGTGAACCTAATTACAAAGAGATTACTTGGACGGTACCAAAGACTAATGTCCAAGAATCAGTCAAGTCGTACCCAACAAACAAGGTCAGATATATCTACTATGATTGATTAACGCAGAACTTGTGATATTTCAATGATAAAGATAAACAATATAATGCGGAAAAAAAATAACACAGACACAAGAAGTTTTGTTAACGAGGAAACCGCAAAGCAGAAAACCCCCGGGAACTAGTCCAGATTGAACACCAAACTGTATTAAGCCGATACAGACACGATCTTACTGTCAATTAACTTCGGACTGAAATGTAGTTGAGAACGAGTTAAACCCTAAAAAAGCGGGGGTCTAACAACCACACCCAAAATTTAGCTTAGCAATCTATATGGACAACTCCAATATAATTCCAAAAGAATCAACTAGAGAGTCAGACTGAATCAATGGAAATATATCCAAGAGTTGTATCTCTATTTTACAGTGTAATCAACAAATCAAACATATAGAAATCCGCGAGCCTGATTATTATGTGAAACAACTTGAACGGTACCAAATACCAATGTTCAAGTGTCAATCAATATAATCAACAACCAAAGGTTGGATTCTCAATTGATTGAACTTAAGCACAACCTGTGATATTTCAATTATATAAACAAATAAATGCGGAAAAGAAATAACACATACACCATAAATTTTGTTAATGAGGAAACCTCAAATTCAGAAAAACCCCGGGACCTAGTCCATATTTGAACACCACACTGTATTAAGCCGCTACAGACACTAGCCTACTCCAAGTTAACTTCGGACTGTAATGTAGTTGAGCTCTAACCAATCTCACACTGATCAAGGTACAATTGCGCTCCTTACATCTCTGAATCCCAGCAGGACTCTACGCACTTGATTCCCTTAGCTGATCTCACCCACAACTAAGAGTTGCTATGACCCAAAGTCGAAGACTTGATAAACAAATCTGTCTCATACAGAAAAGTCTATTGTATAGATAAATCTGTCTCCCACGGATAAACCTATAAGTTTTGTTCCGTCTTTTGATAAATCAAGGTGAACGGGAACCAATTGATATACCAGACTTATATTCCCGAAGAAAAGCCTAGAAATATCAATCACCTCACAATAATCTTAATCGTATGGTAGCGAAAAAAGATATTGTGTAATCACAAACGATGATACGAATATGTTTGTGACTACTTTTTATCTTGCCTATCGGATATTAAATCTCGAGCAAATCTTAAAGAAGATAGTACTCAATCACGATAAAAAATAGCAAGATCTGAACACGCAACTACAGAGAAATAGTTGGGTCTGGCTTCACAATCCCAATGAAGCCTTCAAGTCGTTAACCTACAGGGTTTCGTGAAAAATCTAAGGTTAAAGGAGAATCAACTCTAGCCGCAACTAGTATCACACAGAAGGTGTGGGGATTAGGTTTCCCAGTTGCTAGAGTTCTCCTTTATGTAGTCTTCAAATAAGGGTTTGCAATCAATGTTACCTTGGTAACAAAGCATTCAATATTCACCGTTAGATGAAAACCTGATTAGACTCAAGCTAATATCTTTCAACCGTTAGATCGAACTTAGCTTGTTACACACAAATGAAAAGTGACTTCATGTAGATTTGAGTGACCGTACCTAAATGTGTGCACCTTTGTTGGATCAACAATAGTTAACCGAAGTTAGCCATATGAACACTTTCATATCAACCTTATTCATCTTAACCATAACTAGTTCAAATGACTCAAATGAAACTAGTTCTAGAGTTGTTCAATTGTTTATATTCTCATAGAAGTATACAAGACACAATTGAAACAAAATCGATTATGATTCACACGAATCAAGTCATGAACATTATAGCCACGGTTTGCAAAAGATTGCATTCCTTATTATATAAATGTATTAGTTCATGAACAAACCAATTTTAGAACATTATCCCCTTAGGTATGCATACGGGTACACGTACCTAAATGGCCGGACTAAGTTTGGGTTCGCCAATACGCGAACAGGTGCGCATACCTTCCAAACTCAGCAAAAATTACCCGGAACTGAACCTCATGCCAGTACGCGTACCGGTATGCGTACAAGGTTCCCGGACTTTTACAAAACCAACCAGTACGCATACGGGTATGCATACCATGGTTCCCGGACTTGGATTACATATATGCAAGTACGCATACTATGTTTATCCAATTGTTCTATACTCTCATTTCAACTATCGAAACATTCTTGGAAGACGATAATAGCTGTCTCACACAAACTATTAGCTTCAAAGCAATTTTCAAGTGATCGAATGATCAATACGAAATATTCCGAGTCTACATCAAATGACTGTCTCACACAAATCATGTAAGATGTTACCAGGCGATTTTCACATGATCATCTTTTGACTTTCGTCAAGAATATAAGATGAACTTGGTTAAAGCGAAAGCTTACCAACACGTATTTCGAGAAATATGTAAACGAGTTAAACTTAGTTAGAAATATCAAATGTGCATAATTGAAGTCTATATAGCTATACGACTTTTGTCTCAAATAGGAGATAGAGTAGATAGACTTTTGAGTGATAGATGAGTTCAAGTCTCCACATACCTTTTGTTGATGAAGTTCCACAAGCTCCCCTTAGTAGTTCTTCATATTCAATCGATGAACGCCGTGAAATCTAATCTCAACTAAACTTTCTATCCTAATCCAAGACTTAGCTATAAGTAGACTAGAAATCAAGACTTATAGTTTTGGCAACTAAACTTGACAATAAGCTTGAGATAGCAACGCTTGCGAGTTCGACCGAGCAGTGCTCTTATAATCTCCCCCTTTGTCAATTTTAGTGACAAAACTATCAATACATATGAAACACAAAATAAATAAACTTTGTAGCTCTCAATCAAAATGCTTGATTTCCTTGGTTCTTTAACATTACTCGAAATCTTCGTCACTTCCAAGAACTCCAATGATTCTGAACGTGTTCAACTCATCATCATAGTTGTTGAAGATCCGTAGCTATAACAATGAGAAAACAGTAGCTCTCAATTATTGTTATACAGTGTCATAGTATTATTACGCAGCATCAAAGTCCAATTGTATCACAACTTTGACAACAATACTATGGTGATATGTATCACTCCCCCTTAGTCAATACTTCATCTCACATGAAAACCACTCCCCCTTACATAATGATCTGTAAACCATATGTATTTGTAGTGTGAACTACACATTAATTCTCCCCCTTTTTGTCAATAAAATTGGCAAAGGTACGAAAACTAGTGGGATCCTAATGAAATTTTCATACAGATACTTCATGACCAAAAGAGAACAACATATCAACTTTGTTTAGATACAATCATATAGCCGAAACTAAATGCATTCATCAAGGAGTTTATAAAGATACAAGATAACTCCTACAATATTCCACAGCCGCACTCCCCACAAAGATTCGGCAATTAAGCACAAGTTCAATTAAGAACTCTCCCCCATAAAATGTCATTCCCGAAAGAACAACAAGAGCGACCTTACTTTCACAAGAAAAGAAGGATTTCTTTGGACACTAACAAATCACATGAAACATGAATTTGTATCCAAAATACTCAATTAAATTAACCACAAGAGAACCCATGATTAATTTAATTGGAAATGCTCACATAAGAGAACTTACGGAGCCGCACAGTATTTACACAAATATGTGGATCAGGGAAAGACCAATACTGCGGAATATTCAAAGATTCATTCTGTTTTTTATCACTATTTGCATATAGACATATAATAGACTTAATCTTTGTAGACAAAAGTTCATCCTATCTTCCATCAATATTTGCATAATGACATAATAGGCTTAACTTTTGTTGTCAAAAGTTCATTCAATCTTTTATCACTATTTGCATAATGACATATGAAAGACTTAACTTTTGACATATATGGGACAATCATATTCACGGACGCAAACATACATATCCCATAACAAGTTGCAATATATAAAACCATAAAGATTAATACTGCAAAATCATCTTCCAAATAAACTTTAGAATTTAAATAAATAAATCTAAAAACATAGCAAGATGAAAGTCGTTGGAAATAGCTATGTGTACTCACAATAATGGCTATTCCAAACCCTAGTTATCCTTCTTAAAACACAAGAATAAATTCTCATAAGAAGTTTCCTAAACATCACAGAGCTTTCTCAGAGCATCTACAGAGAATTCCTTCTCATTATTGAAAAACCCATTGATTATGGGATCGTTCAATTCCTCCAAATCTTCAGAAATATCAGTTAACTCACTAAGTTCTCTTTTTAGTCCACACAAGGTGTTCTTTGTTAGAAACAACATATGTTCGTAGTGAGCTATATTTTCTAAAGATAAAATGATTTTAGATTTTAAATCATTTCTTTTGTTGATGAAATCCTTCACCATACCTCTAAAGTTATTATCAAAATGACAAACAGACAAGAGGCAGATAGAGGAAGAACCTTCTTCATCATTTGTGGATTTCTCCTTCTTCTTCCCTGAGGAAATGATTCCTTCACAAAGATGCACATTAACTGCTTCAACTGCATCTCTTTTTGTGGTACCACTAGTTACAGGAGCCATGAAACTGTATCTTTCAAAGAAAAGAGAAGTGAAGGGCATTTTGATCATGAATGAATATAAATAGACCTATGGACACCCAAACCCTAGAAGAACTTTGAACAAGTCTTTTACGGTTCATGATCCATTATCTATTTAAACAAGAAGATATTTTCTTAACAAAACTAAAATAAGAAATTAATACATATACAAAACTTGAGAAACCTTGATGCAATCCTCATTTTCTCAAGTTAAAGATGAGGATGCAGATGTCACTAGTATTAGACAGTGACGGAGTGAGCCGAATGCTCACATCTTTTATCACATAGTGACTTATCAAGGTTTGTTGTATAAACAGATTTCTTACCTCGTCTGGATCTGGATCTTTTGGATTTCTTCTTGTCTTTAGGAGTACCTTGTTGATTACCCAAGGCCAGATCCGTCCTTTGCATGTCATATTGAAGTTTGGCAATCATTTTGTTGTTCCTCTTGAATTTCCAACACTTACTTTGAAAATGATTTGCATTTCCACAAAACGAACAAATCAAGGAAGATTTATTATCTTTCTTATTTGCCTCCTGTTTATCACAACATTCTTCATCAATTATTCCAAAACCGGCTGGAACAAATGAGTTGTTTGTGTTCACAGTTTTGCTTTTGAACCCTAAACTGTTCGTGTTTCCAAAAGACTTCTGACCAAATAACATTGCTGATATTTTGTCGAACTTCCAGACAACCTTTGCAGGTCACACTTGAGGGTATTAATCTCTTTTTCTTTTAGAGACAGGGTTCTAGTGAATTCATCATTAAGACAATCTATCTCAAGATGTTTCACCTGAAGTGATGATTAAAGTTTCTCCAACAAAGCCTTTAGTTAAAGATTTTCTTGGTGAAATTCTTCACACTTATCCAAGAATTGAAAAATCTCAATGTCAGACTCGAACTCTGAATAGAATTTGAGTAGGAAGAGTTTTCTGCTGCGAGAGCTGAAAGTTCATTGCACACGATAAAGGTATGCAATATTTTGACAAACTAAGATGATTTTTATTGTATTGAATCATTTGAAGCATTAACCAGAAAGAGACCTTTCTCTCTGGTTAATATTGCAAGAGCTGAAAGTTCTTTGCACACAACAGAGGTATGCAAGATTTTGACAACCTGAGATGATTTTTCTTGTATTGAATCATCTGAAGCATTAAACAGAGAGAGACATTTCTCAACTCTTTTGCTTCTTATTACAATATCCTTTATCTTTTGTGTAATCAGTGATTTATCAAAATCAACATGATAGGAACAACATTCATCAGCCCAAAACAAGTTAGAGGATTCGCTTGTGTTGGTCACAGCATTGAACGCAGATGTTCTAACTGTGTTTTGATCAAGATCAAGTATTTTTAACTTTCCAACAAGAGTATTTCTGGAAAGCGTATCAAGGTTATTTCCTTCTACGATGGCATATTTCTTAGAATCGTATCTAGATGGCAATTATCTGAGAATTTTTATCACAGTGTCCTTTTCAGGAATAGTCTTACCCAACGCAAAAGATGCATTAACAATTTCGGACACTTTGTGATTAAACTCATCAAATGAATCCTCATCAACCATACCAAGGTTTTCCCAATCAGAATTTAGGTTTTGAAGCCTAGCTTCTTTTTCACAGGTATTCCCTTCAAATAAGGTTTCTAAGATATCCCGCGCATCTTTAGACCGAGTGCACATCGTCACATGGTGCTGAAGATCTGGGGTAATTGAATGTGTGATAGCATTTAAACCGTTAGAATTTTGCTTTGTAGCGAGAATCTCGTTAGGTTCATATCTACCAATATCCTTTGCAATAGATATACCGTCTACTGTAACCATTGGATGATCATATCCATTAACAAGATAAACCCATCATTGAAAATCACGCACTTGAAGAAAGGCAAGCATAACAATTTTCCACCATGAGTAATTTGAGACATCGAAGACTGGTGGTACGTTTATAAAGATAGCACCTCTGTCCATATAGTCAGATCGCTACAAACACAGACTTATGAGGTCCTAGACGTGTTTGCCTGCTCTGATACCAATTGAAAAAATGGGGGTCTAACAACCACACCTAATATTTTGCTTAGCAATCTGTATGGATAACCCCAATATAATTCCAAGAGAATCAACAAGACAATCATACTCAATCAATGTAAATATATCTAAGAGTTGTATCTCTGTTTCACAATGTAATCAGCAGATCAAACAGATAGAAATCCACAAGCCTGATTATTATGTGAAACAACTTGAACGGAACCAAAGACCAATGTTCAAGTGTTAATCAATATAATCAACAACCAAAGGTTGGATTCTCAATTGATTAAACTTACGCACAACCTGTGATATTTCAATTATATAAACAAATATAATACGGAAAATAAACAACACAGACACTAGAAATTATGTTAACGAGGAAACCGCAAATGCAGAAAAACCCCGGGACCTAGTCCATATTTGAATACCACACTGTATTAAGCCGCTACAGACACTAGCCTACTTCAAGTTAACTTCAGACTGGAATGTAGTTGAACCCTAACCAATCTCACACTGATCAAGGTACAATTGCGCTCCTTACGTCTCTGAATCCTAGCAGAACTCTACGCACTTGATTCCCTTAGCTTATCTCACACACAACTAAGAGTTGTTACGACCCAAAGTCGAAGAATTTACAAACAAATCTGTCTCACACAGAAAAGTCTACTGTATAGATAAATTTGTCTCCCATAGATAAACCTAAGAGTTTTGTTCCGTCTTTTGATAAATCAAGGTGAACAGGAACCAAGTTATAGACTATACTTATATTCCGAATAACAGCCTAGAAATATCAATTACCTCACAATAATCTTATTCGTATGGTAGTGAAACAAGAAATTGTGGAATCACAAACGATGAGACAAAGATGTTTGTGACTACTTTTTATCTTGCCTATCAGTGATTAAATCTCGAGCAAATCTTAGAGAAGATAGTACTCAATCACGATAGAAAATAGCAAGATCAGAACACGCAACTACAGAAAAAATAGTTGGGTCTGGCTTCACAATCCCAATGAAGTCTTCAAGTCGTTAACCTACATGGTTTCGTGAAAAACCTAAAGTTAAAGGAGAATCGACTCTAGTCGCAACTAATATCACACAGAAGGTGTGAGGATTAGGTTTCCCAGTTGCTAGAGTTCTCCTTTATATAGTTTTCAAATCAGGGTTTGCAATCAATATTACCTTGGTAACAAAGCATTCAATATTCACCGTTAGATGAAAACCTGATTAGACTCAAGCTAATATATTTCAACCGTTAGATCGAACTTAGCTTGTTACACACAAATGAAAAGTGACTTCATTTAGATATGAGTGACTGTACCTAAACGTGTGCACCTTTGTTTGCTCAACAATAGTTAACCGAAGTTAGCCATATGAACACTTTGATATCAACCTTATTCATCTTAACCATAACTAGTTCAAATGACATAATGAAACTAGTTCTAGAGTTGTTCAATTGTTTATATTCTCATAGAAGTATACAAGACACAATTGAAACAAAATCGATTTTGATTCACACGAATCAAGTAATGAACATTATAGCCACGGTTTGCAAAAGATTGCATTCCTTATTATATAAATGTATTAGTTCATGAATAAACCGATTTTAAAACATTATCTACTTAGGTATGCATACGGGTACGCGTACCCAAATGGTCGGACTAAGTTTGGGTTCACCAGTATGCGAACATGTACGCATACCTTCCAAACTCAGCAGAAATTCTCGGAACTGAACCTCACGCCAGTACGCGTACAGGTATGCGTACAAGGTTCCCGGACTTTCACAAAACCAACCAGTACGCATACGGGTGTGCATACCATGGTTCCCGGACTTGGATTACATATATGCAAGTATGCATACTATGTTTATCCAATTGTTCTAAACTCTCATTTCAACCATTGAAACCTTCTTGGAAGACGACAATAGCTGTCTCACACAAACTATTAGCTTCAAAGTAATTTTCAAGTGATCGAATGATCAATATGAAACATTCCGAGTCTACATCAAATGACTGTCACACAAATCATGTAAGATGTTACTAGGCGATTTTCACATGATCATCTTTTGACTTTCGTCAAGAATATAAGATGAACTTGGTTAAAGCGAAATCTTACCAACACATATTTTGAGAAATATATAAGCGAGTTAAACTCATCTCGAAATATCGAATGTGTATAATTGAAGTCTATATAGCTATACGACTTTTGTCTCAAATACGAGATAGAGTAGATAGCCTTTTGAGTGATAGATGAGTTCAAGTCTCCACATACCTTTTGTTGATGAAGATCCACAAGCTCCCCTTAGTAGTTCTTTGTCTTCAATCGATGAACGCCGTGAAGTCTAATGCTCAACTACACAATCTCTCCTAATCCGAGACTTAGCTATAAGTAGACTAGAAATCAAGACTTATAGTTTTGGCAACTAAACTTGACAACAATCTTGAGATAGCAACACTTGCGAGTTCGACCGTGAAGTGCTCTAACAAACCCTTCCAACAATTCAGTTACAGGCACGTTCGTTACGCCTCTTGAATCCCAGCAGAACTCAACGCAATTGATTCCCTTAGCTGATGTCACACGAACTAAGAGTTGATTCAACTCAATTAAAGACTTTAAACCAATATTCCTCCCATATATATGCCTATATGTGATTTCGTTTGTGATCAAGGTGATGGAAATCGATAGCGATATACAAAGTCTAGCCAACCTCAAAATCCGGATTTATGCAACCCGAAGTGCATCCTAGATTATTATTCACCTCACAAGTATAAAACTTGTGGAATCAACAAAGTCTGAGACAAAGAGAACTTTGATAATTACTATATATCTTGATCAAGTGAGCAGCTCAATCATCGATCAAGATCAGGATACTCGAGTTATAAAGATAAAAGATAACTGGACCTGGCTTCACGAATCCCAATAAAGACTTTGTAGTCGCTAAACCCTAAAAGGGTTTTAGGAAGAGGATGACTCTAGTAACAACTAGGACACACCTAGAAAAGTAGTGGCGGGATTCAAAAATCCCAGTTGCTTGAAGTTCCCATTTTATGGACATTCAAAGCATAGGTTTCTTTAGGTTTAAGCTACGATAGCTTTGGAACCAAGCAAACAATATCCACCGTTAGATGAATCTTTGAATCTGATTTACATAAACAAGATATACACTCTGGTTAGGTGAAACCGTAACCGAATCGTGTATAAAGACTATGTTCAAGGTGGTTAGCCGAAACTAGCCGATTTGAACTTATAAGCTTAATTAATATTCATTTTCATAAACACTTAAGACTTTAACCTTGAGTGACAATCATGTGATCAAATAAGTCTATAGTGTTTTTAGATATTTGATCAAATGCTAATTATGTCGTAGAAATAACTTTATTGCATTTGAAAATAATCGACATGGTTAGTTGATGTACAAAGTACAAATACCATAGCCGTTCGTGAGTCAGGTCAGTCACAGTACGTGTACTGATTTGTATACTATTAAGCACAACCAAGTTTCGGAGTTTACAGATCTATTTAGGTGTGTGTACCTTTAGACTATATCCGGTTCCGGAGCTCCACATAACTATTTCGGTATGTGTACCGGTATGGATACACAAACCGAGTTCTGGAATACTGAACTTTTCTGGTACGTGTATCGGTATGGATACCAAACCGAATCCATGACCACAGTTCCTTTTCGGTTTGCATATGGGTATGCGTACCGATCTGGTTCACGAGTTAATAGATTTTTACATGATGTGCATACGGATATGCGTACCAAAAATCTGCTTGTCGACATATAGCTACTCCATTACGTGTACGAGTACATGTAATACGACTTCAAACTTATAACAGTTTTCCCAGTTTGTAAGACTGATATCACTATTGTAATACCCGCGTTCTTTTTCTTAAAGTATTAGGGTACGAGCCCAATCCATTTGGATTGGAAGACTAGAAGTAGCGCAATGTGGAGCGTGGAATCTAGTTGTCGTTGTGTTTTGGTTACGAAACACTTGTATTTTGCCTGATAAATTATATTTCTCTTCGTGTGAGCCTGCCCGTAGCGTGCAAAGACGTTAATAGAATTTTTAAACTCGAAAATGTGACAAATTGACACCTGCCTTAGGTGTGTGTCAAGTTTAAATCAAAATAAGGGTATTTCAGACTTTTTACCTTCTTTTATAAGTTATTTCCCTGTTTATTATTGCAAACCATCTCTTTTCTTTTACTTTTGATTTCTCATTCTTCTACAACAAAGAAACGAAATTTCATCACAAAAGAAACTGGTGTTTGAAGTTTGTTTACATCATTTACTTTTGAAGCTTCAACTACACAAAAGGTAGGGGAAAATTCTTCTTGAAACTTTTTTTGAATTGATTTTTATGATTTCATTCTCTGATTACATGTTCAATGAAATTTAAGCTTTTTCATACTCTTATGATACTCTATTTGGTGAATTCATAAATGTTTATAAAGGAATTCATGCTTACTGATTATGAACTTAGGGTTTATGAAAAGTTAGAGATTTCCTCAAATTTTACTTTGAACTAACTTAATTTTATAAATCTATCCATGGTTTTTCTCTGAATTCGATTGGGTTTGCTTGATTGGGTTTTAATTCTTATAATTCTTTGATTTCATGATTCAAATACAAAGTAACTTTCCCTAATTTTAATCCAATTCCATAATTAATTTAACCTGTACATGAAGTTCTTATTCCTTGAATTTATTAAATTGGGTATTTGGTATTCATCTTGTTCTCTTGAAACATCAATTTCACTTTCAAACAATCTCATGAACTTGTCTGTAAACTGAATTATGAAACCCCTGCAGCTGTACTATTTTGTCATGACCTTTCCATATGGATACGTGCTCCAACATCTTTTCCTATTATTTTTATGTTTAAGAGGACTCTCTAAGCTTTCTAACGGTACCAGGTTTGCTAAATTCCGTTGAATGATGAATTTTGTACGAATTTTCGATTGCAGACTATCAAAACTGTAGTTTCTGAAAAACTTGGTTATTGTCCTGTTTATTTGAGACTTTTAGAATCAACTATATACCTAATTTCTACTGGTTATGATTTTTATACTAAAGAGGTTTCTCTTATATTTCATACTAGAAAAGATTTATAAAATTCCATGGTCTAATGAATTTTCTACGAATTTCTAAATAACATTGTCGAAATTGCAATTTTCATGGAAACATTATCCCTGTCCTGTTTTCTCGAGACTTTTACACACAGATGCGTACCTTATTGCATTTGGTTATAATTTTTATGTAAAATTAGGGTTTCTTATCTTTCTAACGGTACCAAATTCACCGAATTTCGTTGAATTTTGCATGAATTCTTGAATATAGACTGCCGAAACTGCAATTTCTGTAGAACGTGAATTTTGTCAGTTTCTTGAACTATTTCTGTCATAGATAAAACACTTAAAATATTTTTATATCATTTTTATCTTAAAGCTTGTGTTTTCTTCTTCAAAATGAGCCAAGAAACACTCATTTTCATTGTGTAACGAAGTCTACACAATTCTTTGAAAACAAGCTCTGTAATCTGAAATTTCTGAAAAATTGGATTGTTGTTTTGTACTTACGTCTTTAGTTCTTTGATCTATTGAATGTATTCTTTTGTTGGTAGTTTTTCGAAAATGATTTGTGACTCCCAAAACCCCTACTCCCATTGCTCCCAACATTAGGTGGCATACACCTAGGATAGAGTTTCAATTGATTGTGCAATATCTCCTGAATATATATTACCGGATTAAACGGTAAGTGAGAAAATAATTTTTTTTTTTATTTTTGTTAATTCGTTAATATACAAAATATGGATCTTCTCGAATTGAGAGTCTTCTTCTTCTTTGAGAATCACCGTTAATGTTTTCTTTACCCTACTGTTTTATCTCAAGTTCTTTGTATGCTGTTGTAGATGGACGTGGATGGTGAAAACTTCAACTATATTACTGATAATGAGGATGCGGAAGAGGACGAAGAGGATTTCGAGTTTAGCGACAATGAGGAAGTTGAAGAAACTGAGGAAGGTTCTGATGATGAATGCATAGACAATGAAATGCATGCTGGTAAGATTATTGCCACTATTCGTGAAATAGAGTTGGCATATAAAAGATATGGAAAAAGACTAGGATTTGCAGTCAGGAAAAAAACCCATCGTAAGAAGGAAGCAGGGTTTATCAGAAGTGTGTCTTACTGTTGTAATCGTCAAGGAAAACCCAGTGTGAATAGAAACCCTGCTAGACAAAATAAGACAATATGGTGTGGGTGTAAAGCTGGATTAACTGCATGTTTAATCCATGGTGATAAATGGGAGGTTTCGACCTTCCATGCCCTGCACAATCATTTAGTTGTTAGTCCCAGCAAAACCCAGATGATGCCTTGCTATCGAGACGTTCCTCCAAATGTTAAACACCGTCTCAATGCTAATGACCAGTCAGGAATTAAGATGCATAAAAGTTATATTTCAATAGTTAATGATCACGGAGGATACAATAATATGACTTGTACAGAAAAGGATTGTAGAAATATCATTAACGAGTTAAGAGCGTTGAGGCTAGGAGAAGGAGATGCCACCGCTATAATAAGATATTTTATGAACAAGGTAAGCCAAAAATCAAACGAGCACTTAGACTTTTATTATGTTGTTGATGTGGATGAAGAAAAGCATTTGAAGAACGTGTTTTGGGCTGATAGTTGGTGTAGAGAAGCATATACGAAATTTGGTGATGTTGTTAGTTTTGATACTACTTACTTGACCAACAAATATAACATGCCTTTTGCTCCTTTTGTCGGCGTGAATCATCACGGACATTCTATATTACTTGGTTGTGGGTTGCTATCAGATGAACGAGAGGAAACTTTTGTATGGTTATTTTAATGAATGGCTGAAATGCATGTCTGGGTGTCCTCCTCGAGCAATCATCACTGACCAAGCTAAGGCAATGCAAAATGCGATTAAAATTATTTTTCCTGCTGCCAGACATAGATGGTGTATATGGCACATTATGAGTAAAAAGTGCCAGAGAAGTTTGGCATGTACTCCAAAAGTGAGAAAATAATATCTACTCTGCAAGAATTGATATATGATACAAAACTCCAACTGAGTTTGAAACACGTTGGCAAAAGATGTTGCAAAAGATCTATGTTTCGGGTGAACTATTTATCTTTTCTCTCAGAACCACCTAGCTTCAACATCGCTTCGAGCTCCAACTCCAGCCTTCGAAGGCGTGGAATGAGTTGAGCCGCAACAGTTAGCCAAGTTGGCTGCAATCCCATTGAAGTCAATCGAATTAGTTGATATCAACTCAGGCAGTTGATGCCACATACCCTGTAACCTTGTGCATGCTTGACTTTGTTTGAAATCTTGTGTGAGCCATCATCTGTCAAGCTAGCTGTCATTTTCACTTCTTGAATGCTAGGCTATCTGCCATAAATCCCAGTGAAAATTGTTGACATCATCCAACCTAGTTGACACCATCAACCCCGAGCTTAACACATGGAAACCAAGAACATTAATTGACCATGTGAACTGTTGATGTTTTGGTTTGCCATACTCACATGAGAGCTTGGCTCTGAAGTAATCTTTGTGATCACAAACCCCTGCATATTGGCCAAACTGTGCATAAATCTCTGAAAACTGAGTATGTTAACACTTCTGTGGCATGTGAATCTGTTAGAAATTGTGAAACTTTATGAACCAATATCTGAATCCGTATATGATCCTGTGACACCCGAGTCAATTGTTAAACAACTGATCTTGCATGAGCATCTCACACGTATGACCTCAGGCACCATACACAGCTTTTCATCTCCATGCTCAATAACCTGTGCTGTGCTGTGTAATCTCTACCAGCAACTACCAGCACTGCTGTGTGCTTAGCTCTGCCAATTAGGTGTCATTTCTTTTGTGAGTGGTGTCTCTCTGTGCCGTGCCTAACCTGACCTGCACACAACTTTGTGCAAATCTGCAAACCTCCGCAAACAAACTTGTGTGGCTAGGTATGGTGCAAATCTGAAAATTGTTGAGCTTGTTGAGCCATCTGACTTGTGCTGTGCTGCACTTCAGCTGCACACTACCTGCCAGTGCTGTGTCTTTTTGAGAGTTTGTGTTTCTCTGACTTATGCCTTTAGCTATGCTGTGACTTACCTGTGCATAAGCTTGCCAAGCAAAGCTGTGAAATCTTCAACGTGAACACTTCTTTGCTTAGGCCCAAAAAAAAAAAAAAAAGTTGTGTGTGAATTTTTGATATTTTGTGCTTAGTGCTGTGAGAAAGTGTTTGAATTTGTGCTACCCTGTGTATGTTCTTTTGCCAACTTGTGCATAGCCTGACCTGCACACACCCTGCACAACCGAAACCCACAACTCGGGCTCACTACCCAAACAAGCCCACATAAACCAAACTTGACCCACAAAAAACCAATCTGCCCACATAAACCAAACTTGAAACCCATTTAAACCAAACTAAGCCTTGTGCACCGGGCTTGCATAACCATTGTAAGTCAGGCTAATCGTCTGGCCGTGTACAACTGAAATTCATTTGATCTGGGCTGTGAAGACAACTGGGCTTTGCATCACTTGGGCTTAGCTTCCCTGTGTTGAGACATCATTGGTTATACATGCTTGATGTGTGCTAAGCTATGCTTCTTTTTAAGTTCAAATTAAGTTGCTAGACCATGTCAGGATTTTGGTCGCAACGGGGGATGGAAACAAATCCATCGAGAGAGCTTGCTTACGGGCATGCCTCACGGTATGAACTCCCCACAGTCCATGATGATTTTAGGGAATATTATGAGCCTTCTCGGGGCCCGACCTTGAATATCCATATCCTAATCATTATGAACACATGTATCATCCACCACAGGTTGAAAATGAACACTTTTCTCATACCCAGTCATCACTTTTAGATCAATTAGAAGCTCAAGTATCTGCTTTAGAAAGGCAATTACATGAGAAATTGCCGAATCTAATTCCCCTAGGAAATATGAAATGTATGCTTGTACCTTATGTGGTAGCTTAGGCCACCCCGCTGAGAACTGCTATATTTTGCATGATTTTAGGCGATCTAGGAAAGCCATGATAATCCAATGTACTAATTGTCCGGAAGTGACTATACTTGGTAATCATTGGGACCATAATCAGCCTTTCAAAGGTCGCGATCGGTATTCCAAGAGCCCATATAACCATGCACACATGCATCATCAACCACCATGGGAGGATGAACAATGTTATACTCCCCAACCCCTTGTATGCAATACTAATGGAAAAGCTCATAGAGCAAAACAATGATATACTTGGATGGAAAATGCATGATCATCCCTTCTCTAGTGAACCATGTGCACACCCATGTAATGATCATTCATATGAAATATGCATACCCACTAGTGAAGACTCCCCTTCTATGTCTACTCATGCACCTAACACTGAATATGAACCTAATATAGAGGTAGATGAGTACACTGGAAATGCTCAAATGTTGAATGGGGAGATGAATTTTTGTTATGATGATGATGATGATGATGAATATGAAGAGCATGTGTATTTTGAAAATGTAGTGAAATCTTAAGGTTCAGAGACATTAAGCTTCTCTTCTGTGAACCCTATGAATGATGGTTCTTCTAATATTCATACTTGTGCTGCTGATATGGAACCTGTGCAATTGTCCTGTGAAAATGAGCATGTATTACCACCAGTTTGTGACCTAGGAATAGCTGAATTGTTGACACAGTGACACGGATGATTCAATGCATGTGTCTCGATTCCATGCCTAGGTTACAAAGATGATATCTCTCCTTGTCATCTTGTGCATGAGATTGAAATTTTGGATAATGATGAGTATGACATGGAGATTGATGAATTGTTCTATGCGGTGAACATGATTTACCTTCTTCGACCTTAGGCAAGTGTGTGATGGTGCAAATGATCTTATACATGAAAACAACTTAGATATACCTAATCTCTCTCCTAAGGAAAGATTGAAAATCCTCCACCAAACCTAGGTGTAGTTTGTAACAAATTGCAAAACCAACTTTTCTCGAGAGTTCCTAATTTAGGCCTAGAGCTTTGTGCTTCCCAAGTCCTCTTGGACTACTTTTTGCATCAAAGTATAACACTTTTAAGGAACCACGGTTGGAATGTGTATATTCCTGCCTGTTCTTAGTAAAACTCATTTTGAGTTAGACCTTTTGCATGATGTACCCTTAAAATTGCAAGATTTTGTGCTCTCAAACACACTGTTCATAAGTTTAGGTTTGGGGGAAAGCCTCCAACTTGTAGAGATTTTAGAGTCATTAGCATGCTTCTAACTATGTTTACATAGAGAGTCTGACCGAAATAACTGAAATTGGAAGTACTGGAGAACACAATCGGGTTTATTAGTTGATTAGAGCGTTAAAGTTGGATTTAACCATACCGGAGGGCGAATTAGGTGTTGTTTAGATATTCGGTAGTAGAATTGTGATCACCCATAGTGGAGACTACCCATTTTACATCAAGTGAGGCACCAACCTTCAATTTTTGCAACTTTCTAGAAAAGTTTGTTAGAGTGTGTGTCACCGTACGTCAATTAGGGTAGGAATGGTGAGCTACCCAACTTCGCACCACTTTCAGCACTATTTTTGATCTCTTGAGTGCTATTTTTGTCAATCATGAGGGTGACGTCTAAAGATGAAAACTCCTTCTAAATATCGATTTGCAGTTAGCATCACTCTCTCTCCCTCTCAACAACATCAACACATTCATAGAAACACATCATCGTCAGCAAGCGGAGCACCATCAGAATATTTGAAGAAAAGTTGAAATAGTCCAAGGTTCACGTGCAACAAAGAAAAGAAAAGAAAATAGGATGAGAATTAATGAAGTTTGTGAAATCAAGACAAGTTGTAAAAAAAATTGTGTTTTACTGTTTTATTGTTATTTACATTTCAAGTTAAAAAAAAAAAAAAAAAAAAAAAAAAAAAAAAAAAAAAGTTTGTCAAGTTTTTGTGAAGTTCAGAAGTTCATCAACATTTGAAGACCGAAGACCGAAGATTGAAGACGTTTCTATGAATGCTGAGAGAGTGATATTAATTGCCGATCCGGTGAGAAGGTAAGTGAGTACTCCCATCCTTGCTAATGGTTGATTTCCTTTCTTAGAGATCATCAGAAAAGATTCTTTTTGTCCACACTTATGTGGAGTCTCCGAAAATAAATTATTTCGGAAGGTTATCCTTCTTACCTACAACGTGTGCGGGATTTCTCTCTTTATTCTGCTGCACACATGAGAGACTAAAAAAGCGATCTTTTTGAGTGCAATTATCATAAAACCTTAATGGTGAGGCGAAGTCGAGGCTTATGATCACAATCGAATCCGAATTCTTTCATATGGTATGGTTACTTCTCGCTCAGCACTTAAGGATGAGAATGCGTTCTTTGGTAGTTCTAACTTCTTGTTACTAGCATGCAGAAACTCTATGTCCTCATAGCTCCTTGGATGCTTGAGACTCTTTTACCCTTTGAAGTTGGAGAAGGTTTTGTGGGTACACCTCTGGTAAACCCTCACGAGACTACAACTCGTCCACTAGGGACACCTAGGGGTTTAAAGGCTTAGTGCATACACTAAATGCATTCGAGAGACCTGCGACAGGGGTATAATTAGGATTTCTTAATTTTTGTTTCACTTGAGGACAAGTAAAATTCAGGTTTGGGGGGTATTTGATGAGTGCCAAATATTGCATATTTCTACATCTATTTATTGGCATTTAACTCATCTTTTGTGCTCAAAATCGAGATATTATCCCAGTTACGTATTTTCTTTGTTTTCAAGAATAAATATTTGTACTAATTAATTTTGTGTTTTTAGGTAGTAAATAAAGTTCGGAGAAATTGAGAAGCCAAAAGAGCAGAAAATTGGAGACAAACATCTATGGAGCAGAAAGCCAAAGCCCGCGCGCGCAACCGTTGCAACCCAACAATGAGCAACCCATCTACAAGACATGGGCTTGAGCAATCCAAGATCCAGCCCATAACCCGAATCCATGCTCCATTCTTCATGAGCCGTTGAGATTTCTTCCCCTAGATCTGACGCTCGCTCCATCCTTCTCATCGAAGATTGCTGCACCCGCTCAACAACAAAACCGTCTACCCCTTCATCCCAACCGAACCAAACTATCCCTTCCTCATTTCTTCTTCTTCTCCTCTCTCTTCACCCAACAAAACCAGAGAAAACCCCTCTACTCTTCTCCCGACCAGATTTGTGAGCCGCCTCCACCGTTTCTTCCCCGACACCACAGCCACCAACAACAACCACAGCCGCTCCTAATCTCCCTATATCTCTTCCATAGCTTCTTCCCTAGAGGCTAAGTGAGAGATAGAAAGAGTTAGGGTTAGGGTAGGGTTTCCACAGTGAGAGAAACATCGAATTAATGGAGTCTCAGAGCCGATTTCGCAGAGGAGACAACGATTCAGAGGTGATTGATGAATGGGTTTGCTTTCAATTTTTGTTTTGAAGAGAATTAGGGTTTGGTATTTTGCATGTATAAATAGAACAGTGAGGAGTGTTTGTAAAGGTATGCCTGGACTAGCCAGAGCACCAATTGTAGTTGTTTTATGTTTTAATCATGTTCTAAAATAGTTTGCTAGGATTTCTATGAAACCCTAATTCTCTGTCATGTTGTTCTACTTTGTGTGGGTGCTCTTGAATGCTTAACTTATAAAGATAATCTCAACTCTAGCTTTCCAATGCTTTACTCTCACAATGAATGCCATGTATGCATTGTAGTTAGGCTAAAACTGTATTGGTTATGCTTCAGCTCAAGCCTTAGAGATATTTGCTAATGCCCTTGACTAGTTGTGCTTAATTAGACAACTAGTGCTTTGGGTTAGTACCTTAGCTGATAATTGAGTTATCATTTGGTGAAACTCCTTAGATAGGTGATAAACTTGACACATTATCCTTATCTGTCACAGAAACAAGAAAGCTCCATTTAGTTGAACACATAACATGAATTGGAGGTGGATTTGACAATCCTAGTACTCCTTTATTCTCACTACTTGTAGTTTATCTTCAGTCCACTGTCATAACATCCACTCAGTCGTATCGACAAAACCACAGTGTGTTACAATACCTTAGAAAATCAGTATAGCAAAGCTTAGATCAACCATACAGCACCACAAGTCTCTGTGGGATCGACCTGTACTTGCCACGCCTCCAACAGGCGCTGTGCACTTGCAATTATAACATGTAGGAAAACCCCTTTTACAAGCCTACCACTTAGTCATTATATTTCGAGAACTAATTACCAAGATAAACTTGACTCGAAATTCTTGTAAATGCATGATAGTGTAATTAGTTATGCGACATCGTCTCATATATAGAAAGATGAATATAGCTTGAGAAATAGGTGGTTCAGTCTTCTCTTACCTTTTGTTGAAGAAGTTTTCCAAAAGCTTCGGTTGAGCTTCGCCTTCAAATGGTAGTACGCAATGATAACTGCCGCGATGTTCGTTTCTCAACTACACTTCTATCCTAATCTGAGACTTAACTAATTATAGACTAGAAATCAAGATATAGTTTTGACAACTAAATTTGACAACAATCTTGAGATAGCAACACTTGTGAGTTCGACCGAGCAATGCTCTAACACTTATGTTGAGATTTGAGGTGTAACCGATCACAAGCTAATTTGGGAAGTTAGTTGTAACCGGTCACAAGCCACTTTGAGAACCAAGGTGTAACCGATCACAAGCTAACTCGGGAAGTAAGGTGTAACCGATCACAAGCTACCTCTGGGAAGCAAGGTGTAACCGGTCACAAACTAATTTGGGAAGCATGGTATAACCGATCACAACTTACATTGTGATTCATGGTAGAACCAATCCCAAGGAGCAAAACCAATTTTCCAATATTCACATATCTCTTTATGTTTTGTGTTAAGCTTGGAATTAGGGTTTACTGAGAAACTTCTAGATGTCGACATTATTTGAACATGTACCTAACTCTTATCATTAATTGTTCAAAGATATTCCTTGATACTCAAGGTGATCTCAGGACCTAAATATTGAAAAGCATTTAATTATGATTTTCATAATATATGTTTTAATTACCAGCAATTGAAGCATATCCTCTGAAAAATATTATTAGTTAATGTGCTAGACTAAGGGAGTTTTCGGAAATATGGTTTGGTAATTAATTGGAAATAGGATAACCGAAATTACTTTAATGAATATCTTGAGAATATTTTCGTTTTTGGAATTTCCTTGTTGTCCAAACAACCTTGGTTTATAAATACTTGAGTTTGCATTTCTTGCAAACTATCCTAAGAGCCAGACAAACTTCATTCTTGTTGTTTCTAGTGGAGACATCTATCTGGAGAGGAAATTACCCTAACTAGGCAACATCTCTTACGACCGCTCGTTTAAAGACTTCTGTGGGATCAAGAAGCTCTACGAGTATTGTTGGTTGGAAACTAGATAATTGCATTGTTATTTTAGTTTTTGGTTATTGATTTGATTGACTAACGGTTGTTAAAACTTTGATTGCACTTAGTTCGTTTATTCTTGAGAACATTCTCTTCTGATATATGGCTCACTCAAACTAGATCAAAGTATTGATGGGATATTTAGAACCATTTGCGGTTCTAAAGAAATCTTGTGATAATCCATTGTTAACAGACTCCGTTATGTGTGTGATTGATCACAAGAGGATTCAAGTTGTGTTGTGCAGGTTATTATTGAAGACAAATGAAGATTTGAAGGCGACGAAGATTTTCTTATTAGTTTTCGTATCTTGTGAATTATGTGCAAAAACCTTGATCGGATGGGATCCAACTAGAACAGAGTTTATCTTTGATAGACTTGATTGGCTAGTTGTATGAAATCAACATCACTTTATAGCTGCTCTTTGAGTTCTATATCGATTGCTTGCGAATCTAGAAATAGGTTATTTTGGTAATCAAAGTTTAGATTGATCTAACAAGACAAAGGAGTTTATTAGTGTAGTAGGGTAAAACCTGATTGGAGAAAAGAGTAAAAGTGGGTAGGATGATGAGAAACGAGTCTAGACCCTAAATAAATGCACTGCACATGAGTACTTTAGATTCGAGAGATCAATCTGTACAATTCTGGCCTAAATCAAGAAATGGTCGTTCCAGTCTTGCTTCGGTCACATAATGAAGGAGAGGGGTTGATCTTAGGTAGGGAAGCAGAAAAGGTGTTGAGATCAGAAAGACATGCTTTATAAGGTGTAGTTATTTATGACTATGTATCAGAAGATAAAACTTGCTTGTAAAATGTAAGCTGCATGTTCTCTGTGTTTTCTGGATACTTGTGTTAGTTGTTGATTGAATAGATTAAAAATCTATTTATATGAAGTCGTAATCAATACTCTGATCTCGTAGAAAGTGGAGGTAGTTGAGTAGTAGAGATATGGAGATTGTGTGAAAGTGACAGGAACCATGTCCATATTGTGAAGGGAAGACTAGTCGGTTCTACATCCACTACTCCTCTACTTTTGTCAAATGTCCGCCTTTCCTGACACTTTCTCGTAATAAGTGTGTTGGACACTGCATGTTGTAAACCGCCAAACCAATACCCTGATGAACATTTATGACATGTTTGATGTCTTGAGTATTTTGGTAGAGAGTGACTCTTAGTCGTGATTTGCATGACTAAGGCGTGCCTATAAGTATAAATCCTACTTGCACGGCTAGGCCTACCTGTATGGTAAAGTCCGTATGATATGGAGCAAGTCGTATCACAACTAATAATGCAAGGCGTCGTAGTTGTTGAGTATACATGTTAGCGATGCATGTGAAGCATTATTTTCAAGCAAGCAACTCAAAATATTTGATGCATGTAGAACATTATTGAATAGAGCCTGCTTGAATTAGTCGCAGATTTCATAGTTTAAAAGTGGCGTGACTACCCTTCTTTGGCCGAACATTGGTGGCTGCATATGTAGACTACGAATTACGTGATTGGTTTATTGAGAAGTATGATGAGAGGTGGCAATCACGGTACCTCATTGGTCACCTGAGATTGGATCTAGGCCGGCCAAATTAGCTAGCGAAGTTGGACGGCTGAAATGAATTGCATCAGTTTTTGGTCATCGTTGACCTAATTAAGACCCTTGTAGGCAGCTCGACTAGCCTACTTTGGTCGAAAATTTACAACGGAGCATGTAGGATAGGAGCGATCTGATTGGCTGAAATAATAGAAGGGCCACAGGTAGATATCATGGAGCTTGCTCGGTCATGCCAGGTGGGATCCAAGCTTGTTAAATCGATCGGCCAAGTCGTGTGGTCGTGATCATTCTGCGTCCGACTTGGACGACCAAGATTTAATTCTTTATATAAAGAGGTAGTTCGACTAACCTACTTTGGCCAACGATTTGGAGCGGAGCAGGTATGCTAGAGGTAACGTGATTGGTCGAGGCAATAGGTGGATGGCATGTCATCACGACAGCACCCTATTTACCGAACATGGAAGGATTTAGGTTAGCCAATAGAGATGGCCAAGTTGTGTGGTCGTGATCAATTTGCAACTGACTTGGGCGGCCAAGATCTATTCCTTAAGAAATCAAGCAGCTTGACCAACCTACTTTGGCTAACAATTTAAAACGGAGCTTGTAGGCTAGATGCGATGTGATTGGACGGTTGGAAATAGGGGCGCATGAAGGCCAATATGGAGCAAGGCCGGTCGGCCATGGGGGGAGCGAGTTAGGGTAAACTGACCGGCCAAGTGGCGCAGTCGTGCTCCCGTGACGGACCTAATCAGTCACGGTTTCCTCTTTACTTATTTTTTCCAAGTTTTGTAGGATTTTACTCCTACTGGATCTATGATGGACCAATTCCAAGCTTACCTAGGTTTAGTCTCGACCAATAGGGATCAATATATCGTGCATGCTTCCCTTTAGGGCAAAAAATCTAATTTTTTGTGAGTTGACGTAAAATTAGGTTAAAAATTGAATTTTGTGAATTGACACAAAATTAATCAATTTAAGTGATTTTTGTACTTTAACACAATATTACTATTTTTTATTCTTGCGAGTAGCGAAGCTCTGGCCTTATTGGCTGATCGTAGTCGTATGCGTCAAAAATAAATTACTTTCTCACTACTCAAAATATAAAAATATAGCAAGGGCAAGAAAGGATCGTTCCCATAGAGAGGTCTTAGGTTGTCAAGTTTTTTCGGTTTCCTATGTAAAACAAGGTGGGATTTCTGATTTTTATAAACTAAACTAAAATAAAACAAACAAAGAAAAGTAAGCAAATCAAATCAAGGATGATAAAATATTGGTAAAGGATTAGTTTTCATTCACAAACATGCTTTTTAACAATAACTAGAATTGATATTTAATCTCAACTTAATCAAAATCCCTAGGATACCTTGATCGCAAGAATATCCCGCTAATTTCCTCTTATCATCAACAAACACATTAAGATGCGGATATGAATTCTATCTAAGAGAACAACCTAACGTGTAAAAGCACTAATCAAGTTTAATTCCCTAGATGTGTCAAGTTTTATGAAATCAGGCCAGTCAAAGCAATCAGATGTGTAAAAGCACTAATCTGATTTAGCAAGGGTTATGATCCACTTGTGACTACTAGGATGTATCACTACAAGCAATATTCACAATTATGCTACTTGCAATCAGAAATTTATCACTTTTGCGTATAATAAACTCTAATCTAGCAATAGAGATGAAATCAAACTCAATCGATTCTGGATTCGATCAAACAATCATTCAAATCATAAGACAATATCAATAGTAAATCATAAGCTATAAAGCATGGAGACAATACTAATTCATTGCACAAAAATCATGCTTGGATTTCCAACTTATTCCTTAACCAAAATAAAATTAAGTATTCTTAGCATAGGAGTTCATAACAAGAAGGAAGATAAATCCTATCATGTTTTTAAACCCTAGAATAAAAAGTAGAAGCAAAAGATCATAAAAGAGATCCTTTTGTTGCTGTGTGAATAATCTTTTTATATCCTCACTTGATCTCAATCTCGACCAACTCTGCCATTGTCCGCTTCCATACGGACCATGAGTGCAGCCCAGGTCCAAATCCACCTGTGTCAGTTACCTGAATCGGTGAGTCAACTCGCCTGACTCTAATTCGGGCAGAGTTTTGTCTATTTCTGGGTGATTCCCGACCATTTCAGGTTATTCTTCCCTGCCATAATTCATTCATAGCATTCATATCATACCCATTCATTCACTCAGACAAACCCAGGCCTGCAACTCATACAATATCAATCTCTGCATCGTTTACTTGTAGCTCAAATTCCACCATTGCCTTGGCTTACATGACTGCAACTCCAGTGTTTTGACCTCAGCTCTCATCTCCATTGCGCCCATTCAGTCCCTCTGAGCATCGCCTTCATGCCATACTTATGCCACACTCCCTTCAAACTCAGACCTGCTCATACTCTCATTCAAACTGTGTTTCCCTCTTTAAATCAGCTCATCGAAGCATCAATAGTGCACCTACAGGTCCCATTTCATCTCTCGCAGCTGCAGTATTAATCTAATTGCTTTCAGAACCCAAAACTCGTAATTCTTCTTCCCTGCAGTTCTTGCAACAACTCAACACACACATAATATCCAAACAAAACCCATGACAAACTCCAATCAATCCTGCAAACAACTCATTGCAACACTGCACAACTCAATCAGTTCCAGTTAACTCCAAAGACAGTAGCACACTTCATACTCGTGCTACAGATTCAAGCATCCATAGTGCTGCTCACCAAATCAGAACCAATGCCTTCTCAACAACGCAACCATTAAACATATTCTTGAGCCATACTTAAGTCACTGCTAACTTGCAACTACATATGCCTGCAACTGCAATTCCATTCAACATCAGACTTTCAGTTCCCTTCTGCTCTTGCTGAATCCATTTCAAGCACAAACAAACCAAGGGCAGTTACCCATGTAACTGCAACTTCTGAACCTCGGTACCACTTCCTTCCTTCCTAACTGACAGAAGTAATAACATATGCATCTTGAATTCAACACTAGGATCTTCTTCTTAACATCACAGCTCATAAGTTACCAACTAGTAGCAGTAATAACTATTTCACCGTGTCTGTTTATTACAGCTCTTTAATAGCTGTCTGTTTTCTTTCTGTGGCTATGAATAATACACGTGTGTGGTCAGTATTACTTTCTTGCAAGAGTCAGTCCTGTATTTAATGAGTTGTATGAACTCTTTTCAAGTCAATGAAAATCTCTTTATCTCCTTCTACTATGGTATCAGACGATATCTAGGTTTTTCGCCATTAACAATCTTTTTCTTTCTGCAAGTTTTTAACAATGTCAAGAAATCAAGATCAGTCTTCTAATACCTCTATTACCTCAATTCCTCTTCATACTCTTTCAAACATCATTCCTCTTAAACTACAGGAAGACAATTGGTTAACATGGAAGACTCTAATTACTCATGTGTTGAAGAAATTTCATGTTCTTGGGTATGTTACTGGTGAATTTCCATGTCCTGATAAATATGTATCTATAGCGACCATAACTACTCAAACTGTGAATCCTCTATATACTTCTTGGCAAGATACTAATACTACTATTCTTCTTCTTCTAAATAATTCAATTTCACCTACCGTGATATCGTATGTTGCTGGATCTACTACATCCAAAGAATTGTGGGATACCTTGCAAGAAAGATTTGGTTCTTCATCTTCTACTCATGCGATTCAATTGCGGACAAAGCTTCAGAATCTAAAATTAGGTACTTATTTTGTTACTACTTATATTCCTGAGATAAGTAAAATTAGAGATTATCTTGTTGCTTGTGGATCTACAATCAATGACAGTGAATTACTTGTTTCGGTATTTCGAGGATTACCTTCTGAGTACTCTTATTTCTATACTTCTATAAGAATTCGAGATCCACATGTTTCTTTCAGAAATTTACATAATCTACTTCTTAGTAAAGAAATTATTATCTCAGAATCAAAACAAACCATCATGAATGATGCTAATTATAAAGCTTTTCTTGCAAGTACAAGCTCTTCTCAAACTAGTCATAATATTAGTTATAATTCAATGAATTCTAAAGGTGGTAGAAGTAATAATTTTCGAGGTAGAGGAAGAGAATATAATCAAGGTAGAGGTGGAGGACGATTTCAAAATACTGGTTTTCAGTCTTTCAATCCAAACAATGGTTTTCCTGGTTCTATTACATACAATGCTTCTTCTTCTTCTTATCCAAGAATGGGACCAGAGAGACCTACTTGTCAAATATGCTTCAAATATGGACATTCAGCTGCAGAATGTCGTCATAGAGGTAATTTTTCTTATCAAGGGTATTCTGCACCTGCAAATCACTCGGCAATGATGGCTTCTAGTTCTCATAATGCTGGTATTCTTGGAGAGAGTCCTTGGTATTTTGATACTGGTGCCACTAATCATTTGACAGCACAAATGCAACATTTGAATCATTCTGTTCCTTATGCTGGTCCTGACAAAATCAATATTGCCTCAGGAGAAGGTATGTTTATTTCTCATTTAGTACATTCTTCTGTTGCAGTCCCAAATCATAACTTTAGGCTAAATAATATTTTTCATGTGCCTCAATCTTCTAGTAACCTAATTTCAGTCCACAAGTTTACTAGTGATAATGTTTGCTCATTAACATTTGACTCCAATGGCTATTCTGTAAAGGATCTCAAATTAGGGAAGATTATACATCAAGGTCCAACTGAGAATGGTCTCTATCCTCTATACTGCAAGGCTTCTCAATAAATTCAGCAACCAGTTTCATCACCAGCTAAAGCTTTATCAACCTGTTAGATCATAGCTCGGCTGAACCCACCAAGCATTGGTATGTCAAGTTTGGTTGTCATATTTTAGGGAATCAAAACTCATGTTAAGAGTCGCTTGATTATGTACTGGAGTCAACTTCGTATAGGTTAGCTTGAAAGTATTAGGATATGAGACTTTACAAGTATTGCGAAGACTTAAAGATGTGAAAAAGCAAGGAGCTACAACGACAAAAATCATCCTTCCACTTGAGGTTAGTGATATTTGACTTGAACTGTTTCATTCCCTAGCGTATCTTTCAAGTCGTGCATATTGAAAACAAAACTGCGAAGCATATTTGAACTCTAGATAGACATAGTATTAAGGAATACAATACGAGGTTTAATGCTTAACCATTAAATTTTGTAGATAAGACATCGCCATAATCATTTGAATGCTATTGTGATTATATATGGGTATGAGGTGAGGATTTCATCCTAGGGAACAATGTTTTACATGTGTTCTAAGGAAGTAAGTTCATAAACTTGTTTGTGAATCGAAAAGGAAATCGCCATGCGTTATTGGTTTTGTTATTCATTGCATATCTTATGAACAACCAATATGTGTAATTGAGTATAACCATTCACGACTTTTTGTATTCTTGGTAGAACTATTTCACAAAGGCCTGACTTATGTATTGGTATGACTTTTATTAGTGAAACCGATCTTAAGTAATCACCTGAGATGGTATGATCGGGTTTATGATTTTCTGTCTGACCAAATATGGGAAAGGGGAACCGATCCTAGTAAGAGGTGCAGTACATCACAAAGAGGAACCGATCCTTGTATGAGGTGCAGCAAGGTTTATAACAAAAAGGGGAACCGATCCTATGAACATGTGTAACACGTTTTTAGGCAAAGGGGAACCGATCCTATGGACATGTGCAACACATATAAGTTAGATACCATATATATGTGGGTAACCGATCCTAGTACCTAGTCAACCGAATTTTGGAAAGTTAGTGTGACTATGCACAATACTCACATGGAAGGTAGAACCGAAACTTGTTTTGGTAGAACCGTTAAACCCATGATTGTGATTGAATGTTATTTGATCAATCGCATAGTTCTTGAAGTCAGATGAACCAATTCTAAACTTGTTTGGAAGTGTGGCAAATCGGTTTCAAGGTTGTAAGTGTGAAAGAGAACTTACAAAGTTAAGATGTCGACATACTTTGAACACGTGCTATGAATGTTTATTTCTTTAATTGTTCAATGTTATTCCTTAATAGCTAAGGGAAGAGAATCCCAGGATCGAAACATAAATAAGTTAAGAATCTTTTAATTGAGGTATTTAACTTCATTTTGTAGGGAAATAAGAATTAGTAATGTGCATTTACTTATTAGAGATTTTCCGAGAGATTTCGATCATTATTTTTGGACACAACATTTCCAGGAATTATGGAAACCAAATTTGTGATTTTATGAATATCTTGAGAATATTTTCAGTTTTGGAAATTCCTTGGTGTCCAAACTTCCTTGTCTATAAATACTTGAAGTTTTCCTTTCTGGCAAACTAATCCTTCGTAACAACAGACTTCCTCTTTGTTGTGTTGTTACTGGTGTAGCCGCCTATCCGGAGAGGAGAGTAACCTAATTAGGCGAAATCTCTTACGGCCGCTCAGTTTAAAGTCTTCTTTGGGATTGAGAAGCTCCACGAGTACCGTTGGTGGGAAACTAGATAATTGCGGTTTATCTTTTGTTTTATTTGATTTGATTGACTACCTAAGGTTGAACTTTGGTTACACCTAGCTAGTTTATTTATGCTTGAGAATCTTCTATCTGATATAAGATTCACTCAAACTAGTTCAGAGTTTCGACAGGGATCTTTAGACTGTTGTTAGTTCTAAAGACGATCTTGTGATAATCCATTGTTAACAGACTGCGTTACATGCGTGATTGAACACAAGAGATTCAAGTGATTGTGTGCAGGTGTTTATTGAAGATCTAAGAAGATTTGAAGACAAAGAAGATATTGAAGATTTCTGATTTGTGGGTTCATAATCTTTGGTGTGCACAATACTTGTTTCAGTAAAAGAGGATCCAATTAATAATCGATTTATCTTTGTGTGGATGGGGAAAAACGGTTTGCTGGTTTTTTAGAGAGGTGGAGAGTCGAGCGTGCGGACAAGACTCCGCGACCGAGCAAACTGTTGAACCTCACACAGATGCACTGCAAAGGGTGTGCTTAGATTCGAGAGATCCATATGTAGGACTCCGGCCTAAACCAAGTCAATGGCCGTTCCACAGTCAATTCGGTCACAAAGAGGGAGATGGGTTGATCTGTAGGAGGGAAGCTGGGAATTGTGTGGGATCAATGATGATCAAGGATTGTGGATGTGTTGAAGGTTTCTGCAAAATTGATGAACTGCTGAATGTTGAGTTCTGTGAATAAGTTTTAATCGAGTTGTTGACGAATGATGATAATCCTCTGTTGTCCTCGATTTGGACTTATTTATCTTGCAAGAATGATGAACACCTTGATCCCTGCAAGTGTGACGGTTTCTTGAGTGAAAGAGTGGGAAAGTGGAAGATCGTGGTGAAACCAGTTCCAGGTCGTGCGGAGACTTGGTTAACCGTCCACCCACTAATTTGCTAACTCCTTCAACCGTTGTACGACTTAATCACATTCTCATCGTGGATGAATTCACGTGTCGTAGGCCGCCAGACCAAAACCCTAATTGATTTCCCCCATGTGACGTGATTGATGTCTCACGAATCTTGTAGTCTGCAAGACAGACGTGTATTTTATTAGTTGGTCGTTGACTGTTTAGATAGTGAATCTAAGTTTTGTTGAATTGAGCATGATTGGCGATTGCTCAGTGATTCGTGGATTTAAACGTGTCAGTTCTTATGTTGATATTGCTCGTGTGCAATTATTGTAAATTCGAGCGTCTGAGCAAGTATTGCTCGATTCGACGAATTACTGAGTATTGATAGTTGGGCAATTGAGCAGTGCTCAATTCAACGAATTACTGGATATTGATAATTGGGTCAATATTCAAGCAATTGAGCAAGTATTTCTCGATTCGATGAATTACTGATAAATTACTGAATATTGATAGTGAAACAATATTCGAGCAATTGAGCAAATATTGCTCAATTCGACGAATTATTTATTTATTGGTGACGTGACCCAATAAAATATTAATTAAAATATTGGTAGATTACCGAATATTATATAATTAATCACGTGTTGTTTGCTGGATCAACATAAATTTATTTAGCGTTTGAACTTGCTCAGAATGATGATTTGTTGAGCGTTTGTTCGAAACCCTAATTTTGATCAATTGCTCATTAATTGACGAATTACTGAAAATAGGTCATGAGCGAAGGAGGGACCGACCACATGGGATTATGGATGTCTATGTGATGCCCAATTGCTCGAGTGAGCGTGCATCAGGGTCACCGGTTTGTGAAGGAATGTCGATTAAATGCCGGTTTCATCATTTATTGAAATAGTGCTCGATTGAGCATTAGGTGATAAAACCTAATTATGGAAAAGTGAGGGATCGAACAAGATGGCATGAGACCGGCCCTGGGTGGTCGTTGGACAACTGATGGGTGTTTGTACAAACTTCGAGTTGGTTGTGAAGAGTTTGGACCCAATATGAACAATTGCGCAAATTAGGTCAAAAGTGTGAAAACGTGTGGGATCGTCTCGTTGCAAGCCTTAGAGCCACCCTTGGTCGGTCAAGGGAGCATGCCCGTGTCTCCATAATGCCCGTATCTCAGTCCTGAGAGTTTTTCGCATTTTTTGATGTGCGTTTGAGCAATATCTTGGATTTTCAGAAGAGTTCGATCTTTGACTGGAATTCTCGATTTTGCTCGAATGAGCAAGTATGCCCGTTTGATCAATATTTCATTTATATTAAAACAATATTTTAATATATTTTTCGTGAGTAGCCTAGTCGGTCATGTGACCATGTTGACTTTTGGCTTTTTCATGGTTTGAGCAATTCGAGAAAACATGGAGAAGCCATGATTTTTACTGAAACAGGGAAGTTTCACAAGATGAGAAAAATAACAATTTATGAAAGATTAGGGATTGCAAGGTGTGGGACCGGCCACAGCTAGGGCATGGACGTCCGGCTTAGTTGCCCGGTCCCGCAACACCTTTCCCTATTTTATATTATTATTTTTCATGAAACCACGAAAATATGGAGAAACCATGAAAATATGGAGAAACCATGAGTTTTGCTCAACCAAGGAAAGTTGTTAGAATGGAGGAGTCTTCATGAGTTCATGAAAATAACAAAGTAAGGAAAAATAATGGAGGAAGCATGGGACCGGCCACGTCCAAGGCACGGCCGGCCGGCCGGTGGGCCCGGCCAATGGGCGCTTCTCCATTATTTTAATGTTATTATTTTCTCTCTCCTATTTCGTGTAAGATTCCTCATTTGTCCATATTTTGGATGCTCGTTCGCGCATTTGGGTGCTCGTTCGTGCATCATTTTCGAGTACACTTGCACCATTTTATGGGGCTTACTCAGTGGTAGTCCAGATGCCCGATTGTTGAGTATTTATTACTAATTTATGAAATTCAGTGGAGAATGATTCATGAAATTGAGTAATAAAAGTGAGTAGTTTTTTATTATCAATCCATAGGATCAGCTATGGATTCGACCATGAACTTCTTCGTCTTCAAATCTTCAATTAAAACCTGCACAACACCAGTTGAATCTCTTGTGATCAATCACGCATGGAACGAAGTCTGTTAACAATGGATCATCACAAGATGTTGGTTTCATTCTCAATCTCTATCTCTTCAACAACCTCTTCATCGGAATCATCTCCTAGAAAGTCTAATTCATTGGTGCAAATCCTATAATCCTCGTTTGAGTACGTTACACCATTGATAACAACGGTTATGTCATATCCATTCTCCTCCTTTTGAATAGGCGAGTGATCGTTATTATGATCCGGAGTTGGAATAACTTTAACGTTGTTATACGGACTTTCTAAAGGTTGCTCATCTTCATAATCATTACCGATCAAGTATTCATCACTATTCACGGGGATGTCAGAATAGTTTTGGTTTTGAGACCAAAGTTCTTCTTTATTCCTCTCTTCTTTAATTTGATCAAGGTCTCTTCTTAAGTTTTGGACACTTTCTTGAAGTTCTTGGAGTGATGTATCAACACTCTGCGGATATTGGTCCAATCCTTGTTTATGTTGCGTCATCGCTTGGATCAGTTGGTCAAGACGTTCTTCAAAACCTACACTTTCACTCACCACAAGATTCCCAGACCAAGTCTCCTCCTTTTGAATAGGTGAAAGATCATAAAAACGATCAGGAGTTTGGTTACATATATTGTGCTCCGTACATGTTATTTCCATAAGGAATCATGACGACTCACAAGAGCAAAAGAGAAAATAAAACAAAAATCTGAAATAAATAAATAAAAACAAGCTAAACAAATAACAAATCAATTAGCAACCGCTCCCCGGCAGCGGCGCCAAAATTTGATGCGTGTCGTAAGTGCAATAAATTATTCGATATATTTCCCACTAATTAACTAGTAATATAGCGGTAATAAGGATCGTTCCCACAGAGAGCCGTGTAATTGATAGGTTATTTGATCAGCAAAATTGTAATAAAAGAAAAACACAAAAAAAAGATTGTTGGATTAAAGTAAAATAAAAAGAATAACAAAGAAAGCAAAGATGATTAAGGAATCATTCGCCTCCACTGAACATAAAATACTTGTTTATTCCTTGTTAATTTTCTATTATCACCAACCGTAGAATAGCAATAAGCTCTGCTATCCCCGGAATTCCTGTTGTCACTGGATACGGAAGCGCTCGACTACCAGATTCTATCCATCTGAGCCACCGTGAATAAGCTCTCAAGGTGTAACCCATCGAATGCATTACGTTTTGTGAATTAGGTTGATCCTAGCATCAGACGCATAAGCTCGGTCTGCTTACTAGTGTCATCTCTATACACAATTGCTTAACAGAATCCCTCTGTCAGCTTTTGCGATGTACTACTTGTGTATGAAATTGAGTGACTATTACACGTATCACCAACTCCAATACTAGTAGAAGAATTACTATCAGGTTAATTCAAATGGCCAATTGAAAAATAGTAATCTTAGACACTAAAAATAATAGAGACAATCGATAAGAAAATTAAACTCAAAATAAATTTGTAAAAAGAATTAAATTTCATTATTCGGGACTTTGAAATCATACCTTAATCAGTAAAAATTCAGCTACACATGGATTTACTAATACCCATAAAAATATATATAGAAGAAGAAAATAAATTGGTTTCCCCATAAAAGGGGTAAACCCTAGAATAGAATATAACCTCTCCTCTCTTCCTTTTCTCTATTTTTTTTTTCTCTCTAAAAAGTTGTCTTTTTTCTACTCTCGGCAAGACATGGCTATTTATATAGGTTTCAATCGAAACCTAACTTCACCCACAAGTCCGCCTAGGATAAGTATTACCCGCAGTTGATACTTATCCTAAATATTTGCACCGACGTATCCATTCTAGCTCCTTCTTTCCCTCGTTCAGTTATTGGATCCTTTTATCTCTCAAACTGAAATATTACTCGCAACAACAGCGAACTCGGACTCAAGTTCTCTTTCGGTATTCAATATCTTTGCCATTAACCACAAGTGAATCCCGGCTCAAATCCAACACGAGCCTCATTCCCCTATCGGCTTCATCACCACCGCCATTGGTATCATCACAACAACAACTCGATAGAACTTCAACTTCTCTGTTCATTTTCGAGCTTGATAATGGTTCCATTTCCGACCAACGGCGGATGCAAACACCGTCATCATTACCATCTTCCTAAGCCATCCATCACAGCTTCAAACTCCTCTTCATCTCTTGTTGTTGTCGACATTAAACTACAACTTCAAGCTCCATCACTTTCTCTGCACCTTCATCACGATCACTGACTTGCTCGAGTTCTTCCATGCTTCACAGCATCTCCATATGTCTTCACCGATAGCAGCAAACATCAGTCACCTTCACAGATAATCAGCTCTCACTAATCCTTACTGCCATCATCTCTGTCTCGTTCACTGCCAAACTCTGTCTGTAGCTCCTATCAACTGCCATCAGTGACTTTATCCTTCAATCACAGTGAGCAAGCATTGATCAACTTCATCATTGTTTTCATCATCAAAACCCATCTTTATTTCTGCCAGCAAATAGTTCTTTCTTCCCTGAACTTCTTCTTGTTTCATCACAGCAGCTAGCAGTTCGAGCTTCGTCCATCTCTGTAACAGCATCGATCATTATCTTCATTTCTCCTTAACTGCCCGACTACGAATACTCGAGACTCAACTTATTTTTATGCCAGCTCGAGTTTCCATCGACACTGATCAGCAACACCCTTTATCATCTCTGTTTTGTTGAAGCTCTCATCACGATCCATCATCATCTACTGCCGATAATGGCAGCAACCCATTTTAAATCACCGAGACTCCATCACTGTCATTTGTTGGGTGCAATAATCAAAAACAAGGAAAAAATCAAATAAGCAAAAGTTATTGATACTTAGCTCCTTTATAGTGGAAGTGATCGATTTGATGAAACAGGACGAGCTCCCAAATCTCAATGAGCAACAAGGCAAAACTTTGGAAAAACAGAGTGAGTCACGTGTTCAACACGTTGCCCTTAAGACATTAGCGCCCGGCTACACTCAAGAGTGATGCTATAGCCCTCACAGGACGGATATCTCCAGGATAAAACACCCTACTACACCTACTACTAGCATATGTAGTAGATGCTCAACTTGAGCTTGGCAACTCCGAGAAAACCGTTAAGGAAAATCGCGAACGCTTAAGAAACGGCTATAAAATATTTTCCCTTAGGGGTCCCTCTAAAATATGGAGAAACCCATTTCCCATTGATTTTACAAAAGTAGTGAATTTGTTTATATAATTGACAAATACAACTTAAGAAGAAAAACTCCCTGATGTGGTACTAAAATGCTTATATAGTCTCTTAAAACAACTAAAACGTGGAAACTCCACAATGTGGGACTAATAAGTTTTTTCATTCACAAAAGAAAATAATAAATTATAATTTTATTAAAACCTTAAAAATTATTTTTTAGTAATCGTTTTCCAACAATCCCCACATGAATGAAAACTCAATAAAACACGAAAACACAGATAGATTTTGGTAAATCAACAACCCAATCTCACGACCCGAACTGACTGAACAGACAGACAGATTGTGCATGTTGAAGTCATACTAGCCATTCCAACGTCATTTCCTCACACAACAGTGTGATGACCCCAGGATCATACTATGGATTTCTAAAATCATATAGTATAGAGAGCTTTCATCTTTAGTTCCTCACAAGTGAGACTAAATGTTCATTTCACCAAAGTGAAAAAGCATGAACTAGTGAACATTTAGTGACCCTTAGATCCTAAGTTCCAGTAATACCAAAACCATCAAAACGAAAATCACATAAAAAGCGCAGGGAAATACCATTTTAAGCGAGAGGTGTCCATGAGGTCTTGAACCTTTGCTTAGTGAGATATTACCGGAATTACTTGCTAGAGACAAGTGAACTATGTCTTGAACTGCTAGCGTTTGATGTAATTCGCGATAACAACCACAGATGATATCTCCAAGGGTGCTGCCAAGCTCGTTCAGTTTTGTCCAATTTGGCCCTGGACATATCCTGTTTCTCAGAATGCTCTAAAGAATCAAAGCTCATATTCTCATAGGAAGTGGCCCCACTTCCTCATTCAGATAGGTGAGTTTCCATAAAGAGTGTTACTACTACGCCCCATTTCAATCTTAAATTTAAACTACAGAACTCATTAAGACTTCTTAAAAGTCATACTTCACATGCAGTCACACTATCACGTCTACACCATAGGGAAGGGACAGAGAATGAAATTTTCTGATAGTGTTTACCTTTACCCACCACAAATTAGTTGTCTCATTCGAAACCATGATCATGGGATCTCCAGTCAGCAAGGTTGAGTATCCTTCATGGCAAGTTTAATTTATGAACTTAAGCCCCATCCCCCTCGATGCATTTCTAACTATCTCTTTGGATAAACCTTTCGTCAAAGGTTGCGCGATATTCTCCTTGGACTTTATCCAATCAATGGAAATAACGCCGATTGAGATTAGTTATTTTTAGCTTTAACTATTATAGCTTGGCTAACACAATGTATAGATATAGCTGGCACAGGCCTATGCGAGAGAGAGGAATGTCTTAAAAAGCATCTTAGGCACTCGCCCCCCTCTCGTGCTTTATTTAATGCAATACTCTTAGATTCCATAATGAATTGAGCAATATATGTCTGTTTGGAAATCTTCCAAAAACAAACCCTCATGCTAGAGTGAAACCATATCCACTCGTAGACTTAGACTCCTCTGAGTCAACTATCCATTTGCATCATAAAGTCCCTCAAGGACAGCAAGATACCTTTCATAAATCAAATAAAAGGTAATAGAGTATTTTAGGAACCATAATACTCTACTAAGTGCATACTTAACACTCCAATATAGGCAATGCTCTTGCTCATTAAATTCATAAGACTACAAGTATATCTACTTAACTTACTCACAATATAGGCAATGTTTGGACTCTTACACGGTTCATTAAATTCATAAGACATCCAATAACTCTTGAGTATTCAAGTTAAGATACTCCATTTTCCTTATTTTTCTTGAGTCTACAAGAAGAATCGTATGAAGTACACTAAAAGTACCTAATCGAGGCTTACAATCGATCGATTCCATATTCTAAAGCACAAATTCAACATAATGAGAATGACCACGACTATAAATGTTTGATTATCTTTTAATCCTCATCCCTAAGATTACATCAAAAAGATTTAGTATTTCAAGTCAACGTTCTCATTCAGTGCATGGTTTTAGTGGAATTAATCACATCTATGTTTGTATCAAATATTAACATATCATCAACATACAAGCATACAATCACACATGCCATCATCCCTTAACAAGTTAAAAACACAAAATTAATTAATACAAAAATGAAAACAAGGAAAATATGGAATATGGGATAATATCTCGATTTATAGCGCAAAGATGATTCAATAAAAAGGTGTATAAATTAATTTGGCACTCATTAAATCACACATGCATCCTTAACAAGTTACTTATAAATATACTTTATCTTATACATTATCTTATGATCAAATTTTCCATGTCACTGTTTACGTGCTTATTTGAAAACCATACAAAGATTTGTTCAACTTACAAACTTTGTCTTCATAGCCTTTCACTACAAAATCCTCAGGTTGGTCTATGTTAATTTCTTTATCTAATTCACAGTTTTAGGAAAGCTGTCTTAACATCCATCTGATGTATCTCCAAGTTGTTTATGGCAACAATATCAATTAACATCTCAACAGAAGTAATTCTCGTCACAAGTGAATAAGAATCAAGGAAATTTACACAATCTTTTAGTTTATAGCCTTTAGCTACCAACTTAGCCTAATATTTTTCCACAGTTCCATATATCTAACGTTTCGACTCATTTACATCCCATGGTCTTACTCCCTAAAGGTAAATTAGCAAGCTCCCAAGTCTAGTTCCGACGGACTGAGTCCATTTCACTAAATGAAGCTTCTTACCAGAATGGGGTTTCAATAGATGTTATGGCTTCTTTACGAGTCTGGAGCTCAGATTAAGCTAGGCTTATTAAGAAGTCAGGTCCATAAGAAGTCTCAGTTCTAATATTTTACTTCTCCTAGGATAAACTCTAATTCATCTTCCTTAAAGATAAGTTCTGACTATTTAAAAATAAATCTAGGGGATCAACATCACATCTCTAATGAGGTACATGATTAAGAATAAACATGTTCAAAGAACTCAACATCCCTAGATTCCACAACAACATTCACACCAAAGTCAGAAAAAGCAGTACTCACAACCAAAAACTATATGCAGTAGGGTACTCAGGATATCTTATCTAAACACCCCCACACTTTGACGTATGCATAAGAAGGTTGTCTATCTTTCATAAACATATGGAGTTTTATCTAATCCTTTAAAGGTTACTCTATTCTGGATATAACAAAATCAGAGGACGACCTCCCCCCACAAGTTGGCGGTTAATCCTTTAATCAACATGGCATAAATCATCTCCTTAATGGTTCTGTTCTTACGATCAACTATACCGTTAGACCACGGTGAATAAGGAGGTGTGATCTCATCAATAATGCCATTTAACAAGTAAAGTTCTCCTATATGAATTTCATACTTGCCATCATGTTCAGACCTAACCCTTTTAGTGGTAACATATACATTGCTTTCAATTTCAAGTTTATACTCTTAAGGCTTCTAAGGCATCATCCTTACCCCTAAGTAAGTATACAAGATAGTACCTCGTAAAATCATCTATGAAAATTATAAAAACACCTTTTACCACCTTAGTTTGGGTTGATTTCATGTCAACTAGGTCTAACTAAATTAATTCTAAGGGCTTAGAATTACTCTGAGCAATTTTGCTAAAAGGTTTTATAGCATATTTTGATTCTACGAATATTTAACTTTTGTGTTCAATATTCAAACTAAATTTGGGTATCGACCTACGCTTCCAAAGATATGCATTGACTTATATAAGTTTACGGTTCCATGTCTACCATGCAAAACATTCAATCACACAAAAGAAAACACAAGAATCAACTACTTCATCAATTTTTTCGTTAAGCTTATATTGACCTTAAGTCTTATAACGTTTCCTTCAAAATCACATGCCCTTAGGTACGACAAGTTTTCCATATTCAATTAATATCTTAAGTCTTTTACCATCTACAACAGAACACGATACAAGATTCTTGCATATGCCAGGAACATGAAAACTTCATTCATGTGAGAATATTACAGATATGAGCTTCTGCTCGACCTTTCCCTTTTATGCAACCTCTGTCGCAGGTGAGTTACTCATATAGAGTTTCTTGACATCTCTTATCCTCTGATAGGAGGTGAACAAGTCTCTGTTTCAACAAACATTCTTGGTGGCTCCAAAGTCCACCTACTGGTCTCTCACATTAGTTATTAAAATAACTTCCGACATCATGCCACTGAACTCGTACTAGTTTGTTTCAACTAAATTAGCATTAAGTATCTACTAATTAAGGTTTTTATGTTGCCTACAATAAACTGCCGTATGGATAGGATTTTACACACATAAAAATCACCCTTAATTAAAGTAATGCTAGATTCAGGTTTATGAAACATACATTTCTTAAGAAGACTACGCTTAGAGTTGTGTTTGATGTTCCAACCTTTGTCAGCTTTGGAAAAATTGTGTTCATACACATGCGCCTGTTAGCCATGTCCCTTTCCAGTTTCATGTCACAATCTTCGTTTATACTCTGACTACGGAGATGGTAATTTCCCAATCACCTAATACACCACATCTCAGAAACCTTAGTTCCGAAATGGAAGATAAAATATGAGTTTTGAAGATAATATCTAGATTTACAAACTTCGTTTGAACCAACATATCAAAAAACTCATGGTTACCCCATAAAAACTACTTTAGTTAACAAAACATTTCTGCCCGTCAGAATTTTTCAGGAACGTTTCTCTGTTTTGTAAAATATCAAACAAATACTTTTACAACTTCAAAAATTATGAAATTTTACGTGGATAACTATCAGGATGTCCACTACGTTGTGTCAAAAGGGTTCATCGAAATTCCTTCGAGGTTGAGAGATAAATTCGAAACTCTACAGCTGACCAAAAACTCGTTTTCTGTTTTTTTCACTCCATAATTAACATCCATGATTCACAAACCAATCAACCATTCTTGATTATTACAAATTACAATGTCTTAAGATTGTTGGGTGCAATAATCAAAAACAAGGAAAAAAATCAAATAAGCAAAAGTTATTGATACTTAGCTCCTTTATAGTGGAAGTGATCGATTTGATGAAACGGACGAGCTCCCCAAATCTCCGCAACAGCAACAAGGCAAAACTTTGGAAAAACAGAGTGAGTCACGTGTTCAACACGTTGCCCTTAAGACATTAGCGCCCGGCTACACTCAAGAGTGATGCTATAGCCCTCACAAGACGGATATCTCCAGGATAAAACACCCTACTACACCTACTACTAGCATATGTAGTAGATGCTCAACTTGAGCTTGGCAACTCAAAAAAACCATTAAGGAAAATCGCGAACGCTTAAGAAACGGCTATAAAATATTTTCCCTTAGGGGTCCCTCTAAAATATGGAGCAACCCCTTTCCCATTGATTTTACAAAAGTAGTGAATTTGTTTATATAATTGACAAATACAACTTAAGAAGAAAAACTCCCCGATGTGGTACTAAAATGCTTATATAGTCTCTTAAAACAACTAAAACGTGGAAACTCCACAATGTGGGACTAATAAGTTTTTTCATTCACAAAAGAAAACAATAAATTATAATTTTATTAAAACCTTAAAAATTATTTTTT
>JAJJWW010014805.1:0-132253 GCA_023531295.1 Papaver armeniacum
TTTGGGTCATCGATTATTGGTTATTTTGAGTATTTTGAGAGTATAAATTGATATTTGAGATGAAAGAGAAAACTAGTCAATTTTAGGGTTCATAGTTTTGATTCTGTAATTTTTATTTGAAATTGCTTTTATTCTCTTGCATCATGTTCTAAACACTCGCTAGGGTGTACATGAAACCACTTATGTCTATAAAAAGTTAATTCACTATCAAGTTTCGGTTCTTATTATTGTGTAATGCATTAGGATTATTAACTAATTTTTGAACAAATGAGTTTGTGATAGAGTGTCTTGTCAAAACACACTCTATACTAGGAGCGATTAGTGAAAGCAATTAGCAAAATTTCCATATAATACCTCCAAGGGTAGTGTAAGACTAGAACTTGTGTGTATTACCTTAGTATAGGTTTAGGAGGTGAATTCAATCACCATAGTGCCCTCAATTCATCAGTTACAACAGTTTTGCTTGTCATTACCTTAGTTTACAATCACTGCAACTACTCAAATTTGTCGTATCGACACACAACAAATCAAAATATCTTTACCTTGCCTGAAATCAGTTAAGAGAAGCCTTGGATCATCTTACGCACTCTAGTTCTCTGTGGGAATGACCCGTATTTGCCACTGTCTATAAACTAGACACCGTGCACTTGCAGTATAAATTGTAGGACTAAATAGAAACACATTCAAAGCCCTACCAGTGGCTTTGAATTCAAGCTAAGATAACTTGAGAATCAAGCAAACACATTTAGGTCTTAAAATACAATAGAAGAATACACACTAGGAACCGGTTCTGGAATCGCGTATAATGATTGTTCTGTTTGGCAAGTATGCCAAAGAACTAAAGCAATTTGATGTTCATTTAAATACTTAAGAATTTAATCATGATGCATATATATACACATAAGTGTTTGAGTGATTAATGAAGTCTTAGAAGTGTTTGAGAGATTTTCAGTAATGCTATACATATTTAAAAAAATAAATCTTTGAGTATCTGCTAAAATGTACAGGGACAGTTGGTACAACGGTTCGTGAACCCTTAGGCTTGTTCCTGAGTCAGAGTTCAATGGTTCGTGAAACAAGTATGCCAACTCTACAAGGATATTCAACTCAGTTAACCACGGTTCGTGAACTGCTAGCGTATATAATACCAACTTTAATAAATCAGTTCACAACAGTTCGTGAACTGTTCCCATCTAAACTTGCGGTTTTTGAACTGGTTCGCCAACCCTTCTGTATTTCTGAAACTCAGATATCTATGGTTTGTGAACTGGTTCGCCAACCTACCCTGAGCATAAATATCAGACAGTTCAACATTTCTCTCTTATGATGTTTAAAACACTCCCACGTGATAAAATCATTTGCATGAGGAATTTTCAATTGTGAATTGCTTAGAACTAATATTGTTAAGGATCGTTAAACATATTTGCTAAATCATATTTCGAGATTGCTAACAAGATAAGTTTGACTCGGAATTTCTTCTTTGTAGATCTACTAGGGTCATACGACATCGTCCTCAAAAGATAGAATGGTAAGATATTGAGTTAAATAGAATGATTCAGTCTTCACGTAGTTGATATAGAAGTTCTCCAAATGTCTTCGTCGATCTTTAATCTTCGAGGGTGATTTATAAATAACATTTCTCATACTATTACTCGAGTTATCAATGACGAATGGATACCCCCTACCCCCTGTTTTTTTGGATGGAAAAAATGAAATATTAATGGTGCCTTTGATGATCACTCCTTAGATAATGATGAAACATATGTGATGAGAGATCGTATAAATAAAGCCTTATTTTGTGAAGCCTTGATGTTTTAAGTCGCTTTCCTTTGGCGAGTCTTGAAGAAAGGCTGTGGAACTATAGCTTACACAAATTATCATTGAAAGTGATGCGAAGGAATTGATCGACCAATTTTCAGCAGGAAATTTTAATATTATCAAAGAACGGATTTTTTTTAAATACATTTCCTTTCAAACTAATAAACTTGTAGCTTGTAAATTTACTTACCAACTATATATGATGTGTAACTCATACTCTCAATGCACCAATATTAACCCTTCTTCTATGTTGTGCTCTACTTCTCTAATTTGGTAAATACTAGTCGTTAATAGAGGCAGACCAATAGTCTTTTTTAAGGATCTTCGTACTCTCACAAATTATATCATGTCTAATGTTTTATATCTCCACCGGTGAGTATACATGAGAAGAAGAAGAAGAAAAACAACTTCATAACTCACATTTGACCCAAAAACTGCACGACCCATATCACAAATATGTAGTTTAAGTTTATTTATTTATCATACCCTAGACTAGTGGTCTCTAAACTAGAAATTGGTTATTTCGGTAATCAATTTTTTAGATTGATCTAACCAGACAAAGGAGTTTTCTAGTTTAAACGGAGGAGCCTTTTTCAACAACTCAAATAAATCTTTTAAAAAAACTGATTAGAGTGGTTACCAAACAAATTCATTCCTTTGTTGTTTGGAATATGATCCAGAGGAGTAGCTATTCACGTGCGTGACTCTAGAAGTCGAAGGTGCAAGGATACCGAGGAAACTAAGTAGCTAGGGGTAGTCTACTTGTTCTCAACTATACGAAGTTGGTATTAGATTTTGTATCGCGGCTTAATTCTAAGAGTATTCAAAACTGGACTAGGTCTTGGGGTTTTTCTGCATTTGCGGTTTCCTCGTGAACAAAATCTTATGTTGTGTTATTTACTTTACTTCTGCATTATAATTCTTTTATATTATAATAAAGTAAATCCACTTGTACGTCAATCTGAATTACTTGACATTGATCCTAATAGTCAATCAGTTTTTACCGTAACTATTTTCAAGTAAATATCTTTTTATCGTATTGTCTCGACCTTATCCATGGACAATCACACAAGGTATATTACTTAAGTTTTATTGTCTCGACTCTATCCATAGATGATCACTTAAGATACCAGACTTATAGGTTGATATTTAAAAGATCGTGATGTATTTGGGTACCCTCGTCTTTTCAGTTATGTACATAATTAATTTTTTTATGCATGCTATTGTTCCGTGTTCTTTTTCTAGTCATGCATGTATGGTTTCAGTCTCCTTTTTGTATTTATACCTCTCATTTTAATGATAAATCCATGTTATATTGACTTTCCGTTTAGCTCGTTAAGAATTTCAAGTGTCTTTTCTGCTGCTATCTTATGGTGTATTTAGAGTAATATGAATAACCTTATTTTTAATGTTACAAAAAAAATCATGTTGTTGTCATGAGTAGAGCCAAAGCTATGGTAGTAACTAGGAAAGTTATTATTCATGTTTCATAGTATTATTCTTGTTAGCAGTGACATATGGATACCCCTTCACTTTTTGGATGAGCAAAATGAAATATTGATGGTGCCTCCTTGGTAATGATGGAACATATGTGATGAGAGATCGTATAAATAAAGTCTTCTTTTGTGCAACCTTGTTGTTTGAAGTTGCATTTCTATTGGGCAGTCTTAAAGAAAGTTGCGGAACTACAACTAACACGAATTATATATCATTGAAAATGATGCGAAGGAATTGATCGACTAATTTTCAGAAGGAAATTTTGATGGTGATTAAAGAATGGAGTCTATTTTGAAAGACATTTTCTTTAAAGTTATAAACTTGTAGCTTGTAAATTTACTCACCAACTATATATCTGTAATGATATGTAGCTTATACTCTCAATGAACCAAAGTTGGCCCTTCTTCTTTGTTTTGGTCTACTCCTCCGATCTGGTTATTACTAGTCGTTGAGGCAGACCCATAGTCTTTTTAAGGGTTTTTGTACACTAACGAAGTACATCATGTTCAATGTTTTGTATCTCACCGGTAAGTATACATGAGAAGAAGAAGAACGACCTCATAATACACATTTGACCCAAAAACTGCACGAACCACTTTAATTATTTTATTATTATTATTATTATTACCTTAGACTACTTCCAAACTCCTTAAATTGGAACGGTGGTCTCTAATGGTGGGTTTGGATGTAGAATTTTAAAGGTGGAATTTATGGGTCTAGGGGATTTGATAGAATTACGTTTCCCTCTGTATATTTGGTTGCCCGAATTCTTGGAATCACGTATCCTATGGGATAAAGTTTTCCAGCAAATTCTCCGTATGGAGTCCGACCCCTCCCCTAAGATTTGCTGGGAAACTTATCATGGGATTTATGAACCCCATTTTTTTTTAAACTTTAAATCCCATATATATGCAATTTTAAGATTTGAGGGTAATGCCAGATGGTACAAAAACTTTAATACAAGAAAACTCTATAAATTCTAAGAATTGAGTTACCAAACACACAAGGAATTTGTAATCCCATGGGATTATAAATTCGTGGAAACTTGGGAATTCGCAAACAAACCCACCATAAACTACTTCCAAACTCCTTAAACTTAAATCCCACGGGGTTCGAACCCTAGCTCTACAGTGGAAGGAAGCAGTTTAAGTTTTTTACCCAAAATATATCCGGGTGTGAAGGAAAACCTAGTGGTAAATACCTAGTGATATAACTTCTTTAAAGTAAATCATCTTGCCACGTGTTGATAAAATCATAAATAATACATTTCATAAGTTCCCTTAAGCATTAATAGGTCAAGATGATTCATTTTTCTCTCAAGTTGTATTTCATCCCTAATAGTTAGTGGTGCACTCACAAGACATAACAAATCCCAGTCAGTAATATAATATCTCTAAGAAATTAGTCTATATTATATTTATACAATTATTATTCAACCTCCAAGCTAGTAAACCATATTTTCCAATTGTTTCCTTTCTCAAAACCTAACAAAATTTCTTGAATCAAGAATTTCTGTGTATAAAGATTTCAAGAATTTCATGAATCATTTCAACAAACTACCATTTCAAGAATTTCATGAATGAGACTTCTGAAAACTCTTTTTCTTGAACCCTAAATCTTTCTTTCTTCCCCATTTTCTTAAGCAAGTTGCTGTTTTCTCGATACGAAGAAGATTAATAAGGATTTCGTCATGGATCCTTTTAAAAAACTACCACTCGAGATTGCATTAGAGATATTGACGCGTGTGCCAGTTGAATCGGTCCGCCATTGTAACTCAATCTGCAGAAATTGGAGAAAGATTGTTGATATACATTTTAATGATTGTTTCAAGAAACTATCGTACAAGACTAGATTAGATGTATTCAGTCGTGTGCCAGGTGACTCGGTGCTTGATTGCAGATTCGTCTGCAGAAATTGGAGAAAGATTGTTGGTGTTGTTTCTAAAGCTCCATTATTCATTCGGATGCATCTCCATCATCCATCTGCTGCTGAGGATTCTTGTAAGTTGGGATTTCTTGCTTTTACTACTAATATAATGATGATCAGAATCATGAGTTAACCAGACCAATTATGAAACATAGATTGATTGATTCAGGAAACATTTATCAGGGTTCTTACTTAGTTGGTTCCTGTAATGGCTTAATCTGTCTTGCTCGAGATGACATTGAAAGACCTGTTTGTATCTTCACGAACCCTATAGACCCATTTGATGATTGTTATGAGTGGGAATGGGATGATTGGTCCTTCGGATTTGGTTACGTTTCTGCAACAAATGAGTGCAAAGTTGTTGGGATATATGTGTCGGATTCGGCTATCTAGAAGTAATACATATATACTTGTAGGAGCTAACCGATGGAGAAACCTTGGAACAAACTTCGAGTTTTGAATTTAGACCGAATATGGTTATTGGGCCGTAGCGAGGCGGAGGAGGACCTTTATATGGTCACTTTTTGTCAATAGTAAGTGATCAATTGACACAAAAAGATTGGATTTTGGTGTCCCAAATTGGTTTAAATCGACAATGAAATGACTAAAGAGCCCCTCCATGTTTCAATTTCTCACAAAAACTACAGTAAATACAACACAAAATGAAGGTTAATCGCATAATTTAGCCTACGGAAAAAAGGACACGGAGGTTGGAATACTTTTAATTGTTGAGGGGTATTTTAGTAAAAACAGAGGTAAAGTGACTGAAGGTTGCGGGTTCAAATCCCGCCCACCTCTTCTTTTTTTTTCCTTTCTTTTCTTTTCCCTTCTTCCTATTTTTCCTTTCTTCGTCCCCAAACTCCAATACGAGAAACTCTAAACCCCAATCTCTTCTCCATTAAAATCATCTCTGATTACCTCCGTTTTAGCAGAGAAGATAGATTGATTGATTTACATAAACCCTGAACAATTTATAGATACGAATCAAAACCCTAGACTAAATTTTACTCGAAATATCTTCGTGTACCTCTCCTGCTACCACCATCACCACCACCCGTTTTATGGATTCTTCTATCTCTCTCTCTCTCTCTCTCTCTCTCTCTCTCTCTCGATTAATCTCACGGTCTCGGTTTCACCCAATTCGAATTGATCCGGACGAAGACCAATTTAGGGTTCTTGAAGAGATAATGATGATTAGGGTTTCTTTGTGAATCCCAGAAAAGACAATTGAAGTGTCTGGGTGATTTTGAAACTAAAGAAGAAGAATTAAAAATGGGTGTTGATATTTGAGTTGATTGAGAGTCTGCTGGAAAATGCGGTTGAGCGATTTCAGTATTGCTCAAAGTTGTAACTCGTCGTGGTCAATCTCTTTCTTCTTCTTATGAATCGTAAGTTGTCTACCCAATTTTGGGGTTTCATTGAGTAATTTTTCATTGCATTTATTGCTTTTTACGGTTTGATTCGTAGAGTTTCTCAAGTTGTTGCTTAATACATTAAGCATAGTTATCTTACTCAGTAATCTAGTGTAAAATTATCAGAAAATGGGACATGATTTCTGTTTTTAGGGCTTTATTGTGCAGTAAGTTGAGTGCTATATATAGGATTTTCCCTATAGAGATAAATTTGAGAAATTGGATGTGCTCCCCACTTGTAAAATCGACTTAATTGATATTGTCCCTTGAGCTCGAGTTCGGAACCAAGATAACGGGTAAGAAGTTAGAAATTACTTCAATGCTTGTGAAGCTTGTGCATAGAGATGGTTCATCGAACCAATTCCCCTTGTTTTGTCGCTATATTCCCTTTCTTAAAGGTCTTGGAATATCATTTCATTTTTCATTTAATTTAAGTCCTACTATTGTTATACGAACAATCAATTGCGCTTCTTATACGAACAATCAATTGCGCTTAATGCTTTGTCCTTAATGGGCATTGCGGTCATTGAATTGGTGATGGCTGAAATGGAGTTGAGTGTAAGTTATGCAATGGCTAGGCGAGTGGAATGGATGGAGCTGCGGGGTTAAGGTGTTGATTGCAGTGGTAGATCAACAATAATGCGAATGCTATTTTAGATTATAGGTCTATCATTTTCGATAGTTTGTCCGCTTTGTTTACGAGGATGCTCACTTGGTCGGTAGGTTTTAGGGATTGCGTAGCGTAGTGGGTGTACTCAATATGACCCAGAATTGACTCTTGTATCTTCATGTTTGTTAGATTTTTGTTGGAGCTTCAATTTTCTTATGAATCTCGTATAAAATTTCTCTAGGGTTGTTGATTTTGTTTTAGTTTTTGTTTTTGTCTGTTCTTACATTAGGATGATGTTGATAAATGTACATTGTACAATTGGAATTACGTGAATAAGCTGTTAGAAAAACCTGAAAGATGGGAAGGTAGGGGATGAACTTTAATGTGGAAGTCTATTTAACTTTGTAATAGGTTTAACTATAATTTTTCCGATACTATGGAAGGATGTACACTTAGTAGGTTTCAGCAATTACCTAATGGATGGCAAAGCATTGTTTTGTTTAGTGGGAACTAATGGAATTGGAAAGTCTGCTCTCAAAGTCTTGGTGGGAAGTCAAGCCTAATTTGGATCGATTCAATGTAAGTGCATTATCTGTTTTTTCTCTTTGGATGTATGGATACTGCTCTTGGTTGTACACTCAGAACTATTTCACCAAGTATCTTGGAAGATAACTTGAAGGTAATTTTGTGCGATGAACAATGTAAAGTTAAGAACTTGCGTTTTTAATATAACGAGCATACATAATATCTTTTCATATCTTGATTATTATGTGGGAGAACTCTGTGTTTGTAATATCTTGATTATTATGTGGGAGAACTCGGTGTTTGTAAAGCAAAAGAGTTCGAGTATATCAAGCGGTATAAAATACATAGGAGCAAATTTTGATTTCTGAAAACTTAGATAGTTGGGGTTAGTTCAAATGACTGATATGAAGTTGCAAATTTGGAGTAGCAAGGTGTCTAACTGGTGGTGGTGAATGTTGCGGGTTATGGTGTGAAGTGATTACAAGCTGAGGCAAGGGTTCTGGTGTGTTAGATGGAGTTAATGGTGGTCACTACAGTGAACTGGAGCAAGGAATGGTGTGATTGAATGAGAGAATAAGAATGCAAGTAAGAAGCGGTGGTGGTTGCGATGAAGTTGCCCAGAGCTTATTTAGGAAAAGTATTTGTCGTCTTCATATCTTTTCTCTGCGGTAATCATATGTCAAATGTCGCCCAGCCCCATGGTTTCTTCAAACCATATGTCAAATGTCGGAGGAACATGTTTAGGTGGTTGGAATTTTCTCCAGCCACGAGGTAAATATGCTCCTTCCAGTTATTACTGCATTTTTTCTCATTTTTGTTGGGAATGATCATTTGACGACCTTTTGGTACTTATACTACTGGTTAATGTCGTGTTGTTAAAGTTATGCTACTCATAAGGAACCAGTTATGTGACCGAACGTCCACTTCTATTTCTATACCTTATTCACCTTCCACTTCCCCACTGTTACTCTAATTACTGCCACCATATTTCACTAAAGAATCTCTGATCATATTGTTACTTTCTGCATTCTCTATATATCTGTTTTTCTTGAAGCAACATCCTCTATATATCTAAACAACCAATAAAGCCACATAATGAAATTTAATCTTCATTAGACAGGTACGCGCTCAGACTGTCAGGCATACCAATTTAATTTAGTAGATACTAAAAGTTAATGGGTTTTCACCTTACGTTTAGTCTCTTCCATAGTTTCATCTCCTTCCTCATAGAAGTAGTACTTGGCTGACGAAATCTACTTAGAAGATTTCTTGAGTAACGTTGTATCCTGTCTAAACTATGGAAACACCATCCAGTTTGATACATGTGGATGGTTGCTGAACTGCAACTGATCGCCTTGTGCATGCTGGGTATTTTGCTGTATTGAGCCAACGTTCTCAAGGGAATGAGACAATACTATATTCAAACCAAGTGAACAACTAACTTTTGAGGGTCTTAACTTCTCTCTTAGTGTTGTAGACCTCTCATTGAATCATTTTGTTGTCTTTACCATCCTCTGGTTGTGGATAAGTAAAGCAAAGAAAGAAAACAGAGACTGCAAAAAGTAAAAGAAATAAAGAACAGAATGGAATTCAAGGTTTGGACCAGGAACATATTGTTGAATTATATCCCTGTAGCTCATCTATGCCTTACATTAGACTGTTCTGATTATTTTTAGCTGTTTGGGTTTCAACAGTAGACTCATGTTTTAGTCAGTCATCCATGATCCGCTTTCGTGCCTCCTTTACCCTGCATCATCAGTGAATTCATTTTTCATTTTTGTTGTTGTGCACAATGTCTGTGACTTAGAAGAAGAAAAGAAAGCATATAAATCATCAGTTCTTGTTTTCCGATATAGTCAAGAGTCATCGTAAATAACTATCGTTTTTACTAACTTGATATAGTGATAATTGACGCTAGTGTTGCTACCTGGGGTCTGAAGCAGTCAAGTAGAGACCTTTTTATTTTTTAAGCACTAGAAACTATTGGTTGTTTGTTGTTATTTTAGAAATATAATAACCATGGGAACTATGTAACTGTAAAAACTAACACATTCACTTCACCCCAACAGAGATTAGGTGGACCACAGGAGATGACGATGGATTGGCAAGGGGCGCCAGCTAGCCCGAGTTCATACATTGCGAAGAAGATTTTGTGCTTGGAGATGCCAGTAGATAGTAGTTTTCCAAATGTATGGTGTTGTTGAACTTTTTAATTCATTTAACTTCGATAAGTTTCATAAATTCTCCTAAATAGAATCTTGCATTATTAATTCAAACACTAAAACTAGATTCTTGTTATGAATTTAGTTCAATTTTGTTGGGCGACTTCTGGGTCCAAGAGGAAATTCACTAAAATGGGTGGAAGCTTCAACTGGGTGTCGTGTGTACATTAGTGGAAAAGGTTCGATTAAGATACAGGGAAAGTAAGTGTATATCCTTTTCAAAAGCTTAATTTTCCATTTCTTGTATCACTCGCCAAACCAATTATGGATCTGATCTTAAGATTCTTAACGTTGTTTTCTTCTTGTTTTTTCTTTTTACTTGTAAGAGGATAAGCTTCATGGGAGACTGGGCTATGAGCACCTCAATGACCCACTGCACATCTTGGTCGAGGCCGAATTGCCAGTTAACATTATTGACACAAGACTGAGACAAGGGCTGGATTTTTTTTTTTTTTTACATTATCACTTTAATACAATTTTGTTTTACAACTTGGAATTATGATAAAATTTGTTTGGACATCTCTTCCACAATTTTTTTCCTTTAATCCGTGCAATCATGTAGTGGTGTCGTTTCGTCAAGTTCTTCGGTCGGCCCACCCACCGTGGCAACGGTTGTACTACTGTACATGGTAGCTTTGCAAATGGAGCTATTTACTGGATTGGCAATGAGGTGCAAAAGATTGTGACCTTCGATTTGATTGAGGAAAAGTTCTGCGAACATCTTGCACCACCTCCTTTGCCACCAAACAGGAATTTGATTGATCATACATTAGGGGTTTTGGAGGGCATGTTGTATATTGCAATTTTTGTGGAAGAAGGATGTTATGACGTATGGCTATTAAAGGAGAAGAATAATAATCACGACAAGGGAGGAGAGTCAGGAGACAAACATCAGTCATTTGAATGGAGTAAAGAGTTAAGGGTTAATCAACACGAACTAATCGCCGCTACGAAGAGTGGTGGTGTTTTAACATACTATAATAATGATTACTATCTCAGCATTTACGATACAAAAGCTTCAACCTCGGAAATGCTTTGGGATTTTAAAGATGAAGTGGTTCTTCAAGTATTCCCCTACAAGCACACCTTCGTATATATCACTGAAAGACTCAGGGGAAGAACAGACGAAAAAGTTGAAGTCAGTTAAAGGAGGTAGAAAGCCGTGATACACCTTTGAAGTAGCTACAGCAGGAGGCCGACCCTGAATACATACTTTAAAAACTGGTAATTTTCATTGAGTTTTGGCAGTTCTATTCATATGATTCTGTAGCCTTATGAGTTTGATTGACAAGCAACCTTTGTGTGAACCTCGATGTTATTGACATTATGTTAGTGAGTAATACATATATAGATTTTCATTTATTCCGTCTTTATATCCTTGATCCAAATTTATGGGAGTGTTTTCTATTTTGTGTTAAACTATATTGCTTTGTGAATTGTGCCTTTTGTTAGCGACTCTACCTTATTTTGATGGGTATGGTGTACACTGTAGTGGCTTAATTCATTTATACATGGGGGTCGAATAAGCATTTGCAGGAAAAATCACAAATCTATAGGTAACTGCACTGAAGTTTATCCTCACATGCCAATGAATTTCACCAGAACAGTTAGTCGATAGGTACAGGTGTCTGTGATAACTTTGTGTCATTAACTGCAACCGACCTAATTGTTCATTGTTGACAAGCTATTTTTACATATCCATGTGAAGGATCGATGAGCAAATGCCCTTTCAGGCTAGAACCAGGATTCAGAGTACAGATTCTGTTGGCAATGAGAATTATGACATCTTGAGTTTGCACTTAAATTGTTTTTACACACTTTATGCCTACTTCCACAACTGTATCAGTTTTCTATTTGTTTAACTCTGATTTAGTTAGATGTCAAGTTGCATCATTTCGGTCTGATGATAACACTAGCTAACACTAGCTCAGTTGTATTAGGTCTGCAAACAGTCACTACGACTGCAACTATTATTGATGTTTCATTCCTTATCCATGAGTATCATTTTATCCCCATCGTCCGGCATCTTGAGAGATCCGAGTGAAGAAGGCTTAGTGTTATTAGATGGCCATGCTTTGCTCGTTTTTTGTCAATGGTCAGCTCTCTGGGGATAAAGAATGCCAAAATTCACTATTTTTTAAAACATGAACTCTTTGTTGGCCTGCATAGAAAGCCTCTGGTGCATCTGGTAAAGTGTCCTTAACTCATAGTGTCATCATCAGCTGGCGATGCCTTGCTTGTGTTTATCAACAACGTTCAGCTTCCAGGTGAAAAAGCTTTTGAAGCTCTTGGGGGAGATGGGCAATAATAGCCTTTCTCTGTTTCATGGCCTGCATATATAGCATCTGGTACTTTCGGTCACTGTAGTAATGCTGTCTATATGCCATGTCCATCATTGCATTGTCATACTGCATTTCCTTCTCCTTCTTGTGCATAGCAGAACCATCATCAGCTTCAGCCCCAATTCAAAATTGGCTTATCGTCATACTTATAGTAATGATAAAATGTTATGTCAGTTTACCAAGAAAAAATCTAGGGAATAGAAGAGCACATACAGAGATTCTAAGTTTACTAGATGAAACAGGTTTTGACAGTGAATTAGATGTTATTGGTCGTTCTGGTATTGATGGTTGTCCTTCTGAGACTGAAAATGATATTTTTTTCAATGTATGTCGATGTAGATAAATTTACTTCAGCAGCATCAAATGAAAATACTAGTACTAGTAGAAATGTGGAACAGAAGTAGATGAGTTCGTTGAATTATGAGAATTTAGTAATAGGTGGTGGATGTTTATAGTTTTATTAAATCTGATTTGTTAATGAGTAGTGGTGGTCGTCTTTCAAATGAAGCTAATAAGAAAGTTTTTTCTGCTGCTAAGCTTTCTGAGATTTCTGAGTTGGTTTTCTAATTAAAATCTTAAAATGAGTGCTCTGCGTAGTGATAATTTAGTATAGGATTATTCACTGCTATGTAAATAATGCATGTTAACCTTACCATGATGATATTTTTGTTCCAATCAGCATCATGCCTTATAATACAAATTAGTAGAAATTATGTGTTCGGCCCTCCTCTTGGTTCTTAACTACTTCTTACTCTCATGGCCTTGGGCTTAAAGAGAGCTTAATTGTTTTTTCAGTCCACTAGAGAAAGAGGGCCAACAGAGAAAATTTGAGGCTATGAGAATAAAACACAGTGTGATGTTAGTTCCTAAACAAAAAATTGAAAATGCTAGCTGAACAGGTGACTGACAGCTGAATAACAACGGTGCTCATCAGTGGTTCAGTGGTTCAAGGGTCAGACCTCCTCCTCAACTCAAGGGCAACATGGGAAAATGGTGATTCCTCATCATCCTGAGCCATGAAATATCCCCAGAAGTCGCAGTTGGAATTTCTTTAGAAGAATTTAATGTGAAAATGCTATCAAAGCGCCTATGTGCTCTCTCTTTTGGACTGATCTTCTGAATCTGCTGTTAGTTTTCTTTATTCTGGTTTAGTCTCCCTTATCCTGTATTCTAGGCTTTCTGTTTTAGTGCAGTGTTTCTTTCCTTATCAGTACTCTGGATTTAGCCTGTTTCGGTGCAGTTGTTCTTTCCCTGTTGTTGCTTTGTTTGGTCATTGTAATGTATTCAAGCTTTAATATATCCCTTGTTCATTTACCTGTCTTTCTTACTGTTACCGGTCTGCATTTCTTAGTTCAGTCTTAGACTATCTGTTTCCTGTTTCTGTATCTGAGTTCTCTAAACCTGGTATTCATGTGGATGTCTTGTAAAGCTCATTTTAGCTATTTCTACTTGTGCGCTGCGCGTAGTATTTCTGAATTGGCTGCCTTCCATCCTGCTACTCTCCTTGTGTCTTTACATTAAGAAAACTTACTATTCTTGAACCTGTTTGTGTTCTCTCTGAAATGTCAGTATCTCGTCAGGTTTATCCTCTTCTCATACTGGTGTGTTGTGCCCATCGCTAGTACTTGGATATTGGTTTTGTTCTCTGTTCATCAAAAATCATTATTCATCACCTTTCATTTTGTTTTTATTGTTTTGTTGATCACCTGGACTGTGTGATTACTGGGTAAAATTTGATATTTCCCATAAGTATTGCTAGCCCACTAATTATATCTGATATTTCTCATAAGTATTTCCAATTTTGATTTCTCTGTCAGAAATTTCTTGTTCCTATTTTTGTTTTAAAATTAGAATATTATCTTAGAACGCGCAGGGCATTATACCATTTAAACCATCTCAGCCTTTCTCACAACCCTCTGCATTATATTTTTCTTTCCGAAATAAAAGCTTCCTACGCTGGCATGGAGCTTTCATTTTAAAACCCTAGTCTAAGGCATCCAGAAAACTCTCTAGGTATACTGAGTGGTAACCCTAACTAGTGTGAGGTGATAAGAGGTGTCAAATGGGTAGTTAAATTACTAAAATACCCTTACCTACTTCCTTCAAAATCATCAAAACGCACTTCCACTAATTTTAAAAACGTAAATATAATCTAACCAAAAAAATGAAATTCAATTTCATTATTCCTTGTTCTCCTAAATTTGCCGAATTCATTTTTTCATCACTGGAATTTAATGGACAATTAATAAAACTTCAGCCATTAAATTCAACTATAAAATGACTTGCACCAAGGATGCTGCTAAAGGTAGCGTTCTAATTCTAATCCGCGAATGAAGAACAACAATAAGAAGAAGGATGTGAAACAGAAATTCAATCTGAGTTGAGAACCAACTCCTCGAATGTACAGTAGAAAGTATTTCCCACTAACCCGTCTCTTATTCCCTTGCGTTCATATGATATATTAAGTTCGAATCGAAAAAACTATGAGTTTTGGGCAGTTACAGACTGAAGTTTGGCTGATAATTGAAACGAATTATCAGCTGAATTGTTTATGTTATTCACTGTGAAGGTGTTGATGCACAATTCGACTGATAATTCGTTTCTAAACAACAGCCGTATGTATTTCATGGTTTTTATTCAACAATTACATAAGTTGTGAAGTTTGGTTGATAATTTTTTTCCCTCAATAGCCGAACTTTTTTATGTTGTTAACGTTACCCACAAGTTATTAAGTTCGGTTGATAATGTTATTTCAAACAATGGCCGAACGTTTCTTTATTGATAGCAAGACACTAAACGTTATAAGGTTCGGCATGCAGGACAACCAAAGATTCTGATGTTGCTAGAATTTTCAACCTAACTATCTTGTGCGGCCGGCTGTTGTCGTTCTTGCCGAGTATTTAATGTTCGCCTGACAAAAATACACATATTATTAGACGAGTATGTAACTTTTTTGTTCATGGTTGCGATAGCAGTTAGTGCGTTTCGAGTTGTTCATTTGTGTGTCATATAAGGTTCTGTTAGTAATTTATAAGCCAAAATGTTCTTCTCAACTTGGTTCGGCCATCAATTATAAGCTAAAGCTCTATCTGTTGCACCCAACTTACATGTGAAAATGGGATTTTTTTGAATAACACAAAAAGGACATTAAACATCATCTAGAAGTACACGTGTATTATTAGCATAAGGCTCCTAATCCATGTATTCATCTTCAGCATTTGGCTTACAAAATCATCATCTTAAGCTTAGGTAGAGGTGAAAGTTGAGTTTGAGTTTGAGTTTGTGTGTGGGAAATTTCATTCTCATAATCCAATTAATCAGCCATATTAGGATCTCCGTTGTAATTGATGTGTATTTTATGAGCTTTATGAGATGAAGATTCAACTTCTTCACTTAATACACATATACTGGTAATTACAATCACAATAATCTCCAAAAAAAAGAAGAAAAAAAAACAATGTTTTTTCTCGTTTTTTTTCTTCTTCAATAAACCCTAATGATTTCTCAAAAATCAAGCTTGTTCTCTTTAAAACAGATACTAATGCTAACTTTAAATTTCCAATAATCATTACCATTAACTACTAATCATTAATATTAACCACTAATCATTATCATTCACACTAATTAAAGGGGCATTATAAAAATTTATGGATAAGAGGCTATATCTTTTTACTATTTAACGACATATTTTGTCTTATTCAGTATGCTTTATAAGTTTAAAAGTCACATTTTCATGATCGGTTTATAATTCTGTCGGTGTGCAAAATAACGGTGTTAGTGGTTGCTTGTGTTAGAGCATTGCTCGGTTGAACCCCATCAAGCGCTGGATGTTAAGTTTTCTTGTCAATATTAGTTCTAAAACTCTGAGTCGTTTGATTTGATTATTAAAGTCAACTTTGTTATGTTAGACTAGGAACATAGAAATATTAAGACTTGATATACATGGTAATTTGGTCATTATACTATGATCATATCAAGGAATGATATACTAGTTGTTTCTACAACTTGGGTATATGGAGTTACGAAGTATAGTTTATCTATGAACTTCGTACTATCGACATAATACTAATTGGTAATTCGTTATTATTTATTGTGATGAACTTCCGGATGAATCATACCTTGGAATTATGTTCATGTACATAGTTTAAGGGAGTAGACTTGCAAAACTTGTTTCTTAATTGAAAAGGTGATTCAAGGATCTATTCTAAGGATCGATCCCTAATAAGTATCTTAATTAGGACTGATTTTAAGGATCTAATTCAGAAGACTCGGGACTGATCCTTATTGTCAGACCGAAACTTACATTTTTGATATATCTATTATCTTAGGGTTCTATAGACAAAAGACTTGGAATGTCCACGTAAAGTCGACATAATTATTTGACCATGTGCTAAACTCTAATATCTTAATGTTCAAGTATTTTCCTTAGATATTCAAGGTATGATCCTGAAATCGATTTTTCAATATCTTTTAGATACCAAAAATATATGCTTACCCCATCCCATAGGTTTGCATACCTATAGCTACTATATTATTAAACTGCAAGGATATTTGGTAGCTATAATATTAGTCGTCAACTATGAGTGACATCGGTTTAATATTTGGAATACATTTGGTATTTGTCAAATTTTGTAATAAATATTTAGTGTATATGAATCTTTGAAATTGGTAATACATAGTCTTCTACTCAATCTTTAGTTGTAACACTATAAATAGTGGAGCTTATATTCTTAAAATCTCATCCTTCGACACACATCTTAATTGATCATATGGGAATCCAACTTCTTTAGACATAACAGTTACCTAATTAGGTAAAATATCTTGTGTTTCCTTTGTTTAAAGTCTTCTTAGGGATCAAGAAGATTTTAGTAACACTGTTGGTAGGAAACTAATTGTATTGTTATTTTAATTTCTTGATTAACTGATTTGATTAAAAACTAAAGGTATAATAATCTTTGATAGATCAAACTTGTTTATTATATGGTCATTCTTTTCTGATATAAGGCCACTGATTTGTTTTGAGGATTCGACTATTCTAAACCTAGTGATTCAAGATATGTAGATAGAGAAATGTTGATCAATCAATGTTAACAATAGCCTTTCTGTGTGTTGATCAATAGTTGAATCAAATTATTTTTGCAGCGGTGTTTGTAGGTGAAAATGGTTTCTGCTGATTTCGGTAATTGCGGGTGTGCGGGTGAGAAACAATTTAAACCCTAAACAATGTACTGCAAGGGAGTACTTTAGATTCGAGAGATCAATCTGTACAAGTCCGGCCTAAACCAAGAAATGGCCATTCCAGACTTGCTTCGGTCACAAGGTGGATGAGAATGGGTTGGTTTTAGGAAGGGAAGCAAGGAAAGTGGTGAGACCAGAATAGTTGATTCTAGAAGAGTAGTTAGGTTACTATGACTTGTTATCAGAAAAGTGAGAGAGCTCCCAAGGTGAGCTAGCAAGTAAGTATTTCTGAGTGTTGTATCTACCGTATGAACTTGTTGTTCAATGGAAATAGGTAAGACCTATTTATACAAGTCGGAGTAAAAACATACCCTGGTCTCATTAAGGAGTGGGGAAGTAAATGGGAGGAGGTGGTAACCGTATGCATGGAATTGATGTTCCATAAAGTGGTTAACGCATGAAACTAGTTTTCATGAAATTGCTAACGTTATGGAATTGATGTCCCATAAAGTTGTTAACGCATGTGCTTTATGTCCCATGAACGTTTCACACATAACTTCCCGTATTTACTAACCGCCTCACCCTTATGACACTTCCTTATGACGGGCGTAGTGTACGCCGCATGATGTAAACCGCCAAACCAATACCCAAAGAGGATCCCCCAGTTTGTGTTGATGTCTCGAATATTTTGGAAAACATGTAGCACGTTGTTGTGGCTTGGCAAGTCAGGCTCGGGAAACTTGCCAGCCTGGTGACCTTCGACGGTCGAGATTTTTCATCTTGAGAGGAGGGGAAACCATTGATCGTTGGACGCCTTCGTTTTGGTAGCCGCGTAGTGAGGGACAACGTGGTGGAGCGGCTAGGTTGGCATGCCGTTGGCATGGCAAGGTTTGGCGTGGCCAAACTTAGGTTTTCGGGCCAAAGGTTACCATGTGTCGTCTGGTAACCTTGGATGGCTAGGATTTTCTCCTGGGATTGAAGGGCAACCGTTGATTGTTGCACGCCTTCGTTTTGGTAGCCGCGTAGTGAGGGACAACGTGGTGGCGCGTCTAGGTTGGCATGCCGTTGGCATGGCAAGGTTTGGCGTGGCCAAACTAAGGTTTTCGAGCCAAAGGTTACGATGTGTCGTCTAGTAACCTTGGATGGCTAGGATTTCCTCCTGGGTTTGAAGGGAAACCATTGATTGTTGCACGCCTTCGTTTTGGTGGCCGCGTTAGGAAGGCCAACAGGGTGGCGCGGCTAGGGTGTGGTTAGGCTTGGCATGTGGGGCCAAGGGTTCGCCTTGGGCGTGGCTAGCTTTGGCTAGGTGCGATTTTGGCTTGGGATATGGGGCCAAGGGTTTGCCATGGGCGTATGGTGTGGCTAGGGCCAAGGCGAGGGCGTTTGGCTTGGTATGATGTGACTAACATGGCTAGGGCCAAGGCAAAGTGCGTTTGGCATGGCGCGGCTAGCTTGGCTAGGTTTGGTTTGGCTTGGCATGTAGGGCCAAGGGTTTTTTATGGGCGTATGGCGTGGCTAGGGCCAAGGCAAGGGAGTTTGGGTTGGCATGATGTGACTAGCATGGGTAGGGCCAAGGCAAAGTGCGTTTGGCATAGCGCGGCTAGCTTGGCTAGGTTTGGTTTGGCTTGGCATGTGGGGCCAAAGGTTCTCCTTGGCGTGGCTAGCTTTGGCTAGGTGCGGTTTTGGCTTGGCATGTGGGGCCAAGGGTTTGCCATAGGCGCATGGCGTGACTAGCTTGGGCTAGTTGCGGTTTTGTCTTGGCATGTGGGGCCAAGGGTTTGCCATAGGCGCATGGCGTGACTAGCTTGGGCTAGGTGCGGTTTTGGCTTGGCATGTGGGGCCAAGGGTTTGCCATAGGCGTGTGGCGTGACTAGCTTGGGCTAGTTGCGGTTTTGTCTTGGCATGTGGGGCCAAGGGTTTGCCATAGGCGCATGGCGTGACTAGCTTGGGCTAGTTGCGGTTTTGTCTTGGCATGTGGGGCCAAGGGTTTGCCATAGGCGCATGGCGTGACTAGCTTGGGCTAGGTGCGGTTTTGGCTTGGCATGTGGGGCTAAGTGTTTGCCATAGGCGCATGACGTAGCTAGCTTGGGCTAGATGCGGTTTTGGCGTGGCATGTGGGGCCAAGGGTTTTCCATAGGCGCATGGCGTGGCTAGCTTGGGCTAGGTGCGGTTTTGGCTTGGCATGTGGGGCCAAGGGTTTGCCATAGGCGCATGGCGTGGCTAGCTTGGGCTAGGTGCGGTTTTGGCTTGGCATGTGGGGCCAAGGGTTTTCCATAGGCGCATGGCGTGGCTATCTTGGGATAGGTGCGGTTTTGGCTTGGCATGTGGGGCCAAGGGTTTTCCATAGGCGCGCATGGCGTGGCTAGCTTGGGCTAGGTGCGGTTTTGGCTTGGCATGTGGGGCCAAGGGTTTGCCATAGGCGCATGGCGTGGCTAGCTTGGGCTAGGTGCGGTTTTGGCTTGGCATGTGGGGCCAAGGGTTTTCCATAGGCGCATGGCGTGACTAGCTCGGGCTAGGTGCGTGACCAAGCTAGGGTTTTGGGGCAAAGGTCGTTTGGTAACCTTAGACGGCTAGGATTTGCTCCTGGGATTGAAGGGAAACCGTTGATTGTTGCACGCCTTCGTTTTGATAGCCGCGTAGTGAAGGCCAGTATGGTGGTGTGGCATGGGGCCATGGCGAGGTGCGTTTGGCATGGCGCAGTAGGTGTGGCTGGCATGATTTGCCATTGGCACGGAGGTGCGACTAGCATGGCTGGCATGCTTTGGCGCGGTCGATGTGGCTGGCATGATTTTCTATTGGCACAGAGGTGCGGCTAGCATGGTTGGCATGCTTTTGGCGCGGTCGGTATGGCTGGCATGATTTGCCATTGGCACAGAGGTGCGGCTAGCATGGTTGGCATGCTTTTTGCGTGGATCGGTATGGTGGCATGATTTTCCATTGGCACTGCAGGTGCGGCTAGCATGGTTGGCATGCTTTGGCGCTGATCGGTGTGGCATTGGCATGATTTGCCATTGGCACGGAGGTGCGGCTAGCATGGTTGGCATGCTTTGCGCGGTCGGTATGGCTGGCATGATTTGCCATTGGCACACGTGGCTATTAGGGTTTGGCTTGTCGTAACCCTAATTTGAAAAAGGTACACCGGTAATTATTTAGGGACACATTAAAGGTTTGAGTAAATGTGCCTAGTAAATGCTTGTTACTTTAAATATTGTGACATCACCATCGCTAGGGTTTAGTGTTTTACGATTTTAACCCTAAGCTAAAAACCACCATCAACATTAAGTCCCATGCTTAGCTCGGAGCAGGTGCCTTGCGATGTAAGCATATAATGGTGACAGACAAAGACGAAATCGAGGTGTAAATCATTGCAAAGATGGTCAGGAGAATCCGACTAACCTTTTTGAGTGGTAAAGAGAGTTTTGGCTTCCCATGTTGGCGGCCCTGCGTAAGTTGTAATGGGAATGCGGGGCGTGGAGTGGTGAGATGAAAGTTCAGGCTTAGTCTGGTCGTACATCTCCAAGGCAAAGGGGCGCGGTCTTGGAAGGCGACGCAAGTGGACGGCAGCTCGAGGGGCCAAGAGGTGGCGTGGTCTTGGTGAGGCAAACGCGCGTGGATGATAGGGTCGCGGCTTGAGTGGAGCAGGCGGCTTGGCATAATATGGCCTTGGCAAGACGAGACGTACACGGACGGGTGGTGGGGCCGCGGCAATGGAGCGAATGGCTTGGCAGGGGGGGCCGCGGCAATGGCATGGTGGGACGTGCAAGGGCGGCTAGGAGTGGTGGGGCCGCGGTGACGGAGCGAGGGCTTGGATGTGGCCGTGGCAAGGTATGGCATACACGGGTGGTGGGGCCGCGGTATGGCGTGAGTGGTCTTGGACGTGGAAATTGGTCTTTGCGGGACTGGTTTCCTCTTTTCCTTCCTTGGATCAAAATTGGAGATCCTCTCCTTGTTCAAACTCCCAAGTATCACACCTATAAAAGGACTTCCGGCCTCTCCCTTTGATTCACGTCTTCCTTATTCTCTCTTTTTTTTTTTTTTTTGGTTCGCTTGGTAGCGGTGAAGCAGACGAGCGGATTAGGTACGTCTTCCAGTACTTCTTCTTTGTCTTGCTTCCCTTTTGTTTTCTTGTGTTGGTGAAAACCCTATTTGTAGGCGTACCTTTTTATGACCTTGTAGAACATGTTGGTGTGAATCCTATCCACAGGTATGTCTTGCACGCTCTCATAGTAGTACTTAGGCATGAATACCATAGTAATGTTGACTGCCTCAACTCGTTGTGTAAGGTAAGCACGCGATAGTAATTTGCCATCCCTTTCCCACGAAAACCTAGTTTTTAGGGTTTACTCTTTGTTTTGGTGTGGCCGTGGGCATGGTTCCCCTGGTGGGTCACTCCTCCTCGGTTGGACAAGAATTCTATGCCGCAGGGTACGTCCTTGAAACAAACTGGCTTGCGTCTTGGGTGAAGATAATTTTCGTGCGCTTTCCGTAATAATCTCTCTTTGTATTGTTCCGTTGTAGTTGCTTGGAAAGCGGAAGTACCGTGAGAGAATCTTTATTATGATGTCGCTTGAGAAAAATTCTGCCATACCAAAGGATGTTGGTAACTCCAAGCCAAACATGGCTGATGAATTCTTCACGATAGTCTCTGCCAGGAGAAGTCCACTTAAGCATGCGCCACTGCTTCTGATCGGTTCAGAGAGTGAGGGAGGGGCCGGTCGGTTCCACCGGAAATGTAATACGGTTTTGCCTTGAGAGGAAAGAGTATTCCGCCTCTCTTATTCATTTCAAAATCCCAAAGTGAGTCTCTGCGTTCGTTTGATAAATAGGTGCACTTTATGATAAGTCAAGAGTGCGTAAGAGCTAATTTGACCAAGGCGCAAATCATTGATCTTTGTCGCAGCCTCTGCATCACTTCAAATTAGGAAAGACATCCCGAGCTTGGTTGCTTTCATCTCCGGTGGTGTCCAGATACTCATACGGCCATATGTTGGTGGGGAGAACTGACCATATCCTTAGAAAGTGTGGCTGAATCTTCCCATGACAGGAAACCTGAAAACCAAGCTATCGATGATGAGGAAAAAATACGTACCGCCCTGGTTGCGAAGTCGAAAGGTTTTGTCCGAAAGGAGAACGAGACAAAGTGCTTCTATGCCCGGTGGATGTCTCAATGGTTTCCGATGAGCCGGCACAGGATCGGGAAGAATAGTACACTCCACGTCGCGGCATTCTTGGCTCTCTGGTTATCCGGGATATTTTCTATGATGGCTCTGGTAAGAAGGAGATAAGGCTGGAACTCATCAATTTTGCTATAAGATTGGCGAAAGGAGTCGTTCTCCCTATTGGCGGCTTGTTTCTCGGTTATCTGTACACACACTTGGATCATTTGGCTATGGACATGCGTGCTTCAAACGGTTACATGAAAGTGGATTCGTATGTTCACGTTGCTTTTCTCCAAGCGTGGCTATGGGAGCATTTTGAAAGATATGCTCCTAAACCGTTGGTTTCACTTCCCGCTTCTTGGGGTAGCTCGAGAATACTTCGCTGGTCGATTAGGCGCCTAAGAGCTGGCTCAAACCTGGCTGATTTCCTTGATAACTCGTGCGCCGCTAATTTTCGTCCATGGGCCCCAGTGTGTACATCCATAGCCCAGGTTAATACTTTTGCTTCTGCTCCAAACATGTCTTTGCTTTCTGATGGAGGAATATGGGCGTCGGTGAGATCGTATTCATGCGAAGTTGTACGCCTGGCTATATATTGTCTTTCTTTCGAGGATCGTGTTAGGCAGTCTCTTATAATATTGAGCGAGCATCTCGGCATATGGGTTTCGACCAAGGGGTCCCTCTCGTTCGTCAGCTGGCAGCTCCAGAGGGTCCATTATCGGACGTTGTTGATGCTAGTGTTCTTGCGCCGGGCACAAGTCTCCCTTTCTTGCTTTCGGAACGAAATCCGTCGACTACCTCCAAGTATAACGCATTCTGGCAAAGTGAATTTCTCGCCATCCAGGAATTTGTGAAAGCCGTAGTGGAGAACACTCGTGGTAGGCCTTCCGCCGAGATTTTAGCAAAATATCCGTTGTTGAGGGATACTTCTTTAACCAAAAGTAAATCCGTCGGTCTGGACGTGGACAGTCCCCAAGTGAAGGAGAGAAGGTCTAAGAATCGTGCAGGCGGTTTCCAGTCAGATTACACAGCTCTACCGGCTTTTAGTTCATCCAACATGAGGGTGCGTGTGATTTCTTTCTTGACTTTAGCTAGATTACGTATATCCTTGTTTCTTTTCCGAGAACGTGTCCTTGTATCTCGTCCAGGGTTTCAGCAACATGAACGCCTTTGCCAAACTTGCAAGTAGTCAGAAAGCATCGTTTTTCGAGACAGAGGGCGGGGGTGCCGAGCTCATTCATGGTGATGGGGATTCCGAAAAGGATGAAAGTCCAGAGTCCAGCGATGGCAAGAGTAGTTCTTCCGATAACAGTGCTGAATCTTCGTCTAGTCAGTCTGAAACTGAATCGGTGAGTCCCATCCATGTTTTTCTTCTTTCCCCTTTTTTTTTTTTTTTTTTTTTTTGCAGTAAAACTAAATTTTGATTTTTAGGAGGAAACCGTTTCTGGGGATGATCTTGAAGTGGAAGACCACCAGAGTAAAGACGTAGCCGTACTTCCCACTGCGGAAACTATGCCATCTAGCGACTTGGACATGGAGATTCATCGTCCCGAGGGCGCTGCCGTGACTCAGGTGGAGGAGAGCACTTCGGGGGTGAAATCGTAGTTAGGGATCTCCTGCCAGTTGTTGATTCAGTTGCAGGTGCCACCTTCAATCATACGTATCTGGCCCCTTTCCCAGGTCATGTGTTGATTGGTGGATTTAGCGTGCCAGCTAAACATGCGACATTGTACACCAACATTTGGGAAAGCTATGGTCACATTGCCACGACTAAGAAGATCACTAGTCGACATGCGTTGGTCAAGCGCGTGGAGGAAGCCTTGTCTTCGATTGATGAGATGTGCAACATGATTTGGTCATACAATTTCGAGGATGTAATCTCGACTGGAAGTTCCATCGTGACATGTGCGTGGGCTTCGAATTCAACATTCCTTGGTTCGTTGAAGGTCTCATTGATGTTGAAAGGTCGTTGGCTGGAGCAGTTGAAGGTCCTTCCGAGGACATGATGAAGAAGCAGGAAGCGGAATTCAAGAAGTTGTGCAGGAAGCTGAAACTTAAGAGGGCGCTCTCCAAAGCACGAGGGAGTCCTTTGCCAAAGGGAGCAAGTCATTTGTTGGAAAACTTCCCTTGAATATATATACGTCTTACGGACCTCTTATCTTTAGGTTTTTTTTTTAAGGCAAATGAGACGCCTGGTTTTGGTTTTTGATTTTCTGATTTTCTCGGGTTAATAGATAAATGCTACCTTGACGGTTTTGGATTATATATATTTTTTTAATGAAATATTTAGAATTGAATTGTCTTTGGCTATGAATGAAAGTGACGCAGACATCCCAGGAAAACCATGGAACCGTGTGTTGGTAGATGACATGGGATGAAACATGGATATAGGTTTTATCAGAACTTGAAAAAGCAAACCACGTATTTTTGTCTAGATATAAGACTTACTCGGTTTCTCAGGTCTTCTGATGAGAATAAACCTTCCGGGTGTAGGACCAAGTTTTTGTTTTTTCGAGAAACATGGTCATGGGAAGTCCCCAGTCTTCCGAGTCGTTGCTAAGTTGTCTGATAACTGCGCTATTAATCCCTGGGTGGATTGGTCGGTTGTCAATCCGTCAAATATAATTTCACTTTCTCAATCAACTAGATATAAATATAGTATGCGATAAGAAAGAGTTCGTATCCACAGAGAGGCTTTCGTTGTTATAAAATTTCAGTTTCTAAGTAACCACGGGGTATGTTTGTTGTATCTAAGCAAATAAAAGTAATTGAAAGCAAAGTAAGTAATTTGAATTATCAATAAGGAGAAGATATTGGTCACGGGATAGTATCAATCACAAACATGTATTTTCATCAATGATTAGAATTGGTATTCTAATCTCGTATTTATTAAAAGTCCTAGGATACCTTGATCGCAAGTATAACCCGTTAATTCCCTGTTTTCATCACAACCACATTAAAAGATGCATATGTGAATTCTTCGAGAAAGCAACCTAAAGTGTAAAAGCACAATTAAGTTTAACTCCCTAAAAGCATTAAGTTTTATGGAATAAGACTCATCAATGCAAACGAATGTGTAAAAGCACTAAACGTTTTAACAAAAGTTATGATTCACTTATGACTAGTAGGATATATCACTACAAGCACTACCCACAATTATGCTACTTAGAATCAGGGATAAACAACTTTTTCGTATTGAAAACCATAATATAGCTCTAGAGATGAACACAAATCGGATTGATTAGGACTCAACCTAACAAGTTTTCAAATCTTATAACACTATTAATTGTGAATCACAAACAATAATTCTGAGACAAAACTAATTCATTGAATCAAAAGCATGTTGAGAAATCAACTTTTATCCCATAACCAATAATATGTTTAGCTACTCATAGCTATGGAGTTCATCATAATCAATATTCAATAATAAAATAATAAAGAAGAAGAACAAAAGCAAACCCTAGAAGCGTAAACAAAACGGCTCTCCAAAATTCCAAGAATAAGATATCCTATAAGTTGTAGAAGACTTTCCCTTTATAGCTTTTCTCCAACTTCTAAAATTAGGTCTAGTCTTCAAAGTCCATTAGATGAAAATCCACCAAGCCCATAAGAGACAGAAACCCATGTAGAAAATATGTCCCAAAAGTGGTCGCCGGAAATCTGGTATTGTGACCGGAAATCGGCCGGAAAAGTCACCGGAAGACGGTTCGGGTGACCGGCAAAGTCCGCCCGGTCACCGGTCAACGGGTCGGATCGGTCAACTCGGTCAAGGTATAGTCTTCCGAGTTAACCCAGAGTCAGACCGAGTCATGGTGTGAGTCAGGCACTGACTCGGCTAACTGAGCTGATTTGGCCTTAGCTCAGGCCATTGCACAGGCCTAAGTTGTGATGCACAAAGATGGTGCATACCCAGCCATGATGGCCTCTTCCCTGCTGTAACTTCTAAAATTCAGCTGCAATTGCACTACAACCTGCAATGCTTCACATCCTTCAGCTTCAACCCAAATTCAATTAGCATCACTAACAGCTCCATGTACTAAGAACCCCCTGTAACCATTCTCTACAGCTGCACTTTGAGCCCTCATCTCAGACCCATCACAATCACCAAAGCCACCTGCTAACAATCACCATCCTTCCATGGTACAACTAACCCTTTACCTGCAACACAGCCTCAGTGATCCACCTGCAGCTTCAACTACTCCCATCAATTTCTGAGTCCTTATTCACTGCAGCACCAATTCCTGCAATGCTTTGCTACACAGCTTCAATGCAAGAAACTCACTTGAACTGAACCTGTAAGTAACATCCCAGCTGCTCCAATCACCACCTGCTCTGAGTCTTCCCTGTTCCACAGACTCAAACACCACCTTGAGCTGAACTGCAGTTTCATAACCACTGTAATATAGCCCATTCAGTACATAGTTTCATCTGCATATCACCCCCATTCTCCTCTTTGCATTGTAGCTCAACACAAACTCCATGAGCATCAACAACCATCCTGTAATTCACACACAGACCACCATAAACCATTAACAGCTCCACTCATTTCATGTCTGAGCAGCACCACTTTCTTACAGATTCACCAACAGATCCAACTTCTATAGCTTTATGATTCCACAATGAAACCCATCTCAAACCACATCACCAGATCGAGAGAAACCCATTCTGAGATATCGAATCTCATCTCACTGATTCAACAGCCACAAAAAAACTCCATGAGCATCAACAACCATCCTGTAATTCACACACAGACCACCACAAACCATTAACAGCTCCACTCATTTCATGTCTGAGCAGCACCACTTTCTTACAGATTCACCAACAGATCCAACTTCTATAGCTTTATGATTCCACAATGAAACCCATCTCAAACCACAGCACCAGATCGAGAGAAACCCATTCTGAGATATCGAATCTCATCTCACTGATTCAACAGCCACAAAAATCTTCTTCTTCATCTTTCAAAACCCATAACAGCTCTGAAATTCGTCAAAATCATCATTAGATTCTTTAATCGATTCTACTGAAATGCACGTCATAACATCTTCTCGATCTGTTGAGCTTCAACCTTCCATTCCTTGACAGATTCAATCCTCTCATCCATTTCTCCATCACAGGCTTCATAAATCATTCACCAGAGAAACCCTAGACTGTTACTCCTCCACTTCCAACTCCAACAGCCAATTCATCTACAAACTCTGTCTCTCGTGTTCCCCGTTCGTCTTCATCGTCGATTTCATCTCAGTCACTAACTCGAACCAAATACCTGATTCAATTTCTCGAACTCTTCCTCATGGCCTCAGATCCATCTTGGTAGCAACAGTCGCCATCGTTTCCTCTCATCTCTGAACTCCATGGACGCCTCTCTAATTCTCAGGTGGTTTGTAATGAAGACCACTCTCGGTTTAATACAGCGGCTTGTTCTTCTCCTTCCCAATTTCATCAGCAGCATCGACGAGATATACCTCCATTTCAGGTGTAAAATTAAAGATAATGATTGAGAAGATTACTCCTCTCGATTTAGGGGACTGAAGTAGGGCTCGTTATACAACATCTGTAATCTTGATAAGGGGTAACTAGGCTGGCTATCCCTTAACCTAGGCTCGGCTCCTGATAGTGTCTGCCCTTATAATGACCTTTTTGCCCTTCCAGCTCAAATTAAATGATTTCTTCCTCTTTTTCTCCGTGCGACTCCAGAGTACCTATAAAACTCAAAAGCGAACATAAAGTACATAATTCACAAGAAAAATAGCAAAGAAAGCGTAACTACTAGATAGTAAATACGGTGTATTCTACACCTATCATGGATCATTTTGCTTCCTGCCTCTGAGAAGTCCCCAGTCATCCCTTGTCGTGTCATGACTGATAATCTAGACGTCGAGTAACTGAGTCGGAGTGGATCGCCTTCCTCTACCATCTTGACGTCTGGGTCAAAGAATGAGATCGCTGTTGAAAATTGACATTGTAACCGCAGAAAGATCGAACCTCCCACTGTGGTCGCCAATTATTTGTAGGTGAAAATGGTTTCGCTGATTTGGTAATTGCGGGTGAGAAAAATTTAAACCCTAAACAATGTACTTGCAAGGGAGTACTTTAGATTCGAGAGATCAATCTGTACAAGTCCGCCCTAAACCAAGAAATGGTCGTTGAAGACTTGCTTCGGTCACAAAGTAGAGGAGAATGGGTTGGTTTTGTGGAGGGAATCAAGGAAAGTGGTGAGATCAGAATAGTTGATTCTGGAAGAGTAGTTGGGTTATTACGACTTGTTATCAGAAAAGTGAGAGAGCTCCCAAGGTGAGCTAGCAAGTAAGTATTTCGAGTGTTGTATCTCCGTATGAACTTGTTGTTCAATGGAAATAGGTAAGACCTATTTATACAAGTCGGAGTAAAAACGTACCCTGGTCTCGATAAGGAGTAGGGAAGTAAATGGGAGGAGGTGGTAACCGTATGCATGGAATTAATTTTCCATAAAGTGGTTAACGCATGAAACTGGTATTCATGAAACTGCTAACGTTATGGAATTGATGTCCCATAAAGTTGTTAACGCATGTGCTTTATGTCCCATGAAAGTTTCACACATAACTTCCCGTATTTATTAACCGCCTCACCCTTATGACACTTCCTTATGACGGGCGTGGTGTACGCCGCATGATGTAAACCGCCAAACCAATACCCAAAGAGGATCCCCCGGTTTGTGTTGATGTCTCGAATGTTTTGGAAAACATGTACTACGTTGTTGTGGCTTGGCAAGTCAGGCTCACGAAACTTGCCATCTGGTGACCTTCGACGGTCAAGATTTTTCATCTTGAGAGGAGTGGCAACCGTTGATCATTGCACGCCTTCGTTTTGGAAGTCGCGTAGTGAGGGCCAACGTGGTGGCGCGGCTAGGTTAGGATGTCGTTGGCATGGCAAGGTTTGGCGTGGCCAAACTTAGGTTTTCGGGCCAAAGGTTACCATGTGTCGTCTGGTAACCTTGGATGGCTAGGATTTGCTCCTGGGATTGAATGGCAACCGTTGATTATTGCACGCCTTCGTTTTGGTAGCCGCGTAGTGAGGGCCAACGCGGTGGCGCGGCTAGGTTGGCATGTCATTGTCATGGCAAGGTTTGGCGTGGCCAAACTTAGGTTTTCGGGCCAAAGGTTACCATGTGTCGTCTAGTAACCTTGGATGGCTAAGATTTGCTCCTGGGTTTGAAGGGCAACCGTTGATTGTTGCACGCCTTCGTTTTGGTGTCCGCGTAGGGAAGGCCAACAGGGTGGCGCGGCTAGGGTGTGGTTAGGCTTGGCATGTGGGGCCAAGGGTTCACCTTGGGCGTGGCTAGCTTTGGCTAGGTGCGATTTTGGCTTGGCATGTGGGGCCAAGGGTTTTCCATGGGCGTATTGATAGGTGTAGAATACACCGTATTTACTATCTAGTAGTTACGCTTTCTTTGCTATTTTTCTTGTGAATTATGTACTTTATGGTTGCTTTTGAGTTATTAGGTACGCTGGAGTCGCACCGAGAACAAAAGGAGATGAAATCATCTTTTTGGAGCGAAAAAGAGCGAAAAGACTAATTCATAGGCGAGCGAAGCTAGTTACGGGTGAGCAAAGAGACAGAATGGGCATCGGTTCTCGAAACCGAGGGGCCAAATACCACATTAGCAGCCCTTATCCTATTTACGGGTGTTTTATATAGTTCAGTCATTACCAATCCCAGAATCGAGAGAAAAACTCAATCATTATTTTGAGTATGCGGCTGTTGTTTGTCTGAGAAGGAGAGAAATGCAGAGAGGAAATTAGGGATTGCATTTGCAGATCGATTGAGTGATGTGGATGTCGAGATTTAGAAGGGGATTTGAAGAACAGAAAATGGTGAGTGATGTTGTTTAGGGCTGAAGGAAAGAATTAATGGAGAAGACAGAGAAGATCAAGAAATTGAAGATGATATCTTGACTCGAATTGAAATGGGTTTCATCGGATTCTAATACCATGAATACAGCCAGAGACGGGTTTGCAATTGATTTCAGGATTGAAGTGATGAAGAATTAGGGCTCGATGTTAGTCAAATGAGGTTAGGGTTTGAGAATGAAATCGAGAAATTGAGGAAATCGGTGAGTTAGGATAAATGAAAAAGTCGATTGAAGTTGGGGTTTTGTGTAGAACTCATCGGTGACGGTTGAGGCTGATTTAATGGAATCTTTGGTGGTCTTGTTGGGAGTTTGTTGCAGGTCGGGATTAAAGGTTTGTGATGGCTCGGTGGTGGTACAATAAATGGAATTGGCGAGGTGGAATGGTGGTTTGAATGTTAGCAATTTGGGAGTCATTGCGGGGATGTTGTTGGTTGGCTTCGAGATAACGGTGTGGCTCAAATGGCCTTGTTGTTGCAAGCATTTGGGTTTGTAAGACTGAGCCAGGGGACTTAAGATTTGAGGCAATGATGAGGCTGTGTTGGTTGTGCTTGCCAGGAGCTGAAAGAAAGATGCTGCAGTTGGTATTGAGTCTCAAGCTGAGAAGAATAGAGAAGATATGGTGGTAATGAGGGTGTTTACTTGGCTGTAGCTAATGGGTGATCTTTGTTAATTTGCTAGTGCGATCACAGACCAAGATCCGAGGTTTGTTGGAGGTCTTAAGTGCGGTGGTCAAATACATGAAAATTGCGAATGACGGGGAATTGAGTTGTTGAGTCGCTCGGATGGTATTGCGGGTGCGATTCAGTGAAGCTGTTGGTTGTTGTGATTCCATAGAATAGGTAGATAAGTGAAGCCACAGCAAAAATGTAGCAGGTCTTGAGCTGAGAAGAAGGGAAGAAATGGCATAGCAGGTGTTATTGCCATTGGACTGAAATGGGTATGCTAGATGAAATGGCTCGATTTATTCTTTGATGGGTTCAATTGATGGCGTTGTAGCTCAAAGTTCTTTGTGTCATGGCAGGCTGGTATTAGGTGTGAGATGGCTCAGGTGGTGTTGATAGAGCTGGCTCTGAGATGGAATTGCAGGTGAGCAAGAAGCAGCTCAGGCTAGTAAAGGCATTGAAGCTGGTGTTGTGCAAGGTATGCTCAAGTTGAAATTGCAGCTTAGCTAGAGGGTGGAACTCAGATGCATGCTAGAGTGTTGCAGGTCATTTATTGCTGGAATTGAACTCATAGATGGTGCTATAGATAGAGGAGGCAGTGCTGCAGTTGGCAAGGTTTGAAGTTGCAGGTGCAAGTGCAGTCTGGTAGAGGAAATGGACGACTGAAATGAATCACAGGGAATGAATGAATGATTGCAAGGCCATTTTGGCTGGGTAGGAGTTGACTGAGATGGCAGGTGGATGTGTGTGCTCTTGAGCTTGTGATGTTTGCATAGAAGGTGACAGGCATGAGCTGGGTTCCTGGGATTTATTGTTGTGGAGCTGAGTGATGATGCGGTTATGAAACTGCAGGTGTTGAAATGGCATTTGCAGGCGCAGTCAAGTCTGGGGATGTTATGATTTGCAAGTCTGAATTGGCAGGTTGTGATGGCTGGTAATGAAGCTAATGGAGGTAGTTTGGAGAACCTAACCTGATGTGGCTAAGTCTGTAAAGGAAATTGAGTTCTGGCTAGTACAGGGAAGTGTAGAAGATGGGTCTATAAATGGAGAGTAAGTTGCATAGCCATCATGGCTGGTGCAGTCAAGGCCTGATGGTTGCAGGTGAAGCACAATGATTGTGCTACAGATTTGGCCAATGCAAATGGCCCAAGCCAAGTTCACTCAGCTCAGCTGAGTCTGACTTGGGTCTAACTCAGACCTGACTGGTTCTGACTCATGAACCTGACTCGGTTTGACTCGGCCCGACTGAGTTGACCCGTTGACCCGACCGATCCGACCAGTTGACCGGTGACCAAGGCGGACTTTGCCGGTCCGCGCGACTTTTCCGAACCATATTCCCGTTTTTAAGCGACGATTTTTGGGGCGTTTTTTTACACGGGTTTCTCATTCTTATGGGCTTGGTGGATTTTCATCTAATGGACTTTGAAGGCTAGACCTAATTTTAGAAGTTGGAGAAAAGCTATAAAGGGAAGGTCTTCTACAACTTATAATATATCTTATTCTTGGAACTTTGGGGAGAGCCACTTTTGTTTACACAACTAGGGTTTGCTTTTGTTCATCTTCTTCTTTATTCCATTGATATTTTTGGTGATGAACTCCATAGCTATGAGTAGCTAAATTCTATATTATTGGTTAAGGATGTAGTACGATTTCTAAAACTTGTGTTTGCTTTATGTATTAGTTTTCTCTCTTGATTATCGTTCAATTCTCTACTATTTTTATGATCACATGATTGAAGTATTGTGATAGGATTATGATGTTTGATTAGTTAAGTGGCCAATTAATTGAACTTGCATCTTAGTCCATAGCTATTTTAGGGTTTTTCATCAAGCGATAACCTTGAATATAAGTAGCATGATATGTTTACGGTTTGTAGTGATACACTCTCGTAATCATATGTAGAGTTTGACCATTGTCCGAATTGTTATGCGCAACGCATGACAATTGCATTGATTAGCCTATTTCTGAAACTTAATGCTCCTAGGAATTGAACTTAATTAGCGCAAGGCGTTAGGTTATTCTTTAGGTAGAATTCACATATGCAGCTCTAATGTGTGTGTTGATGAACTTAGGAAATTAATAGATTATCTTGCTCTCTCGATTCTCTAGGCTTTTGATAACACAAGAGATTAAATCGTAATTCTAATCATATATGCAAGCACATGTCTAAGATTGAAGATGAATTCCTTGACCAATATCTTTCTCCATTGATTACTTTCTACAATTTACTTTGCTTTTAATTTACTTTTATTGCTTACATAAAATCAGAAATCCCCCCAATTGGTTACTTTAAGAAATTGATTACGAAATAACTACAATCGCCTCCATGTGGATACGAACTCTTTCTTATCATATACTTTAGGAAAGTGAAATTATTTTTGACGCATACGACAGCGATCAAATTTTAGCGCCGTGGGGAGGGAGGCACACGGCTAGTTATTAAGTTTTTAGTTTATTTTATAATTTCGCTTTCATCTTTGCTTTTTGTTTCTTGTCTTGTTTCTCACTTGTTTGCGAGAATTGTTTGCAGGTACCTAATCTCGGCTTCTAAGGATTGGAATTATCCAAGGTGCGGGATAGCTACTCGACGCGGCACAATACTCCAACCAAGTCAAGACACAACGGACGAGCACGAGTTGGAAGTAGGGGAAGAGATTTTCCAACAACAAGAAGAAGGAAAAGAGGTTCCATTCGTAGACGAACCACAAGAAGAAGAAGAAGCTATGGGTGATGCAAATCGTTCACTCAAGGAGTTGGCTTCTCAGAGGCTTGATACACAACAGGGGTGTATTCAAACGAACTCTACTTTTGAGATAAAGCGGGGTTGCTTAGAGAATTACCAAAATTCCATGGCATGGTGAATGAAGATCCAAACAAACATCTTTTGGACTTCCACACCATTGTCACGGCTATGCTTCCAAGCAAATGTTGAGGCGGATGGTGCAATGTTGAAGGTTTTCCGTTTCTCTTTAATGGATAGTGCTAAGGATTGGTTGTACTATTTACCTCCCGGAAGTGTCACAACATGGAATGGGTTGAAGAAACTCTTTTAGAGAGATATTTTCCTGCATCCAAGGCTACTCAAATTCGCAAGGAGATTTGTGGGATGAAGCAAAACGTGGGAGAATCCTTATATGAATGTTGGGAACGATACAAAAGATTGGTTGGAAGCTGTCCTCACCACCAATTCAGTGACGCTATGATTATCCAATATTTCTATGAAGGACTCCAATCAAGTGATAGGAATCTCCTCGACGCTGCGGGTGGTGGTGCACTAGTGAACAAGACGGTGGCACAAGCTAGAGAGTTGATTGAAAACATGGCAGCGAACTCACAACAATTCTTGAGTCGTGGTTCGGATGTGATTCTAAGAAGGGTGAGTGAGGTGAGCGAGGTTGAGGAACTTCGTCAACAAATGGGTAACATGAACGCAATGCTTCAACAAGTTGCAGCCGCGGTGATACCAAGTTCCTCTCAATCTTATGAAGACGAGCAAGCTAATGCGATCTTTCCAAATCAACAAAGACGGTATGATCCCTACTCCAATACTTACAATCTGGGATGGAGAGATCACCCCAATTTTAGCTATGCCAATAAGCAAGGAGCGATTCAACAATCTAGTTTCAACAACCCGAGTGGATTTCAACCTCAACAACAACAATTCCAACTGAGGCAACAATTTCAACAACAACAACAACCTCAAAATATGGGGTCCAATATGGAGGAGTTGCTGAAATCTTTGATGCAAAGAACGGAGAGTTCGGTTAAGGAGTTGCAAACTCAAGTTGGTTCTATGGCTATAGAGTTGAATCAATTGAAGGCACAAAATGGTGGGAAACTCCCTTCTCAACCTATCAACCCAAAAGAGGGTGTTAATGCAATTACATTGAGAAGTGGTACGCAACTTGTGCAACCCGAAGTTCTGATTCGGGTATGGTGGAAACACCAAAGGAACTGTTTTGGAGGAGAAAACCGAGGATTATCCCCAAACTTCTGAGGTACCTATTTCTAACTCTAAAACTCCGGTTTCTACTTATGTTCCTCCTTTACATTTCCCTCGCAGATTTGCAAATTCCAAAAAGGCGGAACTAGAAAAGGAGATTTTAGACATTCTTAAGAAGATCCATGTGAACATACCACTCATAGATGCTATCAAGCAAGTTCCAAAGTATGCAAAGGTGTTGAAGGACTTGTGTACCAATAAACAAAGGCTCAAAGGTAATGAAGTGCTTAGTGTGGGGGAGAATGCTTTGGCAATCTTACAACACAAACTCCCACTTAAGTGCAAGGATCCCGGTAGCTTCGACATTCCCGTCACAATTGGTAACACCACATTTAACAAAGCTATGTTGGACTTAGGTGCTTCCGTTAATGTCATGCCCGCGTCTATGTACAATTCACTTGATCTTGGTCCTCTTAAAAAGTCTGGAATTGTGTTGCAATTAGCCGATCGTTCTAATGTCTACCCAATGGGTATTGTTGAGGATGTTCTTGTGCAGGTTAATCAACTTGTATTTCCAGCGGACTTTTGCGTGTTAGAGATGGATGAAGGTTCACCGGATTCGTCTCTTCCATTGCTACTTGGGCGTCCCTTCATGAAAACGGCGAAAACCATTATTGATGTTGACAAGGGAACGCTAACTATGGAGTTTGATGGAGAAATAATACGTTTCAACATTTTCGAGACGATGAGATATCCTAGTGATGTCCACTCTTGTTTCTCCATTGATGTGATGGACACATTGGCGCAACAAATGTTTGAGTTGAATGGTGTTGATTCTTTGGAAACCGTGCTCACTACACCTATTGACAATGGTTATGCATATAGTGATGAGATTAAAGATCCCATTGGTTCTCTTGACTCATTACCGGAAAAATCAGCAATTAAGAGTATTTCATATGCTTCTTTACCTTGCAATAATGAAAAACTTGTGCCATCTATTGTTAAATCTCCAAGTTTAGAGTTAAAACCTCTTCCAAGTCACTTAAAGTACTTGTACTTGGGTGACAATGAAGACTTACCCATGATTGTTTCTAACGAGCTTAATGAATTACAGGAGCAAAAACTTCTAAGGGTGCTAAGGAAGTACAAGACAGCCATAAGATGGACAATCGCCGATATCAAGGGTATAAGCCATGCCGTTTGTATGCATAAGATTCGTGTGGAGGATGATACAAAGCCTACAAGGGAAGCGCAACGTCGTTTGAATCCTCCCATGATGGAAGTTGTGAAAAAGGAGATACTCAAGCTTTTGGACGTGGGTGTTATCTACCCCATATCCGATAGCAAGTGGGTAAGCCCAGGTACAAGTAGTACCAAAGAAATCGGGTGTGACGGTGGTGGAGAATGATAAGAATGAACTTGTCCCAACTCGTGTGCAAACCGGTTGGAGGGTTTGTATTGATTATAGAAAATTGAATGCCACTACTAGAAAAGATCACTTTCCTTTACCTTTTATTGATCAAATGCTTGAACGTTTAGCTGGACACTCTTACTATTGCTTTCTTGATGGCTATTCAGGTTATAATCAGATTGCGATAGCAGGAGGACCAAGAGAAAACCACTTTCACTTGTCCTTTCGGTACTTTTGCTTATAGAAGGATGCCTTTTGGATTATGCAATGCTCCAGCTACCTTTCAAAGGTGTATGGTAAGTATCTTTTCAGAATATGTTGAAAACATAATCGAAGTGTTCATGGATGACTTTAGTGTCTTTGGTGATTCGTTTGACCTTTGCTTGAACAATTTGTCTCTAATCCTTGAACGATGTGTTGAAACAAATCTTGTGCTAAATTGGGAGAAGTGCCATTTCATGGTAACTCATGGCATAGTTTTAGGCCATATAATATCTTCTAAAGGCTTGGAAGTTGATAAATCTAAGATAGACCTTATTCGTGCTCTAACCCATCCCACTACGGTGAGGGAGATTCGCTCTTTTCTTGGTCATGCAGTTTTTTATAGTAGATTCATCAAGGACTTTTCCAAGATAGCATCACCACTTTGTAACCTATTGCAAAAAGATGTGGTTTTTAACTTTGATGAGAAGTGTGTGGCGGCATTCAATCGTTTGAAAGAACTTTTCATTTCAGCCCCTATCATTAAACCACCGGATTGGAGCAAGCCTTTTGAGCTCATGTGTGATGCAAGTGACTATGCGGTTGGTGCGGTGCTTGGGCAGCGTGTGGGGAAGATACCTCATGCCATTTATTATGCTTCTAGAACGTTAAATGAGGCCCCACAAAACTACACAACCACTGAAAAAGAGTTATTAGACATTGTTTTTGCTTTAGAAAAGTTTCGCTCTTATCTAATTGGTACAAAAGTTGTTGTCTTTTCTGATCATGCAACACTTAGATACTTGCTTACAAAGAAAGAGGCAAAACCGAGGCTCATACGATGGATTTTACTCTTGCAAGAGTTTGATTTTGAAATCAAAGACAAGAAAGGAATTGAGAACACCGTTGCGGATCACTTGAGCCGACTTGCTGTGGACAAGGAGACTATCCCGTTGCGTGAAAGTTTCCCGGACGAGCAACTATTCTCAATTGCCTTTGGAGAACCATGGTACGCTGATATTGTTAATTACTTAGTGTCTAAACAAATCCCAAAGAACTTGTCTCGTGCTGAGAGGGACAAACTTAAGAAGTTAGGAAACCAATACATATGGGATGATCCATACTTATGGAAGCATTGTAGTGACCAAGTAATACGTAGGTGTGTTCCCGAAATTGAATTTAATTCTATCTTGTCTTTTTGCCACTCATATGCTTGTGGAGGACATTTTGGGAGTAAGAGAACCGCTCTCAAGGTATTAGAATGTGGTTTCTTTTGGCCAACTTTGTTTAAGGATGCACATGCATTTTGTATCACATGTGATAGGTGCCAAAGAACCGGCAATCTAGGTGCTCGAAATCAAATGCCGCAAACTATTATTCAATTTGTGGAGGTTTTTGATGTATGGGGAATTGATTTTATGGGCCCTTTTGTCAATTCTAATGGGAATTATTATATTTTGCTTGCTGTGGATTATGTCTCGAAATGGGTGGAAGCTAAGGCCACCCCGACTAATGATTCTAAAGTTGTTTCAGATTTCGTGCAAGCTAATATTTTTGCAAGGTTTGGAATTCCAAGAGCCATAATTAGCGATGGGGGTTCTCACTTCAAAAACAGGTTCTTGCAAAGCTTGTTAAGGAAGTACAATGTGTCGCATAGGATTGCAACTCCCTACCATCCGCAAACAAATGGACAAGCCGAGGTTTCCAACCGAGAGGTGAAATCCATTCTTGAAAAGACGGTGAATCCAACAAGGAAAGATTGGAGCATGGGACTCAACGATGCTTTGTGGGCGTATAGAACCGCATATAAAACACCTATTGGGATGTCTCCTTTTAGGCTTGTTTATGGTAAACCTTGTCACTTACCCGTGGAAATTGAGCATAAGGCGTTTTGGGCTATTAAGCAATGCAACATGGAGTTGGATGGTCTTTGGAAAGCAAAGGAAGTTACAACTTCAAGAGTTATAGGAGATTCGTAATGATGCATTTGAAAGCTCACGGATTTACAAGGAAAAGACGAAGGCTTTTCATGATAATATGATTTCTAAGAAACAATTTTGCATTGGGCAGAAAGTGCTTTTGTTTAATTCTCGCTTGCAATTATTTAGGGTAAATTAAGGTCACGTTGGATTGGACCTTTTATTGTGACTAATGTGTTTTCTCATGGTGCAGTGGAAATTCGTAGTTTAGCTACAGGTAATGAACTTAAAGTGAATGGGCACCGGTTGAAACCATATTATGAGAACTTCTCTTCGGATGTCGTGGAAGGAGTTAATCTTGTGGAAGTACTCCCTCTGGAGGAGTCATAGAAAACAAGGAAATAGTCGGGCTGACGACTTTAAACCAAGCGCTAAATGGGAGGCAACCCATCGGTTTTGTATCTTTTATCTTTTCTTTTCTTTTCTTGTCATGTTTTTACTTTTTCTGATTTTGTGTCACTTTTCCGTTAGGATTTCCCACCTTGACTTTCTTTGGACGATTCAATTACATTGAAGACAATGTAAAGTTTAAGTGTGGGGGAGTGGTTTGCGTAAACTTTTGCAATTTTTCAACTTTTGTGTAATTAGTGAATAAGGAAACTCCAACTTGTAGTTAGTTTAGAGTCACATAGTATACATGTCGCTAAGATTACATCGAAATTCTCATAATAGTGATCGAACTTAGAGATGACAGAGAACATGATCGGGTTTCTTAATTGTATGAGAGTTAAAGTTGGATTTAACCATGCCGGTGGCAAATAAGGTGCAGATGAATTCGGTATTAGAGTAGTGATCCCCTATAGTGGAGACTACCCATGTTACATCATGAGAGGCACCGACCTTCAATTCTTTGTACCTGTCTAAATTTGTGCTTTTAGAGTGTGTGTCACCGTACGTAAATTCCGGGCAGAATGGTGAGCTGTCCAACTTCCCACCATAGAAGCACTATTTTGATCTCTTGAGTGCTATTTTTATCAACCATGTTGGTGACATCGAATTGCTAACTTACATACCACTTGTGATCTTGTTCGCAGTTAGCACCATCAACCTTATCTCTCTCTACACCAACAGGTCCATAGAAACACCATCATCATCAACAAGAGGAGCATCACAAATTCGAAGGAAAGTTGAACACGTTCGAGGTTTACAAGCAACAACAGTACAGAAATGGGCAGATTTCATATTTGAGTAAAGCAACAAAACAGGGAGCAGAATTTTTATAAGTTGAAGACTAGTATACAAGAGAGAAAATTATTAAGGATGAGAATTCGAGAAGTCTATGATATCAAGACATATAAGTTGTGAAGATTCAAGCGGTAAAGTACTTATACCATGGCATTGTACTTACATTTTTATTTTTGTATTTTACTTTCTCTTGTCTCAAAAAAAAAAAAAAAAAAAAAAAAAAAAAAAAAAAAAAAAAAAAAACGAAAATTAAAAAAAAAAAGAAAAAAAAAAGAGACAAGAGAAAAGTTTTAGGTTTGTTAATAGTTTTTATTTTGTTTTATTTTTATTTTCATTTTGTATTTGTTTGATTTCTCAAAAAAAAAAAAAAAAAACTATTAACAAACCTAAAACTTTTCCGGCCAATTTCCGGCCATATTCCCAGTTTTCCGGCGACGATTTTTGGGGCATTTTTTTTACACGGGTTTCTCATTCTTATGGGCTTGGTGGATTTTCATCTAATGGACTTTGAAGGCTAGACCTAATTTTGGAAGTTGGAGAAAAACTATAAAGGGAAGGTCTTCTACAACTTATAATATATCTTATTCTTGGAACTTTGGGGAGAGCCACTTTTGTTTACACAACTAGGGTTTGCTTTTGTTCATCTTCTTCTTTATTGCATTGATATTTTTGGTGATGAACTCCATAGCTATGAGTAGCTAAATTCTATATTATTGGTTAAGGATGTAGTCCGATTTCTAAAACTTGTGTTTGCTTTATGTATTAGTTTTCTCTCTTGATTATCGTTCAATTCTCTACTATTTTTATGATCACATGATTGAAGTATTGTGATAGGATTATGATGTTTGATTAGTTAAGTGGCCAATTAATTGAACTTGCATCTTAGTCCATAGCTATTTTAGGGTTTTTCATTAAGCGATAACCTTGAATATAAGTAGCATGATATGTTTACGGTTTGTAGTGATACACTCTCGTAATCATATGTAGAGTTTGACCATTGTCTGAATTGTTATGCGCAACGCATGACAATTGCATTGATTAGCCTATTTCTGAAACTTAATGCTCCTAGGAATTGAACTTAATTAGCGCAAGGCGTTAGGTTATTCTTTAGGTAGAATTCACATATGCAGCTCTAATGTGTGTGTTGATGAACTTAGGAAATTAATAGATTATCTTGCTCTCTCGATTCTCTAGGATTTGATAACACAAGAGATTAAATCGTAATTCTAATCATATATGCAAGCACATGTCTAAGATTGAAGATGAATTCCTTGACCAATATCTTTCTCCATTGATTACTTTCTACAATTTACTTTGCTTTTAATTTACTTTTATTGCTTACATAAAATTCTTAAATCCCCCAATTGGTTACTTTAAGAAATTGATTACGAAATAACTACAATCGCCTCCCTGTGGATACGAACTCTTTCTTATCATATACTTTAGGAAAGTGAAATTATTTTTGACGCATACGACAGCGATCACGTATGGCGTGGCTAGGGCCAAGGCGAGGGCGTTTGGCTTGGTATGATGTGACTAACATGGCTAGGGCCAAGGCAAAGTACGTTTGGCATGGCGCGGCTAGCTTGCTAGGTTTGGTTTGGCTTGGCATGTAGGGCCAAGGGTTTACCATGGGCGTATGGCGTGGCTAGGGCTAAGGAAAGGGCGTTTTGCTTGGCATGATGTGACTAGCATAGCTAGGGCCAAGGCAAAGTGCGTTTGGCATGGCGCAGCTAGCTTGGCTAGGTTTGGTTTGGCTTGGCATGTGGGGCCAAGGGTTCGCCTTGGGTGTGGCTAGCTTTGGCTAGGTGCGGTTTTTGCTTGGCATGTGGGGCCAAGGGTTTGCAACAGGCGCATGGTGTGACTAGCTTGGGCTAGGTGCGGTTTTGGCTTGGCATGTGGGGCCAAGGGTTTTCCATAGGCGCATGGCGTGACTAGCTTGGGCTAGGTGAGGTTTTGGGTTGGCATGTGGGGCTAAGGGTATGCCATAGGCGTATGGCGTGGCTAGCTTGGGCTAGGTGCGGTTTTGGCTTGGCATGTGGGGCCAAGGGATTTCCGTAGGCGTATGGCATGGCTAGCTTGGGCTAGGTGCGGTTTTGGTTTGGCATGTGGGGCCAAGGGTTTGCCATAGGCGCATGGCGTGGCTAGCTTGAGCTAGGTGCGGTTTTGGCTTGGCATGTGGGGTCAAGGGTTTGCCATAGGCGCATGGCGTGACTAGCTTGGGCCAGGTGCGGTTTTGGCTTGGCATGTGGGGCCAAGGGTTTGCCATAGGAACATGGCGTGGCTAGCTTGGGCTAGGTGAGGTTTTGTCTTGGCATGTGGGGCCAAGGGTTTTCCATAGGCGCATGACGTGGCTAGCTTGGGATAGGTGCGATTTTGGCTTGGCATGTGGGGCCAAGGGTTTGCCATAGGCGCATGGCGTGACTAGCTTGGGCTAGGTGCGGTTTTGGCTTGGCATGTGGGGACAAGGGTTTGCCATAGGCGCATGGCGTGACTAGCTCGGGCTAGGTGCGTGACCAAGCTAGGGTTTTGGGGAAAAGGTCGTTTGGTAAACTTAGATGGTCAGGATTTGCTTCTGGGATTGAAGGGCAACCGTTGATTGTCGGACGCCTTCGTTTTGATAGCCACGTAGTGAAGGCCAGTATGGTGGCGCGGCATGGGGCCAAGGTGAGGTGCGTTTGGCATGGCGCAGTAGGTGTGGCTGGCATGATTTTCCATTGGCACGGAGGTGCAGCTAGCATGGCTGGCATGCTTTGGCGCGGTCGGTGTGGCTGGCATGATTTGCCATTGGCACAGAGGTGCGGCTAGCATGGTTGGCATGCTTTTGGCGCGGTCGGTGTGGCTGGCATGATTTGCCATTGGCACAGAGGTGCGGCTAGCATGCTTTTGGCGCGGTCGGTGTGGCTGGCATGATTTTCCATTGACACAGAGGTGCGGCTAGCATGGTTGGCATGCTTTGGCGCGGTCGGTGTGGCTGGCATGATTTGCCATTGGCACAGAGGTGCGGCTAGCATGGTTGGCATGCTTTGGCGCGGCCGGTATGGCTGGAATGATTTGCCATTGGCACACGTGGGAATTAGGGTTTGGCTTGTCGTAACCCTAATTTGAAAAAGATACCCCGGTAATTATTTAGGGACACATTAAATCTTCAGTAAATATGCCTAGTAAATGGTTGTTACTTTAAATGTTGTGACATCACTGTCTGCTAGGGTTTAGTGTTTTACGATTTTAACCCTAAGCTAAAAACCACCATCAACAAGCGGTTACTTTGAAGATTGAAGAGTTGAAGACTTTTATTTTGTGGTTTATGATATTAGTGTTGCTTCTCTAACACTTGATTTTTTGAGATCCAAACAAGCAGGCTATTATGATAGACATAACACTTGTTTACCGGTCGAACAAGCTATATAGATAGTTGCTTCTTCTTTTTTAGTTTCTTGGATAGATCTTGTTCATTGAGATTGATTATTTCGATACTCTTCATATTACGTTGATCTTTTTCCAAATGAGTTTATATTGATTAAACAGAAGATCCTTAACTTCATTTTATCTCTGATCGAAATCTTGATTTGGAAGATTGTTAAGTAAGTTGGTTACTAAAACAGATTTATTCATTTGATGTTTCGGGTAACGATCCAAATGAGTTGAGAGCGTAATTCTTCACAACCATGAAGCAACTCAAGATAGTAGACTTTGTCTTAGGATTCACATCGGTAAGTCAGATCGGTTGTAGGCATAAGGATACTAAAGAAATTGAGTAAAAAAATGAGTGTTTACTTGGTCCAAACTATACAAATTTTTGGTAGTCAATTTGTACAGAGGATTAATTGTGATAGTATTCAAAACTAAACTAGGTCCCGGAATTTTTCTATCAGGCAGATTTCCTCACTAATGAAATTATATTGTGTGTTGTCTGATTTACTTTACTTCCATATTATATAGTTTATCTTTATATAATATAAAGTTAACACACTTGTTCGTTAATCCATTTGGTACGATCTAGTAGTTAGTTCTGTCTCGAACTTTAACTATATGCCAATTTACACCTTGTTGATAATATTCTGGCAGTTATTGTTTTGTAAGATTATACAAGGTGTGCCTATAGTTTTATATTGAAAATTGGTTGTGTACCCAGTACCCTAATACTGGTGTGTTGTGTTCATCACTAAAAATCATTATTCATCACCTTTTATTTTGTTTTTCTTGTTTTGTTGATCATCTGGTCTGTGTAATTATACTGGGTAATATTTGATATTTCCCATATCATAAGTATTGCTAGACCATTAATTATATCTGTTACTTGGCTTTGTTTTCTTTTAGAATTTCCAAATTTGTTGTCTTGAATTTGATTTCTCTGTCAGAAATTTGTTATTCGTGTTTGTGTTTTAAAATGAGAATATTATGTTAGAACGTGCAGGGCATTGTACCATTTAAACCATCTTTGCCTTTCTCACAACCACTACACCATTTTTAGGAATTAGCAACGGAGCCTGGACGTTGCTGACCGGGGTCACAACGGCAGGTTGACGTTTCAAAACACGGTGTTGCAGTTTTTCGCAACGGCATAAGCTCCGTTGCGATTCTTGGTCAGCAACGGATATTCGCAACGTACCGTGCCGTTGCGACTTTGTCTATTCGCAACCAAGGTATGCCGTTGCTAAGCTGTTTCTAATTACAGATTACCCCTACCCGAACTATGGTTCCGGGTTCTAATTTATTGGTTCTGGTTCTCCTTTAGCAACAGAACATCGACGTTGCTAAGCTTTTGCAACAGAAAAAAAAAAGGCCAGGTCTTCATTGACCTGGTCAAAATCCATTCCCCCACATTTACCCCACTGCAGTTACCCAGTTCCTCATATTCATCATTTTCATGGATATACAAACTACAATGGACATACAAACTGTATTATATTATGAAAAAAGGATTCTTCAATTGAAGTTAACAAAAAGTATGAGAATTTGATACAAATATATACTAAGTATCACAACAAACTAGTGTACACATAGAAACTTACTTAGTTCCTAAGTTCAGTTCATAGAAAGTTACGAAATTCCTAAGTTCTTCCAACTTAAATCACTATAAGGAGATGCTACATAAACTTACAAATATTGCAGCTTCTAAGGGACCTAATGGCTGCTGCTTGTTCTCCAACCTTACAAATCTTGCAGCTGCGCAATGTCTAGTAAAGAGTTTGCACCGAGTGGATTAGCCTCATGGATGCACATGCCGCCTCCCCAGCATACATTAGTCCAGGAATTACTGAATCTGGATTGTCCCCTTCAACGGTAACAACCTATACGTACCAAATAGATCAATCTTAAAGGGTCCATATACAAAACATGACAAGAGATTTAAATCAAATCAAAATTATCTTCGAAGACAAAAAAATGACAAGGTTTGATAGCCTAAACTTTGGTGGGAAATCATCCTCCAGATAATATTGTAGATATAAGAGCGTAATATACCTGGTAAAATCTCTTATTTCAGTCAGTAATATCAAAACAACTTATCGATTGAGGAAAAAAGAAACAACTCATGATCACCCAAACATCATCAAGTTACTGAGTACTGTCGAACCTTTTACATATAGCAGGAGCCTAAATGTAGTGTTTCACACAACCATACCTTCATCGAAACTTTAATGCAGTCCGTAAAAGGTTCTAAAACACCTTTACAAGTACTTTCCCAAGAATTCAGAGAGCAACTCCTTTTATTTTCATCCATTTAGAGCACATAACAAGATCCTAATACAAGGTTTTCCGTCTTCCAACAACACCATAAAATTTTTAGCTTGTCATATAAAATGCATGATCCAAGAAAAAGAAGCACTCGCGAAAACATAACATCATATGAGTACTAAGTTTCTAATAATAAAAGTTTAGCTTGTCATATAAAATCATGATAAACCGTTTCAAATTAATCAGACAGTACTCAGAACCGCACCAATCTATGTCATGTTGAAGTCACAAATGCACATGCGAACTGATACAGGGTAACTCAACCTGATCATGATGAATTCATATGTCCATAATAATGTCCACAAGGCTTAATACGGAGTTCTTGGGTTTACGTGGAAAGGCAACACTCAATCAACAAAAACATGTCTGGTTCTGCATCCCATCCATCAAGCTTTCAGAAAAAAGAGTTATTCTAGTTAGATAACATAAAGCAACACTAAAACTTGATGCAATAGCTTCAACAAGTTTAGCCAGACATGATGATATGATGCTCCCGCAATTCAAAAACATATGAAAGAAACAACAATATGCAAGTCAGGAAAATAAGATGTGATATTTATAATAGATAAAAGAGGCAGAGCTATCTAACAACTCAACTAAACAAAATTGGGGATAAGAGAGTAAGAGGAAAAAGAAGAGGTGCGAACTGAGAAAAGATACATACCACGACTTTCAAACTCCAGTATATGGGCAATAGATGTTCATTTGGTTATTGATTTTCCATAATAAAACGAAACATTGTATATAAATATACGAGCTACAGAATCTCAATAGGTCCAGCAGATAAACGAAAGTTTGCCTTTGATAATTAAACCAAAATTTAATGATACAGTAAACCAAACAAATATAATGCACCCACGGGTAAAACCTCCTAATCATCGAAGAATTAGTGACTGTTGGTTTTTGATTTGTAATTAAAAACCAAATAATGGAAAATGTGGGTCCAAACTTTCAAAGATGAATGTATATGTAGAAATTATTAATGCACTACGACAAGGTTCCCTTTTGCGAAACAAATAAAATTGTGATGCTTTTGGATTGACGTCTCATCTTATAAAGTAAATAAAATCCCTCCCAGATTTAGGGTTAGCATGGCTTCCTAATAAACACCATGCCCAAGAAGAGTAAAAGACTAAAAATACCATATGACGGATCAATAAGGATACAGGAACATTTCAAATTTATATTCTAGAAGATGAAACAAACTCACCAGCACCACCTAATCCGGATTTTGATTACATGCTCCCTTGTCCATAAATCGATGAAGGATCCATTGGCAAAGATCTCTGATTAACACCCAAGTTAATTTTACCTTTGATATCCTGTAGTTACATAAGAATGTATCCAGATGCATTACGGAAGACAAAACAACAATAGATAAAGACTACCAGAAAAGGAAAAAAATAGCAATATATAAGCCAAGTAGTTACAAAGAGTCTGCTCAGTTCATGCTCGAATTTGCCGCAAAGCCTTGACACACTCCCAAGGTTACCTTGGACCAGCTGACTGTGTGCCAGCAAGAAGAACAACAAACATGAATAATTTGCACTAAGAGTACAATGACTATGAATACTAAGAGTAAACAAACACATCTATGTATTGGAGAGAAAATACCCTGGATGATTAGTGGCTGATTTCAAAAGAGCCATTCTACTAGAATCAATAAGTTGTGTAGATGTCTCTAAATCCATCAAAAGAGCCATTCTACTAGATGTGGATTTCCCCAGCATCCCGTCAGAGTTTATAGCATCAACAGTCCCACCAATGGATGAATGATTACCATCTCTCCTTTGCAATTGTGCATGTCGTTGTTGTAATTGTGCATCTCGCCTTGATTTGTTGCGTCTATTTTTACCATAAAAATAACAACTAGCTGTGTTAACCACTATGAATATACATCAACCAACACCAGCCCATAATTGTAAATGCAAGAAACATCTACAAAGAGACCTCAATATAAGCTACAGCAACCTCAGAATGTTTCTCATTCGTTCTAGCAATGAAAATATCCCAAAAAAACAGACCACCAATCGAATAGAAACCCTCCAGGCGCATCAATTGATGTATATTCAATGCATAGAAACCACTTTTAAAAGAATATCTCAGACATAATTTTAGAACAGTGAACACACAATACAAATTAACTAGTTGAATGTTTACCAACTGGATCCATGACCACCATCCCTTGATCATGAAGGCCTTTCTTCAAGCAAGTAAATTTCTTTTCAACAAATAATCATAAATATAAACATCAAGCCTACAAAACCGAACCAAAATATAAAATAATGAGTTAGTATTAAACTCCTTTTTAACGCCCATTGGGGTGAAGTTCTGAAGGGCCTAATTGAGCTCAAATAATGTATTTAATCTCAAATATTTTTGTAATATCATTTTGGAATCAACTCTTATTCTTTTTAAAATCAGTTCCTTCCACATAGGACTTACCATTCGTAAAAGTCGTGAGCAGTACAACATAAAAAAATTACATACATTATGGATCAGTACACCGGTTGAAACAGTAGCAAGAGCGAGGCTCCACTTGGTACCGCCAACAAAGGTTGCATATTCAGAACCTCCCCCAAAAAATGTCTTTTTCCATTAAGAAATATTTGTAATTGGCCAACCATTTATGATGAGACACCAAGTACACACAAATTTGACAATTGAAACCCGCTGCAAAAATCTAATGGAGTTGGTCAGTGAGAAGTAGGAGCTGCTACTATTTTCATCTAAAGAAAGTGAAACAAGGAAACCAAAAAATGTACTGTTTTATGTTCATCAATAAATGTTTAAACTGAATGTCAACTTAAAAATCACAAGTAAAAATCGCACCTACATGCTTTAGTTTTTGGATTCTATCAATATCACTGGATATGTCATACCTGTATGCATTAACTCAGGGCATCCAACATACATGCACACATTTCTGTCTCAGGCTCCGACAAACTCAGTTGTGGTCTAATGAAATTTGAATAACCGAATGACAACAACAAAAATGAAAATATATTGAAAACAACAGACCAGTAAAAAGAGAAACTAAAAAGAAGACCTTGTGCAGAGCCTCCACCAAATAGGGTATAACAATAAACCCAACCTACCATTAGAATCGATTCGTAGCCAAATCATTCAGCATCCTAGCATTGGTTAGCCAAATCATATAACATGAACTAACTAAATCCAATATTGGTTCAGATGAGTTATTTACCTAACAAATTCCCTTGAAGATAACAGAGTTAGATGTGCATTCACACCTACAAATAATCATTTAATGAAGCATCAACATACTTATCTGAATTCTAAACAGAAATGGGTTTGTTCATTTCATAGCTTTCCATCAAAATCTAAAACAAAATGAGTTAATTTGATTACTAAGAAATCAAATCAATAAAAGCAAAAAATTATACCCAAAAAAAACCCAGCAAAAGAAAACTGATCGATCCACTTACCATAACATCCACAGTTGGGTCATCCTCATATCTTTGGGTTCAAAAAGCTCGGAATTATAGAAAATTAGAAACCCTAAAACCGAAAGAGAAAGAAAAAAATTGAAAAACCGAAATCAGAGATTAATCCCTAAAATCGAAATCAAAGATTAAACCCTAAAATAGATATACCTAAATGAAACCCTAGGGTTCGATAAACTTAAACTTAAATCGAGAAACTGGAAAAATAGAATCAGTTGAAACCCTAGAAATCAAAATATCTAAACCCTAAAAATCACAACTGAAACGAAAGGATTACGTCAAAGATTATACCTGGTTGTTGGTTTTAGAGCTGAAAGAGACGAAGTTCTTCACGATTTGAAAGAGTTCAGATTGAGAAGAGATGAACTTCAGAGATGGAGATGGAGAGGAGAGGAGAGGAGAGGAGAGGAATGAGTCTGTTGTGGCGGAGAAAATGAGATAAAAATTCTCAAGGCAGGATCGATATAGGTTAGGTTGGGATGAAGGGTGGAAAAAAACTAAAGAAGGCTTGACCGAAGTTTGACTAGGGCGTATTTATCATTTCTAGTGTTCCCGACCACACACGTGTTTCACACGCTTGAACCCAGTACAGTTGCTATTCGCAACCTTACGTGTCCGGTTGCAAAATTCGCAACAGATATACGCCGTTGCGAAATATTAGCAATGGAGATTAGCAACAGAAATTTCGGAACGGCACTAGTGCCGTTGCAAATATGGGTTGCAAATCCCTTAAAATGGTGTAGTGAACCCCCGCATTATCTTTCGGAAACAAAAGCTTCATACGCTGGCATATTGAGTGGTAACCCTAACTAGTGAGGGATGATAAGGGGTTCCAAATGGATAGTTAAATTACTAAGATACCCTTTCATCCTTTAAATCATCAAAATGCACTTCCACTAATTTAAAAACGTAAACATAAGATTCTGAACCAAAAAATCAAAATCAATTTCATTATTTCCTTTGTTCTCCATTTCCGATAGAATTTCTCTCCTAAATTTATTGAATTCAATTTTTCATCGTTGGAATTTAATGAACGATTCATAAAACTTCAGTCGTCATTAAACACAACTATAAAATGACTTTCACCAAGGTTGCTGCTAAAGGTAGGTGTTCTAATTTGTTTTTAATCCGCGAATGAAGAACAACAATAAAAAGGAAGTGAAACAAATCTTCAATCTGAGTTGTGAACCAACTCCTCGGATGTATAATAGAAAGTATTTCCCACTAACCCGTCTCTTATTTCCTCGCGTATGTCTGATATATTAAGTTCAAATCGAAAAATCTATGGGTTTGGGGCAGTTACAAAATGAAGTTTGGATGATAATTGAATTATCAACCGAATTGTTTTGTTGTTCATCGTTAAGGTGTTGATACATTCAATGCCTTGGTGATTCTACGTACCCAAAAGTTGTTGTTATTTCCTTAAAGACTAGGAGAAAATATAAATGTTGTTGGGTTATCAGAAGGGTGGATTACATAAGTAGGGTCTGAAATTGAAGATGATTGGATTGTTTTTCACTGATTTTTGAGTGAGATGATTGGGAAGGGTTTGTTAGTATTCGATTTAATTGTGGAGTATGCTTACTGGGAGCGGTTTTAGAAGTTTCATCGCTGCCTACCAATGGAAAATGAACAACATAACCTCTGAATATCAATATTTTGCTGAGCACGTGTCACGGTCTTAGTGGTCGCGTGCATAATAACTGTGTAGCCCTCGCTATACACAGGAGTCTGAGGAGCAACAAATACCTTCTCAGTTCTACTTTATCCCATCTCGAGGAAGGATACCTCGACGACTAAGATGGAAAAGTAAAGCCTAGCCTAGAGAGAGGTAGCTGGCGAAGGGACAGAGGTAGATGACATATCCAATCAACATTTAATACGCTAATCTCTTATATATACGCTTGACCAAAGCACGTGGAGAGAGATGAGATGACACACAAGCGAAGGCTTGCAGTGAACGAAGGTACAATCTGTACTGAGGCTGGGTAGTTCCTGAAGGAACGTGGGTCAGCTGAGGTGGCAGATTCCGACTGGAGAAAGCGTGCGGTGAACGAAGGTACCATTTGTACGGAAGGTATATCAGGGGATGATGGACCCAAAGACAGCAAAGATATATCTGGAGCATAAGGGGTATAAATACCAAGCTTCACCAACAAACAAAGGCATTCAATACCCAGGAGAAGAAGATCTAGTCTTAAGCTTATACCTCTTTAATGTTTAGAACTTAAGTATTTACTTCAACTTGAGTTCTCTCTATTACTTTGGGAAGCATTTAAGATCTTTCTAACCACCAAAAATTAATACAAACAATCACTCATTACCCCGTGGGCGTAGACAAAAGTCGAACCACGTAATCTCTTGTGTCTCATGATAACTTAGTAGCATTTACATTACATTTGTGTTCTTCTTTATTATTGCGATCTTGAGTACCTTTTATTACTTAGCATTATCAGTTCAACAGAGATATCAATACTACTTAGTATCCTATTCTCTGAGCTGTATACATTACGTAGACTACAGAAAAATTAGTAGTCACAGTTTGGTTCTAGAAGGATTTGCTCACTAGCTTATGTTGCTTTATTTTTTTAACTTACACATCTTCTTTGACGAAGAAATCTGAGAATAACAACGCTGGATCTCACTTTCTAGTGACCCGTTCATTCGTTATTTACGTAAGTTCTTTGAGTTCATAGCCTCTAAAGACTTGCAACCTTACAAATGTACAAAATTTTCTGCAAAAACGCATTCAAAAAACGTTAAAACTTTTGTTTTGTACTAAAACAACCTTTTCCGACAGAGTATCCTTTAGATCTAAGTACCTATGAGCACTGAGGAATCTCAGTGAGAACTTAAGGAGAAAATATCTTAAAAAGCATTTAATAACCCCTTTTCTTAGAAGATCTGACACATTTTTAAATTGTTTTCAACATTTTAAGGTTGTTTTTTCCAAGGGTGTGTCATAAGAAATTAAATACCCATCTAACGTCATTCTAGTATTTTTTCTGAAAAAGATGCTTAGCCGTCTTCTGTGTTAGAGCATTAATTGCTACTTTTAACGAAGGCACCCAAGTAGCAAAAACTTTCATTTTTTCTGTAATCTCAGGATTACATTTTTTCTATATATCCATTCTTTTGATAAAAAAAAGTTTCGAGAAAAATAATAGACTCACCTAGTTATTAGGATAAATCATACAAAATGATGAAGAGAAAGTCGACCTATCGGTGAAAAGAAATTTCCAATTCCTATAGGATGATACTTGCTAAAACATTTGATTAGTAAAAAAAATGTCAAAATTAAATAAATGATTAAATGCCGCATTTTAACCGATCCTGGCTTGATTGGGGTATACCAAATTTAAAGCCATCCAACCTAGTGTGCTAAGGGGTGTCTAAATGGTATTGAAAGACCAAATTGTCCCCCAAACCTTGCGTCATTTGAATCCTTCCTAAAAAAGTTTCAAATTGTTTTCCAAAAACTCTATTCCCTCTAATCATACATGATGAGATAAAAAAAAAAACAGAAAAAAAAATGAATCATACGGGTTTTGAAATTGGGTATTATTTTGTACCCAATCTCAAACCGAGTATGTACATACTCGATTTGAGATTGGGTACAAAATAATACCCAATCTCAGATACCTTATATTAAGTCAGAAATCAAAATTTGTGATTTCTGTGTTTTCGCCGGCAAGGTCGTGACATGCATATCTTGCCGACTTTTCATAATAGTCATGGCGACTGTAAAAAATTTCAACACTCGGCAGGGTATTTTTTGAAGACCTTTCCGGCCAATACAGCCGGCAAGGTCGTGACATGCATATCTTACCGACTTTTATAATAGCCATGGAGACTGTAATTTTTAAACAGCCAGCAGGGTATTTTATGAAGACCATGTCGGCTAATACACAGCCGACAGGGTATTTTTTAAAGACCTTGCCGGCTTATATATTTTTCTGAACATCCGGAAGGGTATTTTCAACCGCCGGCAGGGTATTTTCAACCGCGGTAGTGGTATTTTCAACATTGGTGGTATTTTTGAATACCTTGCCGGCTAATAAAAATTTTTCTCGTCGTCTCCGTATGTCAAAAAAATAAAAGTCGGCAAGGTCGACGAATGAAGACCATGCTTAGGCCAAAGTTGGCAAGCATGATCTTCATCGTCGACCTTGCCGACTTTTCATACTTTTAGAATTGAAATCGTTGATTTCTAATCTAATTTTGAGTATGATTTCATACAAGATCTTTGCAATCCCCTCTTTAGAAGTGTTAAGGTAGTGTGCTTTCATTTCCGTTCCAAAATAATTTTTCAAAATAATTTTTTTTTTCATCAAAAAACTACCCAAAGTTCAATCAAAAATTTCATTACTCAAATTCATAATTTCAAAATTTTAATCTAAACTCAATTAATTAACCTAATCAGAATTTTAAGTGTTAATTAAAAAAGGGCATTTTAGTCATTTTGAAAATACAAGGTTAGGGGTGGCTTGGTTTTACTTCAAAATAATCCTATTTTGTCTCCTTGGATATACCCCAATCTCGCCGGGCATTTTAACCCCACCTTCTAACCTGCAAAATCTTCACCTACAACCCGTTTTATTACCCAAAGTATGTCTCGAGGTCAAAAGTTCGGCTAGGATTTAGGAAATTACCCGAGTGGGAAGCAGTAGTCTATTTTTGACTGTCAAGAAATTACAGTAGCAGGCATTTTAAAGTCCGTGAAGATAAAAGTAAAAAACCATTCTCTCATCTGTACCCAAAAACATAAGAAATCACGCTAATCTCTTTCCACTCCCCCAGATCCCCCATTTTCCAATTGTTTTCTTCCTCAAAACCCTAACAAATTTCTTGAATCAAATTGGTGTTTCTGTGTTCAAAGATTTCTTTCTAGAGACCAAAATCCCCATTTTGTTTCCATCACCATTTCTTAAACCCTAACAAGTTGTTGTTTCTCAACTGGAAGATTATCAAGGATTTCGGCATGGATCCTTTCAGCAAACTACCATCGGAGATAGCATTCAAAATATTAACTCGTGTACCAGGTGACACGGTGCTTGAGTGCAAATCATTCTGCAGAAAATGGAGAACGATTGTTGGTGTTGTTTCTAAAGATCCATTATTCATTCGGATGCATCTCAATCATCCATCTGCTGCTGAGGATTCTTGTAAGTTGGGATTTCTTGCTTTAACTGAGAAAGATTTTTACTATTTGGAATATAATGATGATCAGAATCATGAGTTAACAATACCCAAGAGAAAGATTAATTCAGCAAACATTGGTGATGCTTCTTGCTTAGTTGGTTCCTGTAATGGCTTAACCTGTCTTGCTAGAGAGGAAAATGAAAGACCTGTTTGTATCTTTAACCCTTTAACCAGAGAATATGTGGTGCTTCCAGAAATTAGGACAGGCCTGTTTGATGAATATGATGAGAATGATGATTGGTCGTTCGGATTTGGTTTCCTTTCTGCAACAAATGAGTACAAAGTTGTAGGAATATATGATGGGTCCAAGTCCAACTCTTTAGAAGTCTACGTATACACTATAGGCAGTGGGAATGGATGGAGAGACCTTGGAAGAAATTTCAATTTGGAATTCAGCCCTTCCCATCATAATAAATATGGTAGCTTTTCCAATGGAGCTATTTATTGGATTGGGGGTGTTGTAGATAAGATTGTGACCTTCGATTTGATTGAGGAAAAGTTCTGTCAACATCTTGCACCACCTCCCTTGCCGCCAAACAGGGATTTGGTTCATCAGACCATAGGGGTCTTGGGCAGGTTCTTGTATATTGCTGTATATGACAACGGAGATGAACTTTTTGACATATGGGTATTAAAAGATAAGAATGATAACCATGACAAGCAAAAGGGAGAGAAACAGCAGTCATTGGATTGGAGTAAAGAGTTAAGGGTTTATGAAGCTAAGTTACTAGCCGTTACGAAGAGTGGTGGTGTTTTAACTTACACCAGTAGTGATTACTATGTCAACCTTTACAACCCAGAAATGTTAACCTCGGAAATGCTTGTGGATTTCAAGGAAGAGATTCTTCAAGTATTCCCTCACAAGAACACCTTCGTATCGTTGAAAGAAATAGGAGACAGGAAGCTGTGATTCGCCTTTTAAGCAGCTACAGGAGGATGCGAACCCTGAATACGTACTTATAAACGGGTAATCTTCATTGCAATATTCATATCATCGTGTAGACTTGTTAGTTCCATTAAGAAATAACCTTTTTCTGTGCCTCAATCTTATTGACATTGTGTTAGTGGTGAGTAATATGTGTGGATTTTCTTTTATTCTGTGACTTCTGTCTTTATATCATTGATCCAACTTTATGGAATTGTTTCTGTGTGGGTTAGACTATTTTGCTTTGTGAATTGTGCATTTTGGTAGTGACCACTGACCCGACCTAATTTCAATGGGTGTGATGTACACTGCAGTGACTTATTTTGTTTACACTTGGGGGTCGAATAAGCATTGTCAGGAAAATTCATAAATTTGATTAGGAAACTGCTCTGAAGTTTGGCTTCACCCGTCAATAAACTTTATCAGAACATTTAGTCAATCAGGCACAGTTCTCTGTGATGTCTAACATGAATTATTATCTATTCTGGCTTTCTGTCATTAACTACAACCAACCTAACTGTGTATCATCAACAAGCTACTTTTCCACCTCCATGGGAAGGATCAATGAGCCAGTTACCTTGTAGGCCACACCACATGACGATTTTGACATCTTCCTCCAAATGGATGAGATCACACTTAAATTGTGGTTATTCACACACTTCATGCCTACTTCCACAGTTGTGTCAATTTTCCATTTGTTTAACTCTAATTCAGTTAGATCTCAAGTTGCATCATTTCTGTCTGATGATAAAAATGGTATCAATATGTATCTAAGCTTTATTCAGTTGCTGCTAGCCTGAATACTCTGATAGCATTGATTGTCCAAATAAACGTGAATCGACCATGGAATTTGAATAAAATTAGGTTACATCTTCCTCAGTTATGGCCGAAACCTGCTGAAAATTTAATGGTAGTTCTAGAAAAATGGGGTGGTGATCCAAATGGGACAATCTTTTGTAGAGAGAAACTATTTAAAGCGTTTGTCTCGATGTTTTTCAATGGAAACAAATGGTTGCCAATCATGAAAGGCAAGTTTCAGGAAAAGATGATACTTCAATAAGGCCTAGAGTTCTTTTAATGTGAACGCATGTCTCAGTGGAGAGATTCATTCTGCAGGTCGATTTATTGTTCAAAAATGCCATTTGTTTGTATAATATGAGCAGAAAATTTATGCTCGCAAGTATATGCCCACAACGGCTAGTTTAAGTGAATACCAGCCGCCAACGTGGCCATCTTGGCTTTCGTAGTTTATGGACATCAACATCTTGGCTTTCGTGGTTCCAGCTGGCATATTTGTAAGTCCTAAACTCTTCTATTCTTTTCTGTTTTAGTGCAACCATCTTGGTCCATATATTTTATTTGCTTGATTTTCACTTTCTCGGATGAATTTTATTTTCTGCGCAGGCACGCTTTCTTCCACTATAAGATGCTGGTTCCTTGTCTGTCCTTTACATAGGAACATCAGGAGTCGTGGTAATGCAATATCCACTCACCCTATTTTCGCCTTTTATTTCTCGTTTTTGTTTTTGTGTTTCTATCTTTATTTCCTGATTGTTCTGCATCCTTTCCAGGTTCAGCTGATGCTTGTATTCGCTCCAGAAGTATGCATTATGGCTGGAAATACTCTTTCTTGAGATTTTGACGTCTTCACAAGATTAGTGTAATTACAATTGCCTGACTACTAGGGGATTCTGATGTAAGCTTGTTTCTGGTTTTCTTGGAGTGCACATTCTTGCTATAATGTTGTGAGTTGAAATTGAGATAGAACTAACATGAGGTCATGCTGTTCACAGCTTAACCAAGGCTGATTGAGATGCAGCTGCTGAGAAAAGCGAAGAAACTCTAAAGGAACGCCCACTAAAAAGAACAAGAAGAAAGAAACAGAATTTGTTAGTTCGGAAGCTTCTGGTCTTACCATTGGAGGCATCTACCATTGCCCTTCTCTTGCTTATATGTTGGGTGCCTTTTATGTGGTACGTAGAGTAAACTCCCAGAAGTGGAGGCCATTCAATTTTCATGTGTTCTTGTCATGGTACTTTTATTTCATAGGCAGCAGTGTTATTAATGCCAAAAATTCTTGTAGAACTATTGTTTCTGGGCTGCAGTAAAGCTTTACTCGGCTCCTTCTATCATTCTATATTTTCAGTCACTTGATGGACTTTCTGTTTTCAATGATTTTAGAGAAGCTTATGCTTGTAAGTCATAACACTGAAGTAGATACTAAAGTCAGTCTATCTCTTACTGTTGCTTTTGATCCTGAGAATGTGGTTTGTTTATCCATGCTGCGTATGATCTGATGAGCTTGAGTTGCTAACCAAAAGAAATGATATGATTGTTTTGATACTGATGAAGTATTGCCTGTAGGTGGCTTTATGGTTGGACTAGAGTTCCCGAACTACCGTAATGTCTAATCGTACTGTCATTGTTGATAATAATACCTGGAATAACATACATATTGCGACTATTGGAACCGCCATGTTTTCTCCAGAGAAGGCAGCGTGGGAACATTCAACACTCATTGGATGTAAAATATGTTCTTGACGTCTTTGGAGGTTAGTAAGTGTGCACCACTCTTAGAATTCTGTGTTGGACTGCTCTAACTTGAGTCTAAATTTTTTATATTCAGGATACCCTAGGGACTACATAAAAAAAAATTCTGGATGTGTTTCCTCGCATCAAGGAGAGTAAATATGAAGTAAGTTGATACATGGACCAGATTTTAAGAGATTGACGCATTTCTCAATATTATTAGAGGTTATTGTATCTTGTCACCAGTTTTGTATACATATTGATCTTTTATGTTTTATCTTTGATATCTAGAAAATGGAAACTTAGATTAACGTTTTATCAAGCAACTCCAACCATGCTAAATTCCCTCCTGTACAAACTCTCTCAAATTACAGGGGTATGCTACCAGTCTTCAATCCTGATTCCTGGATTTTACTTCTTAGATTTCAAAGTTTGTTCCCTTACAGTATAATTTCTCTCCTTTCACAGATTGGTGGAAAAGGATGGTAAAGGCAATGACAGAGCAAGGAGAACTGAAATCTGGAAGAAGATGACACATTTTGAGGAGGTCTGTAATCTAACCATGTCAATTTTTTGCTCAGCTGCTGAGTTATGTATCATTTAGTTTTTGACTGTGAAACTTTGTTTATGTTTTTTTTTTGTTGTTGTCAGGTCCTTATTACACCATTGAATGGTGCGGTTATTTAAACTAAAACCTCCTAGGAACAGGATTATAGGAATGACAAAGAGCTTTTCCTTCCACACCAGCAGCAGCCAAAAGTGCATTTTCATGCCAATGATTCATTAACACATAATCATAGAACACCCAAAGTATTACGGACTTTAAGGCCCATTTTATCACCATCGGTCCATCGCTATTCTTTTTTGTATAGAAATCCGAATAGAATTCGGTTATCAGTTATCCGAATAGAATTCGGTCACAACAGCAATCTATTTAAGCGTATTGATGATCTCCGGGGAATAGTCACAACTCACAAGGGAAAAATAGTTCTTTTTATTGTTCAGACTACAATAATCCTTTTGAGAGTTCCTTTTTCATAAGAAGCTATGTCTTTGTCGAGTCTTCCAGAAGAAATCCAAGCTGAGATTTTTACGAAACTATCAGTCGATTCTATCTTAGCATGCAAGTGTGTATGCAAATTTTGGTTTACTTTACTTTCTAACCCTGAATTTATTAACAATCACCTTAATATAACAAAACAAAGAAACGATAATCTTAGACTCATGCTTAGTCACACCCGCTCGATAAGTTCCCTAGATTATGCTTCATTAACAGGTGAATATGAATTTGAGGGAGTTGTTCATATGCATCACCCTGAATTTGTCAATAAAGAGAATGTTAAGACCCTCAAAATATTGGGTTCTTGCAATGGCTTGATTTGCTTAGGTATTTCTAATTCTAGGGGTGTTAGCTACTTGAAAAAAATTTATATCTGGAATCCATCAACGAATGAATATAAGCAGATTAACTGCTCAACTTTCGATGATGATGATGACTGGTTTCGCGCCAAATATGGCTTTGGTTATGATAACAACATCAATGATTACAAGGTGGTACGTATTTTGGGTCGTGAATACAATGGATATCTAGATATTCAAGTTTATACATTGGGGTCAGATTCATGGCATCGTGTTCAAACCGTCCGTCACTCGTTTCCCTGTGAATGGAGATTTTCTAGTTTGCTTTTAAACGGAGCTCTTCACTGGTTAGCCGATAACGTTCCTTCCCAAGGAAAGTCTTGGGAAGTTATAGTTGCTTTCGAAATTAGCAAAGAGAGACACCTGGAGTTGCTGCTTCCCAAAAAAACTACAAGAGGTTGGGAAGAAGACGAAAACAACAAAAAACGTCTGGGAGTGCTGAGAGACTGCATTTGCTTAAGTATTAGCTTCTTCGCGTATGGTCGGACGGATATATGGGTCATGCAAGATTATGGAGTGCAAGATTCTTGGACTAAGGAATTTACCATTACTCAATTGCCGATGGACAAGTATTTATCATGTAAGCCAATTTGGTCTTTCCAAAATGGTGAGATTTTGCTGGATACTACCAAGGATTTAATAGTACATGACCCCAAAAGTGGAAATATTAGAATCGTGATGCGTGATACTGGTGTCGAAGTTAATCGAGAGTTTTATGTGGAGACTCTAGTTTCAGTTAAATCAGGCGACAATTGAGTCAATTGTATGATTTGTGTCAGATCTTATGCACCGGTTGTCTTTTATATTAACATTAGATGGGGGGTTTTTAGTGCAAAATTTAAGCAATTGACAATTAAGTTTATATTGCTTTTTTTTTGTTATTGTATACATTGTTAACATTGATTTGCACCATTTATTGGTATGCAATTGTGTTAATCACAAACCATTTTTTTTTTGAAAGCTTGTTATTATTTACAAAGCCAATATGGATTGGGGAAAGATAACTTTAGGTCAAACACGACCGACTTCGGACTAATTTGGGTGCAAATAGAAAATCTTCCAAGCAGAGTCATATAATGCAGAAGAAGGTTTCCTAGCATTACATTTATCTACTTCCATTTCTTGGGGAAACAACAAATCAAAGAAGACTGGAAAATGTCAGGAAAAAAATCAACACAAAATCATTGTGGACGTGGCTTGGACCTCTAAGGAGGAACCCTCTAGTTTTGCTAATATATAGAGATGATACGGGTAAGTTTGAAGAGGGAAGAGCAAGACCATCCTCAACAACCTCTCCAGAAAAAATATAGGCAATAGGAATCTCGCAAGTAACTCAGTGGGCAAAGGGGGAGAACTTTAGCATTGAAGGTGATTGCAAACTTTTGTACGATTTTCTGAATAGAACACAACTACCATTTCTTGGCAACATCAAGCGATTTTGGAGGAAACAGACAATCGGTTTGTTGGCATTTGTATAGGTTTGTGCCAGAAGTTGGTGTACGATTCCTATGAAAACTTGGTGAGCATACGTTTGTTTTCTTTGGAAGACGATCTATCATATCTTTCCTTCCGTATGATCCACATTTTCATCATTACTAACTCCTGGGATATCAAGCTGCTTTGCTTTGTTGATCCAAGAATTGCATATACTCTAAGAAATTTACAGTTTCATCAGAATTTAATTGCAAAGTGATAGTAAAAGAACATGTGTTCTATGGTCTCACCTGTTTCACAGCCAAAAGGGAATCTAGGAGAAGCAATCTTCATTATTTTAGACAGCTTCGAGTTTGTTGAGAGCGCATTAGGCAGACATTTCCAAATGAAGATTTTTATCCTTTGTGTGACATTCAAATTCCACATGTGATGTAGAACATCCAGACCAAGTCACCCCCGTTTGACATGAATGTCAAACCTCTTTTTATTTCTAGTATTGTTTCTTAATTTATGATTTCCCTATTCTAGAACTTATTAGTTTCCTAGTTTAGCTTGATTTTCCTTTTCTAGTTTTATTGAAGCCTATATAAGAAGGCCCGGCATTGTAGAATTTCTACACATCCTACATTACTATCTTATTTGATTTATCAAAGATATTTTATTTAGTTATTATTGTTCTCTAGTTTTCTTATAGCTTTTGTGAATCTATTGATTTCACACTAGTTTTCATTATCTTTTTGTATCTATGATCCAAGTTATACGCTTCCGCTACGTTAAGTGGTATCAGTGCCTCGATTGAGAGCCTCCACTAACATGCATGGGTGATAAGAAGATTGAAGAGTTGGGGATTAGTTTGAAGAAGAACCTAGAAACTGATATGCAGGCAATAGCAATCAATATTGAAAAGAAGCTAACCACAGTAATAGATAAACGTTTTGAAGATATCACAGAAAAAATCGAAGATGTGTTTATCTAAAACCCAAGCTGAAACTGTCAATCCCCATACTTCCACCCCTCCCAACTCTACCGCTCATCTTCAACCTACCCCCAGGCCCAGCCACTTCCCAACCTTCTTCTAGCCATTACGCCTCCCTAAATAAATCATATTATCATCCATTACACTCCACTCCATCATACTCTTCTTTTCCACTTTACACAACCCCTCAATTTGAATTCTTTGAAGATTCAGCTCTTACTCTACTCCCCATAGCTTGCACAAATCTTCTACAAAGCAGCAAATAATTGATGTTGAAGATTATGAGCCATACTATTATCCTCCACCATCGCGCCATCAAAGAAACATGGGAAATACACAAACCTATCTCCCCAAGACTGATATAACTCCGTTTGATGGACTTCTACTCCGTTTGATATAACTCCGTTTGATGGACTTCTACACAGTTGATTGTTTCCTTGCTTATATGCGCATACCTGAAAATCAACAAGTTGAACTTGTTGCTTTCAAGCTTACGAGACCAGCCTCCTCGTAGTGGGATCATCTTCAAATAGAGCGAGCCAATCAAGGATTGCGACAAGTTCAATCCTGGACAGCCATGAAACAACTGTTGAAGAGAATATTTCTTCCTCCGGACTACATGCAAACCTTGTTCATCAGTTTGAAAAACTGTCGTCAAGGTAACCACACGGTACAAGAGTATGTAACAGAATTTTCCCGTTTTTATTATCTCGAAACCAGCTGAATGAGATCGTTGATCAAACAATTAGGAGTTTCATCAATGAACTTGAATGGAAAATACATGAAAGTTAGATACTCAACAATACACTTCTCTTGATGTTGTCATTAATAATGCTCTAAAGATAGAATCTTTCATGCTTTCTCCACAACTGAAAAGGCGAGGGTACCCAAATATACCTCAAGCTAAAACTTTTCCTACCTATAAGTCATTTCTCCGAAAGTGATTGTCTATGGACTGAGTCGAAACAATGCAACTAATTGGTTCATACGAGATCGAGACAATACAACAACGAAGTATGTTACTTGATAAAAAGGTTCGGACTTAACCAAACACAATAGGATTCACTTATCAAGTAAATAGGAATTAACGTTTGTGTAATTTACTTTAATTATAATAAAACAATTATAATGCGAGAAATATAAAGTAAATGACACAAGAAGATTTTGTTAACGAGGAAACCACAAATGCAGAAAAAACCCCGGGACCTTGTCCAGAATTGAATACTCTCAGGATTAAACCGCTACACAAAATTAAACCTAACTTCGTATAGTTGAGACCAAGCAACTAAGCCTATAGTTCACCTAGTTCTGTCTGTATTAATCCCACGCCTCCAACTTATGAATAAGTCACGTACTTGGAACAATTCCTTTGGTTCGTATTCCAAACATTAAAGGAACAACAAATCTGTTTGGTATCAACTCTCTTCAACCAAGTGATGTGAGTTCGAAAAAGGCTCTTCTGTTTATCTCAATAAACTTCTTCTTCAAGTTCTTAGATCTATCTTATTCTCAACTACCGAAGTAATTGTTAAGATTTTGCAATCAATACTTTTAATCACTAAGAATTGTATTAATTTCGATCTACACAACTAATCAATCCAATCTACTACAAGGATAAACATATTATAGTTAGATCCTCTTATACCGAAACAAGTATTGTGCACACCAAAGATTATGAACCCCAAATCAGAAATCTTCAATATCATCTCTTTGTATTCAAATCTTCTTAGATCTTCAATAAAAACTTTACCCAGATTCGATCAAACAAATCACAAACTCGATCATACCATCTCAGGTGATTACTTAAGATCGGTTTCACTAATAAAAGTCATACCAATACATAAGTCAGGCCTTTGTGAATAGTTTTACCAAGAACACAGACAAATCGTGAGAGGTTATACTAAATCACACATATTGGATGTTCACAAGATATGCAATGAATAACAATCCCAATAACGCCTGGCGATTTCCTTTTCGATTCATAAACAAGTTTATGAACTTACTTCCTTAAAACACATGTAAAATATTGTTTCCTATGATGAAATCCTCACCTCATACCCATACATACTCACAATAGCATATAAACGATTATGTCAATGTCTTATCTACAAAGTTTAATGGTTAAGGAATAAACTTCATATTGTATTCCTTAATACTATGTCTATCTAGAGTGTTCATGTTTCACAGTTTCGTTTTCAATATGCACGAATTGAAAGATACGTTAGGGAATGAAACAGTTCAAGTCAAATATCACTAACCTCAAGTGGAAGGATGATGTTGTCGTTATAGCTTCTTACTTCTTCACTTATTCAAGTCTTTGCAATACTTGTAATGTCTCATATTCTAATACTTTCAAGCTAACCTATACGAAGTTAACTCTAGTACATAATCAAGCGACTCTTAAAATGAGTTTTTGATTCACTAAAATATGACAACCAAACTTGACATACCAACGCTTGGTGGGTTCAACCGAGCTATGCTCTAACAATCTCCCCCTTTTTCAATTTTAGTAACAAAACTCTTACAATCATATGGATAAACAAATTACAAGAATTCATTACGCATACGCTTGATTCCCGAATTCAACAGCACAATAACCTGCATTCATTCAATCCTTAAATGCTGTTGTTGACATTATAATAACAAAGCTAATACTCCCCCTAAAGGTGAGATAGGTAGATTACATCAATCCGCACGTCTTTGTTATACCAATTAATATGATATGCTACTCCTCTTTAGTCTATGCTTTCACTCTTTCGTTAGATAAACGTTTAAGCACAATGTTCTTTTCCTTAGTGATACCAATCAATATAAAATCAATACCAGTATCACTTGTTTACTCCATATATTTCTCCCCCATTTTGTCACAAAATGACAAAGAAACGAAAAAATAAAGGACAACACGAAAAGAATCTTACAAATCTCAAAATAGACTTGCAAACCTATAGAGTTAAGCACGAGGGTTCCACACACCATTTTTTATAACCAATATCAAAACGAAACTACAAAGTAATTTTTTTTGATATGTTATCAAGGAAACAATTGCCCGAAGCAATTTTCCCAATTTAGTTTAGCAGACCAAAAATCAACTAAGCACCTTAGTCCCTTTGCTAAACCGATTGTACAAATACAATCGCTTCATTCGATAAGACCAAAATAAAGATAACTCTATTTTTCTCATCAGGTTCTAATTATCAACTGAGCAATTTCAGTAATAACTTTTATATAGAATCAAAAACGATTGGATGACTCCTAGACAGCTTGCCTCCTAGTATAGAGCGATAACGTCTTCAGGATGTAACAATGTTTCCCTGACTATACAAAATAAATATGACGCTCAACTAGCTCATATCGCTCAATTCTCGAATAACCATAATGCTCCTACACAACTTGCATGTTAGTATAGATCCATCAATTAATCAAAGAAACTTAGACCTTTCAATTTTAAACAAGAAAAGTACTAGGTTAGTTAACTAGCATTTCTTGTTAAGGCATTCGATTAGACTTGAATAACCGAAACCTCCACTTTGATAAGTCTAACTAAGATAAACTTAGCTTCTCTTATCCGGAATCGAATTGGACTAAACAATCCATCCCGTAAACTTTTTCTTTCGTTAAGCCATAAATAATTCATACAAACCAAAATAAATCAACTTGCATAATTATTCACCTCAACCGGAAGCAATTGAAAAAACATAGACATTATAGCACCACAATTCCACCGAAATTTTGTAAGCCTACACAATTGATACCACACAATAAAGCAAGATAACAATAGTTTTTCTTAACCGGAACCAATTGAATCACACACACATCCATACACACATCATGGAATAAAACATCAATTGTACCAATATTTTGTTAAGCAAAAGCAAAATACATATAAAATGAAATCAGGCTTTTCTTAAACAGGAAAACAATTAACTAATAATATTGTTACCTCAAATTTCGCATCCGCTTCTCCAATATATTTGCATCTTCTTCCAAGGAGAATTGATATTGAAATATCATTATGTTGTCACCCTTACGCAAAAAAAAAGAATACCAAAAACCAACCTTTACCAGAGAAAGGTTGAAAATCGGTTTTAACAATTACAAGCAAAAGTAGAAACCGTCGAAACACATATGCTTTTATGCTAAACCAAAACCGATTCAACATATTGTGACTTTTTCACATATTATTTCTATCAGAACCCCTCATGATCCTTTGATAAAGCCTACCAACATGGTCTAGAACTTAATCCTGTTAAATCAAAAAGTCACCCAAACCATAAGGGTTCACAACATTATGAGATCGAATATCAAGGTAATAAAACCGAAATCAAACATCCTATAAACATCCATAGCAATAATAAAGCATTCAAGCACAGGCTTTGTAAATCAAAAACCATCACAAGAAAAATTATAAATCAGATAATTTTATTCATAATAGACCTAATACAATCATTGAAAGAAATCAAAAATTGATGTCTATTTTCTTATATTAAGTATTACAACATATAACTTAATCTCTAGTGGTGCTCTTGTTGTTCACTGAGGTTTCTTCAGTGTTCAAATTTTTGAAGCATGTCTCAAGAGACTTGTCAGCAACCACTTCTTGTTTCTCAAGCTTTTCAATTTGAATCTTCACATCAGCAATATCAGCTTTTGTTTATTCAATCTTATCTTTGAGCCAATCTTGATTTCGAACCGTTATAATGAGATTGGTTCTTAGTTCCTCAAAACCTTGGATATAGTCAATCATACTTTCAGAACGAATCCACTTGGTTTTGGTTGGATCTTGCAGGTTGTAAGCCAACAGACATGACTCATCTTGTGAACCAACTGAACTATCAGAATCATAGTCAGACATGATTTTTGATATGATTTTCTTCTTCCTCTCTGTATTGATTCCTTGACAATCTTTAACCCTCTGAGCTTCCTTCTTATTATCCTTTGAGATACTACGAGTTATTGGAGGCATGATTGCTCATATATATATATATTGCTCATATATATATATATATATATATATATATATATATATATATATATATATATATATAGGATTGATCAGGGTATCGAAATACAGACAAGAGATAGTTTTCCTTTAAAAGAGACAACTTCCGGTCCGAAAGATATCAAGGGAAACCGAAAATATTAAACAATATATTTCGTTTCCTTTGTCCGAACTTCCCAAGTTGGAAGGTTTATTAAAATTTGAAAATTCCAAAAATAACTAATTTTTTGGAAGATCATGATAAACATGAACATTTTTACACAACTATGGATTTGCAGCTATCCATAAAGTTTCACAATTTTTCTGATAAAAAACTACACAAACAAATGTGCTCCATAGTTATTGTGCCTTTCCCATCCATGAATAAGAGCACGAAAGAGGATGAGAATGCACTATTTTGATACATCTAAGTTGCATCGGAGTAAGCTTTTTCTAGCTTACAGTGAAAATCAGAAACATAGTTCAGGTCTCTCTTAAGGAATTTCTGCCCAAAATATTTTCTCCCAAGATGATGATCTTTTCTAACTTTAGAGATATGATCATGTGGAGAAACTATACTGACGTGAGAATTTTCGGAGATAGATAAATCTCTTTTAATTTTTGTAATGATATTTTCATAAGATTTTCTCATTCTAAGGATTTCCTTATGATTTAAATCAGTGTGATTATCTGAAAAAATTATCGGAAACTCCTGATTGTTTCTTTTGGCAGAGATTCTCTCTTTCCCTTCCTTCTGGAGTCGTACTTCATCAAAACTAGAATTGTTTCGATATGGGTGAGGAGGTACCTTTTTCCAGAAGCAATTACCAACTCTTTCCTCTAATTATTTTGAGTTGATCTTATCGGGTAGTGGTATGATCTGTCTTTCTACTAAGGAATGGTCTTTCACGTTTTTAAGACAAGAAACTTCCTTCAATATTTTTACCACCGTATATTGAAGAAGTATAAGTTTCGTGTCAAGTGACTGAAAATTGTATTCCTTAAGATCACTTTCACGGAATCGGTTCAAAGTTTCCTTTGTACAAAATTTCGTTTGAGCATCAGTAGATCTAGAAGCTGGTTTTTCATCCTTTTCTGACTTGATGTAGTTAGGCAGACTACCATCATCTTGATCTGTTTCATATGTGACTAAATCGGTTTTATCACAGTCTGTAAAAGTCGAGCAAGGACTTTTAGTTTCCTCAGCATCAGAAGAAATCACAACAGAATCATTCGTCAGAGTCATAGGATGTGTCTCTTTAATAGTAAGATATTTACCAAGAGCTTCTAGTTTGACAGTGAGATTCATATTCTCTTTGGCCAGACAATTCAGTTGAATGTCTTTATCTCTGATCTCCTGTTTAAGAAGATTTGTCTCTGTCTTTAATAACACCACTTTAGAAGACAGAGATTTTATAGGCTTTAGGAGTTTTACCAACTCTTTATCAGCATCTTCCTTTTCATCAGAGATGGACATAGATGTTTTCGCTACTCCTAGATCATGAGTCAACGAAGTAGTAACATCTTCAACTTTTGAGTAGTCAAACTCTTGCATAACGTTAACTGAATCAGACATAGATTCAATTTCTTATAGGTTGGATCGCACCAAACACAGAATGTTAGATCTTTTCGTGTTTGCTCGCTTTCCGATACCAATTGAAAAGGCGAGGGTACCCAAATATACCTCAAGCTAAAACTTTTCCTACCTATAAGTCCTTTCTCCGAAAGTGATTGTTTATGGACTGAGTCGAGACAGTGCAACTAATCGGTTCACACTTCGTGTGATCATATATGGATATGAGATCGAGACAATACAACAACGAAGTATGTTTACTTGATAAAAAAGGTTCGGACTTAACCAAACACAATAGGACTGCTTATCAAGTAAATAGGAATTAACGTTTGTGTAATTTAATTTAATTATAATAAAAAAATTATAATGCGAAAATATAAAGTAAATGACACAACAAGATTTTGTTAACGAGAAAACCGCAAATGCAGAAAAACCCCGGGACCTTGTACAGAATTGAATACTCTTAAGATTAAGCCGCTACACAAAATTAAACCTAACTTCGTATAGTTGAGATCAAGCAACTAAACCTATAGTTCACCTAGTTCCATTTGTATTCCTACGCCTCCAACTTATGAATAAGTCACATACTTGGAACAATTCCTTTGGTTCGTATTCCAAACAGTAAAGGAACAACAAATCTGTTGGGTATCAACTTTCTTCAACCAAGTGATGTGAGTTCGACAAAGGCACTTTTGTTTATCTCAATAAACTCATTCGTCAGGTTCTTAGATCTATCTTATTCTCAACTACCGAAGTAATTGTTAAGATTTTGAAATCAATACTTTTAATCACAAAGAATTGTATTGATGTCGATCTACACAACTAATCAATCCAATCTACCACAAGGATAAACCGATTTATAGTTGGATCCTCTTATACCGAAACAAGTATTGTGCACACCAAAGATTATGAACCCCAAATCAGAAATCTCCAATATCTTCTTTGTATTCAAATCTTCTTAGATCTTCAATAAACACTTGCACACAACAACTTGAATCTCTTATGATCAATCACGCACAGAACGGAGTCTGTTAACAATGGATTATCATAAGATCTTCTTTAGAACTAACAACATTCTAAAGATCCCTGTCGAAACTTCGATCTAGTTTGAGTGAATCTTATATCAGAAGAGAAGATTCTCAAGCATAAACAAACTAGGTGCAATCAAATTTCAACCACCGTTAGTCAATCAAATCAATCGAAAACACAAGATAAACCGCAATTATATAGTTTCCCACCAACGGTACTCGTAGAGCTTCTCAATCCCAAATAAGACTTTAAACTGAGCGGCCGTAAGAGATTTTGCCTCATTAGGTTACACTCCTCACCGAATAGGCGGCTACACTAGTAACAACACAACGGAGGAAGTTTGCTGTCACGAAGGATTAGATTGCTAGAAATGCAAACTTCAAGTATTTATAGACAAGGAAGTTTGAACACCAAGGAATTTCCAAAACCGAAAATATTCTCAAAGATATTCAATATATTCCAAATTCGGTTTCCATAATTCCTGGAAATGCTCTGTCCAAAATAATGACCGAAATTCTCTTTAGAAAATCTCAACTAGTAAATGCACATTACTAATTCTCGATTTCCTAAAATAAAATTAACAACCTTAAATAAAAGATTCTTAACTTATATATGTTTCGATCCTGGGATTTTCTTCCTGTAGTTATTAAGGAATAACTTTACATAATAAAAGATAAACATTACTGCACGTGTTCTGTTAAGCGCATATTTTGCATACATTTAGTGTCGAATCCATGCTAGTAATTGCTATATATTCTTGTGAATTATTGTATATTACTCTTGTTTTCTATCTTATGTGTTTACTCGGTGAATCATCCAAAGTCAATGGAATCGGGGTTGAAATGGCTCAAAAGGGGAAAGGACCGAGTTACAGAACTGCCTAGGTTGGGAAACCCCACCGTAGATGCACCGGGTTCAAGAGAATTTCAGAGTCAGAGTTACGGCGAGGAAAGCAAGCCGTATGCAAATCCAGGGAAGCTTACGGTTTGGAAAGCTTTCTCAACCAAACCGTAGGTACAAATTAGAAGATATGAAGGATTTGAACACACCATCTTGTAGAGGACGAAGATACAAAAAGAATTCAAAAAGAATGAGCTTAATCGGACGTCGGATGAAGAAGTTATGGCCAAAATGGTGAAGGAAAACAAAGGAGTAGATTCTGAAGCACCTACGGTTGGGAAACCCAACCGTACATAAAGTCGGGGGGAACATTCGGTTGGGAAACCCAACCGTATCTGAGACATAAAAGGTGCGAATTTGGGCTTCTAAATCAAGGAAAACGCGGTCCCGAAAGGATTCTAAACCAAATAATTCGTGGGTATTATATAAGGAGAGCCCCAATACATTAAGAAGACACATCTCATATTATATTTTTTCTTCTTCATTAAAAACCTAGGGTTTACCCCTTTAGGGGAACCTATTCTTTTTTGTAATCATGAGTTGCTAAACCTTTGTTGATTGAGGATGAATTCAATGTTCTAGCGTGAAGCTCTATTATTATACAAGTTTGTTAGGAGTTTTAATCACATCATCGCTTGTTTTCACTATTTGATCTTTATGAGTAATTATTGGATTGATTTGGAGTGCACGCTAGATTGATTTACTAATTGTTCTATTGCTAGTATTGGGTTAGGAGATAAGTAATCGTCGAATAATTCATACACAAGTAGAAACTTCAAGACCTTGCAGAGGGATTCTGTGGAGCAATTGCGGGTGAATACAACACCAGCAAGTGGACCTTGAGCTAAGAGTTTAACTAATGGGATCAACCTAATTCACAAAGCCTAAGCGTTCGATCGGATTACACCTTGAGTGAGCTACTACTTGGTGGTTCGGTTGGATAGAATCGATATTGGAGAGCTTCGTATCCGTGGTAAAAGGAGTTTTGAGGATAGCACTTGAGCTATTCGCTTTCCTACGGTTGGTGATGAATGGTTCTAACGAAGATAGATAAGTATACTAATCCGGTTATCGCTTGGTAAAATGAAGGATTCCTTGATCATCTCTTTCTTTTATTCATTATTCTTTCTATTTTACTTTAATAAAACAATCCCCCTTGTCTTTTATTATTTTGCTGAACTAAATAATATATCAATTACATAGCTCTCTGTGGGAACGATCCTTACTACTGCTATATTATTTATTTAATTAGTGGGAAATATCTTGATTAATTTGTTGTGGTTACGACACGCATCAAATTTTGGCGCCGCTGCCGGGGAGCGGTTGTTAATTGATTTGTTATTTGTTTAGCTTGTTTTTGTTTTTAAATTTTTTCTTGTGTTATTGTGAGTCGTCATGTTTCCTTATGGACATACACTACACCATTTTTAGGGATTAGCAACGGATCCTGGTCGTTGCTGACTGGGGTCGCAACGGCAGATCTCCGTTCCAAAACACGGTGTTGCAGTTTTTCGCAACGGCATAAGCTCCGTTGCGACTCTTGGTCAGCAACGGGGATTCGCAACGTACTTTGCCGTTGCGACGTTGTTTATTCGCAACCAAGATCTGCCGTTGCTAAGTTGTTGCTAATTTTAGGAATACCCCTACCCGGAACTAAATGTTATTGGTTCTGGTTCTAATTTATTGGTTCTGGTTCTAATTTAGCAACAGAACACAGACGTTGCTAATTTTTTGCAACATAAAAAAAAAGGTCAAGTCTTCATTGACCTGGTAAAAATCCATTCCCCCAACATTTACCCTTGCAGTTACCCAGTTCCCCATATTCATTATTTCCACAGATATACAAACAACAATGTCATTCAATGGACATACAAAACTATATTGTTAAGAATTACAATAGAAGATACAAAACTGTATTATGTTACGAAAAAATGATTCTTCAATTGAAGTTAACAAAAAGTATGAGTATTTGATACAAATGTATACAAGTATCACAGCAAATTAGTGTATACATAGAAACTCACTAAGTTCCTAAGTTCAGTTCATAGAAACTTGCGAAATTCGCAAGTTCTTCCAACCTAAATCACTATAAGGAGATACTACATAGAAACTTACAAACCTTGCAACTGCTAAGGGACCTAATGGCTTCTTTGTTCTCCAACCTTTCTGATCTGACAATAGAGCATCACTCAATTAACCTGCGCACAAACTAATAAATTAGATTAGATTGAACTGTGCTGCAGTCCTTCAGTATGTAATGATACAGATTGATAAATTGTGCTGCAGTTCTTCACTATCCTCTATCATGTGATAATATAGTGAATTAGACAGAATGCAGATCAGATAAGGCGAATCATACTATGCAATCATACAAATAACTGATGTGTAGCAGGTCAAATCTTGATATTATAAAAAATTATTTAGGAGGTATGCCGCGGCGGTCTGAGTTCTGGAGAGATCAAGAGAAAAATCATATTAGTGGGAAACACAATCTTTCATTCGAGTAGATTTTTGAAGCTACAGAGTGCTTACAACAGCAGATCATGGATATGCCATTACAATCCTTGAGCCACACCATGTATAATAAGCCCATCATAAAATACGTGTACTATTGTTTTACTATGTCATTGTTTTTCAATAAGTATGAAGGTTCAGAAACAGGAAAAACTCTTACCGTCTTCTATGGATTTCCAGAATTTGATCACCTAACTTCTTCTCTTCCTTAAGTGATCCTCGTTCTACTCTATCAAACAGATGCACGAGCGCCTCTCTGGTATAAGTGGGGGAAAAACATTTTAGCAACAATAAGTTGTTAAGATAGTTCAAATTATACGCCTAGAGGTGGAGTCTTGTTACCTGTCTGGAGAAAATGTTTTTGTATGCCCCAGAAAACAGCTGTGTCCCTCAACTGCCCTTGCCATGTCTCAAGAGGATCTCATTCTCTCCACCAACAGCTGATAAAGGAAATATCCATCAGCAATCCTTACAGTCATATACTCAATTACCTTTCCCATAGCTTCAATCCGAGGGGAAAAGAGAAGGGCACCATAAAGATTACGTCAACGAAGCTTCTGAATATCCGGAGGTCTGCAGCAGAACCAGAAGCAGCAGATGGAGCGGCAGCAGCGAACTTGCTTGGATCCTGAGATTCAAAAGAAAACTGTTCACAAAATGTAAAATGTAAACCTACATAATAATCAGTTAAAAATCATTATAAACCAAAAACTCGAACCTTCAAATATTCCTTCACTTGCTCAGCCTGAGGGAATGAGTACTCTGTGGCAAGAGCAACAACCAAAAGGTTCTTGTATGCATTGATGAAAATGTGAGGAGCAGTAGCAAGAGTGGCGTATGCAATAGCCAGAGACAAGGAAGTAACCATGGAAACACCAGCAGCGAACTTCCCCATCAGGTCTTCATTAGTAAGATCAAGAACCTTAGGAATGAAAACTGAACTATTGTCATAGACAGTAAGGACAACAAGACCATATGAAAATGGCCTGATACCCAACTTAGCAAGCAAAGCATCCTCAGAAGATCCGACCTTCTCTCCCTTCTTAATAAGTTCAACATGGGTGATGATTTCGACTGTACCCTTGTTAATCTTGGTTGGGATGTTAAGAACCTGTTAAGAAAAGGTTGTCAGTATACGCCAACTTTGAAATTATGTTCAAAAAAACTGACAAACTATATAGCAAACCTGAAAGATGAATGTCTGGGATGGATCCAACCCTGTGTTGCCAGGTGGAACAACAACATCAATTGGGGCAACAAGCCCAACACGAGCAGGATCTCCAACCTGTTCACAAAATACAATTCTTTAGTTGAATAGGATTCAAATAGTTAGGTTGGACTGCAATTATCTTATAGACGTGATGTCTGCAAATCAAAACATTATTGAACACAATTCTCTGCAGAGGCGAGAATTGGATTTTTCTGCTCGAATAATCAATTTAAAAAAAGATATCCAGTTTAGATTCAGTTATATCAATCTATTTACAACAAAAGCAGCCAACTGAACACACATGGTAATCTTCCCACATGCGAGCTATCTTATCTTTGTAGTATTCTATACCCGACCAGCTTCTAAAATGCTTAACTGCTCTGGTAGCAGTAGCCAGTTCCTTTGGTAGCTTATGATCTTGACCTCATTAGATAAAGCACTTACGAAATGATTAAGATCAAAAACGTATGAAAAATTGCTGCAATTCAAAAAAATAAAATAGTTTCAGGTATCAGTTACTTTACCATCTGTAACAAAATGCTTGGAGCAGAACATGAAAACTCTCACCTAGTATCTTGCCAAAATGATCTTTTATAAGGTTCTGGAACAACAAGAGTTGCGTTTATAACACGAGCAGCTGCTACCATGTCGCATATCTGCCATGTGACAATTGAGATTGTGGTCAGTTCCAAATAAGAGAGGATAAAGATACTACAACGAATACTGATGGCCCTTCATGGGCTACATGGCCTGTGAAATCTTAGAAGTGGTTTTTCAACCAAATATGTAAAATATCATTTCTTTATAAAGGTTAATGAAAGGCTTGACCGACTGCCAAACATCATTTCTTCACAGCATAATATTAAACAAAGAACGAGAGAAAAATAATGGCATTGTACGATTTCAGTGCCACTATTGCTATTTCAAATAGCAACTCAAAAATACTGATTGATTTAAAGCCAACCAAATTTATATAGCAATGAAGTGTATGCTTATAGTTTTTGAAATATTGATAACATAGCCACATTCTTAACTCCTATCTCAACACATAACATATTATACAAGTGCATGTGCATCACCAAGACCCCAGCTCTCATCTGATTGAGCCCACCATTTGTATGAACAAGCAAATAACCACGCGAATCCATGGGAACTGAATCAATCAACCAAAAGCAAAACAAAAATAAAAAAAATCATATATCAACAAAATTGAACTACACAGCAGAATCAAACACAAGTATTAAACAAAAATTGAGGTTACTTACGTGAATAATCCGGACTGGGATCAACACTGGGCACAAAATCCTTGTTCTGTGGAGCCTTCCATAGCTTGTCAATATCCCCATTCCGATTTGCAGCATTCAGCTATCAAATCTAAAGGAGTGAAAATATGAACTGTCGATATCCCATGATGCCCGATTTCATGTTGCTGCACAGTCAAAAATCGATTCAATCTCAGTCAATAAGATAAAGTAATGATTTTAAGATAAAAAAATGAGGGGTTTTTTTTAAATCAAAAAAGAAAAAAAAAATGAAATCTCAAAATAAAAACCTAGAAGAAGGATAGAAATGAGAGATTCAAAGAAGGATTCTTACCGATGGGAGCTTGTAAGAAATAGGATCAGAGAAGACAGGAACTTTAGAATATAGAAAAAATATGAAGATGAACAGAAAGAAGAGTTGCAATTGAAATCACAAGGATTGTACATGATATCACTGCTCTTATCAAACTCATACTCTTCTTATTATTCTTCTTCTTCAACATCTCTTTTCTTCAATCTAATCTAATCTATGAAACCCTAAAACCGAAAGAGAAATAAGAAATTGAAAACCTGAAATCGAAAAAAAAAAACAGATTCACAAAAGAAATTAAAATCAAATCAAATATTAAACCCTAAAATCTATAAACTTAAATGTAACCCTAGGATTCGATAAACTTAAATCGATAACCTGGAAGAATAGAATAGTGAAACCCTATATACCTGTCTGTTGTTTTAGTGCTGAAAGAGAGATGACGTTCTTCACGATAAAAGAGCTCAGAGATTGAGAAGATAGGAAAGAGTTCTGCAGATGGAGATGGAGATGGAGATAGGAGAGGAGAAGAGAGGAAAGAGTGTGGCGGAGATAAAATGAGAAGAAGCTGCTCGTAAGGCAGGATATAGGTTAGATTGGGTTTGAAGGGTGGAAAAAAAAAAGAGGAAGGCTTGACCAAGGTTTGACAGGCGTATTTACTACTCCTAGTGTTCCCGACCACACGCGTAATTCGCACGCTTGAATATAGAAGAGTTGCTATTCGCAACTTTGGTGGCCTTGTTCTTGAATTCTGTAATGCATACTCGCCATCGAAAAATTAGAAACGGAGATTAGCAATGTAAATTTCTCAATGACGCTAGTGCCGTTGCAAACTGGGTTACAAATCCCTTAAAATGGTGTAGTGATAACATGTACGAAGCACAAGACCAATCATCATATTATTGTGGTAATCAATTTGGATTTCAACCTCATTCATATAACAACTACCAACCATACCCTACGGAGCCTTATGGATACTCTCATACATATCAACAACCTTATGACGGTATGTACGCGAGCAATCAAAGGGATGGGAGGATAGTTATGCTTCGATCAGTTGTTTCTAGTAATGTGCAGATGATAGAGAGTGTGGAAAGACCTACTCCTCTTTATCATGTTCTTTCGTCATTTATGTCAAAAAAAGAGATACAATCGAAAATTTCATCGTGAATAATGGAGGAAAACGTATTAATATCAGAAAACTTTCTAAACAATATGATCAGTTAGAAGAATTCGGAGCATCGAAAAGACTCTCGAAGAAATTAACAAGGTAATATGAACAGAACTTCAACGTCGTTGGGATATTGAAGATTATGAGGTTGACGAAGACTACGATGAAGATGAGCAACCTTGGAAAATCCTTGCAATAATGGTAATGTTATTTCAACTCGGATCATAATAACGATCACTCGCCTATTCAAAAGGAGGAGAATGAATATGACATAACCGTTATTATAAATGGTGTAACTTACTCAAACAATGATTTTAGGATTTGCACCAATGAACTAGAATTTCTAGGAGATGATTCTGATTCTGATGATGAAAGTGTTGAACAAATAGTGATTGAGAATGAAACCAAATTGGTTGAAGTTGTGGAAGACCCAATTGAGCTAGCCAAGGATTATAATGATGCCAAGATTTCGGTTGAAGCAAAACCGACGAAGAATGGCTAAATAGTTTGATAGAGGACCACGATACAAATGAGGTAAATAATTCATTGCAATTCTTTAAGAATGATGAGGATCCCGTAATACGAGAGATTGTGGAAGGTTTGTCTAATCCTTTGCATATTTTCGAATCTTTTGATCCACATCACTTGGGATTGAGTATTTGTGCTTCTAAAATTCAAGGATTATTTTACTTCTAAGTATATACCACTTGATGTGTTTGATTCTAGTATTGTGCAGGTTCATCGAGAGGAACCTATAGAAGTTCCCTTATTTTATGTTCTCCATCCACTTTCGAGTGTAGAAAGGACTAAGTGTGGGGGAAGCTTTAAAGTTATAACAATTTCATTATTCATATGTTATGCTAATAATTGTGTGAAGTTGTTATTAGAATTGCAGATTGTTTTCTGGGCAGACTACCATATTTTCAGATTGTTGGTATATGACGATAACAAGAGAGTCGGGCTGACGACTTTAAACCAAGCGCTTAATGGGAGGCAACCCATAGGTTTTGTATCTTAAACCCTTTTATTTTTTGTTTTTATTTTTTTCATATCATATTTGCATCCCCATGTTTAATTTCATTGAGTCCGGAATCTATCTTAGAAGAGAATTATGACGAATACCTTTCCGTCAGAAAAATTCAGACTGCGCGTAGTTCAGTCCAGAGACCATAACTGTCAGAAAGTTTATCGAAACATTGTGCCCTTTTGACAGTGTGTAGAAAACATGTAGATGAACAACTTTTGTGAAATGGAGTTTTTCCAAATTCCTTACCAATTTGTACAGTTTTTGCGTTTTATCTGCTGTTATGTCAGAATTCAGAATTTTTCAGTTTTACACATTGAGGACAATGTGAAGTTTAAGTGTGGGGGAGTCTTTTGCATATAGAGTTTTTAGCTTTTTTGAGTCAAAATTTTTGTATATATTTGAATAAGACCTCCAACTTATAGAGATTTTAGAGTCACTAGCATACTTCTAGGTATGTTTACATAGAGATTCAACCAGACATAACTGAACTTGGAAGTTTTAGGGAACTACATTCGGATTTCTTGCTTGTTAGAGTGTTAAATATTGGATTTAATCATGCTGGTGATGCATATTAGGAGCAGGGAGAAATGCATTATTAGAGTTGTTGATCAATCATTAGTGGAGACTACCTATTTTCAAATCAACAGAGGCACCAGACCAAATTTCTTTGTAGCTGACTAAAGAGCTTTATCTTGAGTGTGTGTCACCGTACGTTAATTCCGGGTAGAATGGTGAGCTACCCAACCTCCCACTAATAGAAGCACTATTTTTGATCTCTTGAGTGCTAATTTTGTCAATCATGAGGGTGACGTCTATAGATGAAAACCACCTTCTTGTAGTTTGATTTGCAGTTAGCACAAAAAGAAAAAAAAAAGAAAATACAAAAAAAAAAAAAAAAGAAAGAGAAAATACAAAAAGATTTGCATTTAGGTTGTTATTTGTTCAATAAGGCCATGGGGAAGAAAAATCTATAAGGAAGTATCAAGCAATAAGGAAATTGAAGAGAATGAGTTATAAATTGTCGTAGTTCTACAAGTTCAAGAGTTTATCATCGGCGGTTGAAGACCGACGACGAAGACCAAGAAGATGAAGAAGACGAGCCAAAAGGGAAGACGTTTCTATTGGATGTGAGAGTGGTGCTTTCATCATTGCAATCAGATGTGAAGGTGGTAAGTACTCTCATCCTTGCTATAGTGGTTGATTTCCTTTCTTAGAGATCATCGAGAAAAATATTTTTGTTTTCCACGATTTTGTGGAGTCTCAGAAATTATTCGGAAGGTTTCCTTCCCACCATTCAACGTGTGTAGGATTCTCTTCATTCCTACCTCGCACACATGTGAGACCCATAAAAAGCCGTCTTTTTGAGTGCAATTATCATAAAATCCTTTTAAGTGAGGCAGAAGTCGAGGCGAAATGCTTATTGATCTCTCTCAAACACGCGTTCTCTCATTATGGTGTGGTTATTTCTCACTCAACATTTAAGAATGAGAATATGTTCTTTGGTATTTCTAACTTCTTATTACTAGCATGCAGAAACTCTATGTCCTCATAGCTCTTTGGATGCTTGGGAAGCGGAACGCTTTGAAGTAAGAATAGGTTTTGTGGGTACATCTCTGCAAACCCTCACGAGACTATAACTCGTCCACTAGGGACACCTAGGGGTTTAAAGGCCTGTTGCACATGCTAAGTGCAACCGTATCCTCGACGACATAGAGTTGTTGTATTTTAGATAGTTTGCTCGAGGACTAGAAAAAGCCAAGTGTGGGGGAATTTGTTAAGCGCATATTTTGCATACATTTAGTGTCGAATCCATGCTAGTAATTGCTATATATTCTTGTGAATTATTGTATATTACTCTTGTTTTCTATCTTATGTGTTTACTCAGGTGAATCATCCAAAGTCAATGGAATCGGGGTTGAAATGGCTCAAAAGGGGAAAGGACCGAGTTACAGAACTGCCTAGGTTGGGAAACCCCACCGTAGATGCACCGGGTTCAAGAGAATTTTCAGAGTCAGAGTTACGGCGAGGAAAGCAAGCCGTATGCAAATCCAGGGAGCTTACGGTTTGGAAAGCTTTCTCAACCAAACCGTAGGTACAAATTAGAAGATATGAAGGATTTGAACACACCATCTTGTAGAGGACGAAGATACAAAAAGAATGCAAAAAGAATGAGCTTAATCGGACGTCGGATGAAGAAGTTATGGCCAAAATGGTGAAGGAAAACAAAGGAGTAGATTCTGAAGCACCTACGGTTGGGAAACCCAACCGTACGTAAAGTCGGGGAACATTCGGTTGGGAAACCCCACCGTATACAGACATAAAAGGTGCGAATTTGGGCTTCTAAATCAAGGAAAACGCGGTCCCGAAAGGATTCTAAACCATATAATTCGTGGGTATTATATAAGGAGAGCCCCAATACATTAAGAAGACACATCTCATATTATATTTTTTCTTCTTCATTAAAAACCTAGGGTTTACCCCTTTAGGGGGAACCTATTCTTTTTTGTAATCATGAGTTGCTAAACCTTTGTTGATTGAGGATGAATTCAATGTTCTAGCGTGAAGCTCTATTATTATACAAGTTTGTTAGGAGTTTTAATCACATCATCGCTTGTTTTCACTATTTGATCTTTATGAGTAATTATTGGATTGATTTGGAGTGCACGCTAGATTGATTTACTAATTGTTCTATTGCTAGTCTTGGGTTAGGAGATAAGTAATCGTCGAATAATTCATACACAAGTAGAAACTTCAAGACCTTGCAGAGGGATTCTGTGGAGCAATTGCGGGTGAATACAACACCAGCAAGTGGACCTTGAGCTAAGAGTTTAACTACTGGGATCAACCTAATTCACAAAGCCTAAGCGTTCGATCGGATTACACCTTGAGTGAGCTACTACTTGGTGGTTCGGTTGGATAGAATCTGATATTGGAGAGCTTTCGTATCCGTGGTAAAAGGAGTTTTGAGGATAGCACTGAGCTAGCTGCTTTCCTACGGTTGGTGATGAATGGTTCTAACGAAGATAGATAAGTATACTAATCCAGTTATCGCTTGGTAACGGCGAAGGATTCCTTGATCATCTCTTTCTTTTATTCATTATTCTTTCTATTTTACTTTAATAAAACAATCCCCCTTGTCTTTTATTATTTTGCTGAACTAAATAATATATCAATTACACAGCTCTCTGTGGGAACGATCCTTACTACTGCTATATTATTTAATTAATTAGTGGGAAATATCTTGATTAATTTGTTGTGGTTACGACACGCATCATGTTCAAAGTATGCCGACATCGTTACTTTGTAAGTCTTCTTTCATACTTACAACCTTGAAACCGATTTTCCACACTTCCAAACAAGTTTAGAATTGGTTCATATGACTTTCAAGAACTATGTGATTGATTAAGAAACACTCAATCACAAATCATAGGTTGAACGGTTCTAACAAAACAAGTTTCGTTTTTACCTCCATGTGAGTATTGTGCATAGTCACACTAGTTTTCCAAAATTCGTTGACTAGGTACTAGGATAGGTTCCCCACATATATATGGTATCTAACTTATATGTGTTGCACATGTCCATAGGATCGGTTCCCCTTTCTGCTACAAACTTGCTGCACCTCATACAAGGATAGATTCCCCTTTGTGATGTGTTGCACCTCTTCATAGGATCGATTCCCCTTTACCCAGATTCGGTCAAACAAATCACAAACTCGATCATACCATCTCAGGTGATTACTTATGATCGGTTTCACTAATAAAAGTCATACCAATACATAAGTCAGGCCTTTGTGAATAGTTTTACCAAGAACACAGACAAGTCGTGAGCGGTTATACTCAATCACACATATTGGATGTTCACAAGATATGCAATGAATAACAATCTCAATAACTCTTGGCGATTTCCTTTTCGATTCATAAACAAGTTTATGAACTTACTTCCTCAAACACATGTAAAACATTGTTTCCTAGGATGAAATCCTTACCTCATACCCATACATAATCACAATAGCATCTAAAAGATTATGTCGATGTCTTATCTATAAAGTTTAATGGTTAAGAAATAAACTTCATATTGTATTCCTTAATACTGTGTCTATCTATAGTGTTCATGCTTCGCAGTTTCGTTTTCAATATGCACGACTTGAAAGATACGTTAGGGAATGAAACAGTTCAATTCAAATATCACTAACCTCAAGTGGAAGGATGATGTTGTCATTGTAGCTTCTTACTTCTTCACTTCTTTAAGTCTTCGCAATACTTGTAATGTCTCATATCCTAATACTTTCAAGCTAACCTATACGAAGTTGACTCTAGTACATAATCAAGCGACTCTTAAAATGAGTTTTTGATTCACTAAAATGTGACAACTAAACTTGACATACCAACGCTTGGTGGGTTCAACCGAGCTATGCTCTAACAAAAACCATACCCAAAATCCTCCGTTATTTCATGTGTATGTTTCTTCAGCTCACAATCACGCTTCAACTTGTAACTTACGCTCCCAAAACATGTCCAACTTTTTGCAGCCATACACAACTTCCAGAAAGAACTCAGAAAATTCCAAGAATATGTCCAACTTTGTTTCCTTCAAATCCTGTTATCCATCCTAGTTTTATCGAATCCAACCACCACACCATCTTTGTTTAGCCCTAATAAGTCAAACCCAATCAAATTCGGGATTGAATCTCTCCCAAACACTCCCAGAATCCAACCCTAGTTCTGCCCAAGTTTTTCCACCAATTTTATGAATTCAAATGTTGAAGATGATGGTCTCCCCCTATCATGTGCATGTGCCCCTTTATCATATTCTGGGGTGCCCATAGTTATTTGAGGGGTATATTTGGTAAAATTTATCGGTGCCTTTAACAATTCTACTGGGTTCCTTTAACACTTTTTGGGGGTGCATTTAGTAATTTTCTCTGGGGACGCAAATATCTCTTTTCGAGCAAATTTTTCCATAAGAGTTTATTTTTCCAAAAACACTTACAAATACACAAAATAACAAAACAAGTACAAAAATAGGTACTAAAAAATTAGACAATTGAGATCAAATCAGACACAGAAAGGTATCTATCAAGAGGGGCACCTAGGTAGGAGTCTTTTAGATTAGTTTATTTATTTGTTTTTACTTTAAGCAGTTTGGACATCATTATTTAGTGTTTTAGATGAACCTTTATACTGAAAAAAAATCCCTAACTTGTCAAAGTTTATTAGTTGAACTAATGCTTTGCTGAAATTTTTTATTATGGTGGTTACCAGCAAAGAATGGATGAAGAGACTAAAACTTATCTATCACTCAGAAGTCTACTCAATTCTATCTACATAATGAGACTAAGTCTATATAGACTTAATTTGTGTTGTACACAATTGAAATTTCAAGTCGAGTTTATCTCGTTTATATAATTCTCGAAATGCGAGTTTAAAGCTTAGAATGCTTCATCATCTACTTGGAAAATTTAGTTGTAAGCAAAAACTAAATATTAAGTCAAGATTACCATATGAAAATTACCTTGAACATCTTACATGATTTGTGTGAGACAATCATTTGATGTTAACTCGGGATGTTTCGTATTGATCAAATAATCATTTGAAAATTACTTGAAGCTAGTGGTATGTGTAATATTACCATTGTCGTTCTTCTAAGGATGTTTCAAATCAATGAACGTGAGTTTTAGAACTACTACCAATGTATGGTTACAATACAATATGCATACTTGAAGTACTAGTTCGGGTCCAAAACTCTTGTTTGAGAACGAGTTTATCTGTGATGGGTCCGAAACTGTGGTTTGTGAACGGAAAAACTAGGCAAGGTCCGGAACGGTAGCTCGCGAAATCAGTTTGCAAACTCAGTGGTTAGGTTCTAAAATCGGCAAGTATGACAACTTGTTCAAATACTTTGTATGCTAACTATTTTCTATACTCATGAACTCAGGTTCATTTGCGAACTCTGTTTGCGGGATGAAGTCCCCGATTCTTGATGCTTTAAGGTATGAGAACACGGTTTGCAAACCGTGGCATTATGTTCATGAATTGGTTCATGTAAAAGTACTTTGTACACTTACAAACCAAGCCGAATATTTTTCAAATGCTTCATGAATATTTCTATGAGATATTCAACATTTGTAAAACTCTTTTACATTTAGATACATTTGGTTATTTATCATGACTGGTTGATTATCAGATTGAGTCTAGAAGTGTTAGATGAATATAGCTAAGATAAAAGTTTTTATATCGTTAACTTCGGTTAACTATTACTGGGCCAACTTGTTATACACGTTTAGGTGCGGTTCATCCATATTTGAATATAAGTATATTTAATTTGTGTGTATCAAGCTAAACCATCTAACAATGGAGATTGATTGCTTATTTTCTAAGCAAATTTAGCTTGAATCTTAAATCGGGAGTTCATCTAACAGTGAATATTAATTTATTTGTTACTAAGTGTTGATGGTGGATTTTTGACAAAGGCTAAAATCGTAAAATCATAACCTTGCATACTCCCTGATCCAAAGTAATTAGGCAGTATAGAGACCCATGTCTCTCTTTTAAGCATGAAAGCTCATGCCACGATGATCTCTGACTGAGTGTATTTCCTCTCAGATCATCCATAAGAACCTATGACTGAGTGTATTTCCTCTCAGAGCATACATTAATATGCAGTCTCTCAATTGAAACCACGGCATATTTCATCAATACTGAGCAATTTCAGTAATAACTTTTATATAGAATCGAAAACGATTGGATGACTCAGACTGCCTTGCCTCCTAGTATAGAGCGATAACGTCTTCGGGATGTAACAATGTTTCCCGACTATACAAAATAAATATGACGCTCAACTAGCTCATATCGCTCAATTATCGAATAACCATAATGCTCCTAGAGAACTTGCATGTTAGTATAGATCCATCAATTAATCAATTAATCAATTAATTATTTCTAGTCGCAAGATTCATCAATTGAATTCCTAGAAAGAATTCTACGTTAATCATAATATTTCGTTACTTCAATCCATGGCTTTTCTCAGTAGAATCCCATGGGTTAGTAATAAATATTCAACGTACGGGCATCTGGGCCACCACCGAGTAATCCCAGAGAAAATGGTACAAGTGTACTCAACAATAATGCACGAACGAGCACCCAAATGCACGAACGAGGAAACCTATGCAAAATAGGGAAGAAAAAAAATAAAATAAAATACTAGTAATAAAGAGGCGCCTAGGGGAACGGGTCCACCGGCCGTACGGTCAGACGTCTCTCCCATTTATTTTATTATTTTTCCTAATCTCATGAAACCTCCTTCGTTCGAGCAAACCCCTGCTCGAGCGAAACTCCTAATTTCTCCATATTTCCTCACACGATGAAAATAATATAAAATAAGGAAAGGTGTCACCGGACCGAGCCTAGTAGCCGAACGGCCCATGCCCTAGCCGTGGCTGGTCCCACACTTCTCTAATTCCTTATTTTATTATTTCTTCCTTCATCTCATGATACTCATTCGTTTGAGCAAAAACCTGGGCTTTTACATATTTTCTCAAATATTGCTCAAACTAGCAAAAAGCCAAAAAGTCAAATGGTCACGTGATCGACTAGGCTCCTCACGTAAATATTAAAATATCAATCGCACGAGCAATGCCCTACTTTCTCATTCAAGCAAAATTGAGAGTTTCAGTCAACATAAAATTCTTCTGAAAATCCAAGATATTGCTCGAACACACGTTAGAAAATATCAAAATTTTCAGAATTGAGACACGAGCAACATAGTGACACGGGCATACCACCTTAATCGACCAAGGTCGGCCCTTTGGCTTACAAGGAGCCGGTCCCACACATTTTCATAATTTGACCTAATTTGTTCATATTTGGTTCAAACTCTTTCCAAATAATTTGAAATTTCATCAAACGACTATCAGTTAGTCCCAAGCCACCAAGTGTCGGTCCCATGCCCTCTTGGTTGGTCCCTCACCTCTCCATAATTAGGTTTTATTACCTAATTCTCAAACGAGCATTATTTTAATAATGATTAAACCAGCATTTAATCATTCTTTCACCAACTGGTCTGCAAAGGACTTTGATGCTCTCTCATCCGAGCATCTGGGCGCTACATGGTAAGCACATCATCCCATGTAGTCGGTCCCTCTCTCACTCATTGGTTGATTTTTAGTAAATCAACAACTGATCAGCAATCGATCAAAATTAGGATTTCAAACCAAATGCTCTGTAAAACATAATTTTGAACAGGTTTCGTATAACCACTATTTTTATGTTGATCAAGCAGTGAACATTTTATGATAAAATTTGGTCCAACTGCCAATATTTTATTTTGGTCGTGCTACCAATAATCATCAAACGAGCAATATTTGCTCAGTCTATCAATATTGATTCAACTATCAATGCTTGATAATTCCTTAAACGAGCAATACTTACTCATGTGAGCAATATTTGCTCACACTCTCAATATTGATTCAACTATCAATATTCAATTCTTCAAACGAGCAATATTTTTTCGGAATATCAATATTCAATTTTTTAAACGAGCAATATTTGCTCAGACTGTCAATATTGATTCTCAATATTCGTTAATTCATCATACGAGCAATATTTGCTCAGACTGTCAATATTTATCACGTTGATTCAATTATCAACATTCATTCGAGAACTATACATCTGTCCCAGCAGATCATGGTCAATTCATGAGTCATGGAGCATTCTCCCATCATGCTCGACTCAACAATATTAAGACTCATCGTCTAGTCAAGTCAACAACTAACTAAATACACGCCGCTGCGGTAGATTCCACATTCATGCGACATCAATCACGTCACATGGGGGATATTAATGGGGTTTTGGTTTGGTGGCCTACGACACGTGTGTTCATCCACGATGAGATATGTGAGTAATTCGTGAAAGCGGTTGAGGAAGTTGACAAAGTAGTGGGTGGACGATCAACCCGGTCTCCATTTACGACATGGAATTGGTTAAACCACGATCTCCCACTTTCCTACTCTTTCACTAAAAAGAACCGTCACACTTACTGAAGATCAATGTGTCCACGTTCTAGCAGTATAAATAAGTTCTCAGAATTCATGATTGAAGGACGACATAGATAAGGGAGTTATCACAAGAATTCTCATATGAACAATCATTCTCAACACAGCAGAATTCAAACTTATTCGAACCCAACAGTTCATTAATTTGCAGAAACCTAAACACATTCACAATCCTTTGATTATCATTGATCTCACACATACTTCTCAGCTTCCATCCTACAGACCGACCCATCCTCTCTTGTGACCGAATTTACTCTGGAAAATATTTATTGTCCTTATTTAGGCCGGAGTCCTACATATTGATCTCTAGAACTCAAAGCACTCCCGTGAAGTGCATCTGTTTGCAAAAAAGTTAAAGCAATTTACTCGATTGAGGAGTCTTCATCCGCACGGTTGTCTCTTCATTTCTTGAAAAACCAGTAAATCTTTTTCTCCCATCAACACTAAGCTATCTTAGCTTTGATTGTGAGCAAACCTGATTTGAAATACCATATAAGGAGAAGCTCTAGCATTTGGGAAACCTAATCCCGACATTTATATATTAGAGATAAAGCTCTTTAATATCTTTCTTGATTGAGTTTCATTAGTTGATACTCTCAGAATTATATTGGAGTTTAGTCCATACATATTGCTGAACGAAAAAGTTGGGTGTGGTTGTTGTACCCCCTACGTTTTCACGCTTTGACTAACATGTCTAAGACCCAAACGCTATAATAGACAAACTTACGACCTAAATACTAAAAGGTACCAAAATCTACGAACCAAAAACTGATTAGCTCATGAAATAAATCGTTTTCTCTTTGTATCTTCAACCCTGCTGACTAGTGTTGCACTCACAATGATCGATGTATTTGCTATATAAAGGTACAACCTCTCATGTGGAACTAGGGAAGTAAGAACTGCAGTTGATGATGGATAAGTTTTTTCCTGAGCAAAATCTAACTGAAATTCGGTATCCTATTCAAATCTTGATTTTTTTTGAGTAGATTGTAGAAAGACATGAACTTGTCTGATAATCTGGAGATAAATCTATTTAATGCAGCTATCTTCCCAGTTTACTTATGGATATCTTTTTTGCCAGTAGGAAATCGTATGTCATGTATGGCTCTGGTTTTCAAAGAATCTGTTCTATCACATTTCTTGTTGCTATGAAGCCCAAAATTTTTCCAATTTGAACTCCAAAGGTGGATGGATTGACTTTCATTCTATATAATGTCTTAAGACAAAGAATTTTTTAGCGGATATTGCAAATGGTCAGTTTCCTTCAAACTTTTGACAACCATGTCGTCCACATAACACTCCATAGTGCTTCCAACTATATTTAAATTTGAATATCTTATTAACCATCATCTGATAGGTGCATCCTGCATTTTTCAGACGGAATGACATAGCCTTGAAACAACATAACCCTTTATCAGTGATAAATACAGTATGTTCCAAATCTATTGGTTGTGGTGAGAATATCCATCCATGAAAGATAGACGTCTGTAGCCTGTAATAGCTTCAACCCGCGTATGACCGATGTCAGGTGCCCATGGGCTCTTCAGACCCAAATGTAACACAATAGGCGACATGCCATCACATATTTTGTTCATCCTTAGATTTGGTGTGGAAACATGGATGGAGGCCTAAATTTGCAAAGTGGAAAAAATACGGGCCTATGGTTGTCTGTTATGAGCCTATGGCCTATGGCCAGCGTGTGAAGTTATGGGCTCAGGATGAAGCACAAGCCTCATCAGTTAAAGTCTCTTATTGTCTTTAAATTCATATAGTTTGGTTTTTTAGGAAACTCTTGTTTTAAGTAGTAGATTAGGGAAATACTAATCCAACGACTATGTACGCCTAATTCGGATTGGGTGTTGGAACTATTAATAACCAATCATTTTTGTAAGAAGAACTTAAGAAATTGATTAAGGAAATCTTGAGGCTCATCCCTGTGGAAGAGTAGGTTACTGTTATGAATTTTCTTCAGTAATTGTTCTTGGTTCATAACATTTGGTATCAGTCTTAAATCATGTGTACCTGAATCATGACGGGAGCTGAGAAAACACCAACAATAAAGGATATTGCTATCCAACAGAAGCTTGATAGTGATCGAATTTCATTCTTGGAGAAAGAGGTTAAGGAGCTTAACAACAAAATGGGTTCAGTTCAATCTTCACTTGAACAAATACTAGCTCGTCTTACCGTTATAGCTGCTTCAAATCCATATTTTGCAGCCGAATCAGATCCACAGTCATCTAATCAGCGTAATCCTTTTGATGAGGGATTTCATCTAACTCCAGATACTCTTATGGGTCAACCCAAAATCGATTTCCCTAGATTCGATGGTACCAATCCGAGAGGATGGGTTAGAAAGTGTGACCGTTATTTTCTTCTTAATTCTATGGATCCATTGAAACGGGTAGATTTAGCTTCCATCCATATGGATGGTAAAGCAGACGCTTGGTTCTTAGATTATGTTGAGGGAAAACCTTTTATTGATTGGGAAATTTTTGCTAGGGATATATGTTGTCGTTTTGAAGATGTTGCTTATGATAATTATGTTGTTAGTTTTAATAAGCTTGCTCAGACTACCACTGTGGAAGAATATTATGAACGATATGAGTCACTTAAAGCTATAATGAAATCCAGAAATAAGAATCTTTCTGACGATTACTTTACTATGAGTTTTATAAGTGGGCTGAAAGAAGAAATTAGAAATCTTGTTCAAATGTTCAAGCCAACTAGTGACACTGATGCATTCTACTTAGCTAGGATCCAGCAATCCTTTGTGGATAACTATGCAAAAAAGTATAAGCAGTTTCCCAGACAATTTCATCCAGCAACTAGCTCTTTTTCACCCTCCAACACCTTTAAACCAAACTCTTCCACCTCTTACCAATCTATCCAAATCCTCTTTTTTCCGATAAACCCATTATCACCCATCCACCAACTCCAACTAAACCTGAGCCACCAATACCACCAATAAAAAGCTTACCCCTACACAAATGCAAGCTAGACGTGACAAGGGCTTATGTTACAACTTTGATGCTTTTTACAGACCAGGTCACCGTTGCAAAACCCAACAATTATTCATGCTTGTAGCCTCTGATGAGGATGTTTCATCTCCACCGTTGGAGGAATCGGAAGAAGAAGAAGTTTCACCTACAACCTCGTGGGAAACCACCATGGAGATTTTCTTCATGCCTTAACAGATATTAGTCGCTCGTAATACTATTAGAGTTCCTGTGTAAACTCCATAACCAAGAGATTTTGGTCCTCGTCGACACCTGGTAGTACACACATAGCTTGTGGATTCTTCCTTGGCTATAAACTTAAATCTACACATTGCTCGCACTGGTCACATGCTGGTTACATTTGCCAATGGGGATACAACTGTTAGTAAGGGTATGTGTGCAGAGCTCCAATGGTCTATGCAAGGTTATTCCTTCTCTGGGGACTTAAGAGTTCTTCCTTTGGGTGGTTGTGATATGGTTCTGGGAGTGGATTGGCTGAGACAATTTGGAGATGTACTTTTTAATCTGGCTGAACTTAAGATATATTTTATACACCAAGGGAGACAAATTACACTCCAAGGTAGTTCTTCTACTCCTTCTTGCAAAGCATGATCAGTGGGGAGTCATTCTTGAAGTTTCTCAAGAACAATACACCAGCAATTATTGGTCAATTTTTTCATTATCAAAGAGTCTCCTGTTTCCCATGTACCCCCTGAAATTTCTTCCTTACTAGAAACATTCCAAGATGTCTTTGATGCTCCTTCCACCCTACCATCCCCTAGAGATTTAGACCATAAAATACCCTTGAAACCCAACTCCATTCCATCATCTCAAAGACCTTACAGGTGCCCCTATGTTCAAAAGGCTGTGGTAGAAAAACTTGTCCAAGAAATGTTAGATGCTGGAATTATTCAAGATGCCACAGTCCATTTGCCGCACCCATATTGTTAGTCAAGAAGAAGGCTCTTGGAGATTTTGTGTGGATTATAGGAAGTTGAATGAGATGACTATTAAGGACAAGTTTCCCATACTACTTATTGAGGAACTACTTGATGAGTTAAATGGAGCTGTTTTCTTCACTAAACTTGACTTAAGAGCAGGATACCATCAAATCAGGATGCACTTGGAGGACATTTACAAAACGGCCTTCAAGACCCACCATGGCCATTATGAGTTTAAAGTAATGCCCTTTGGGCTTACTAATGCCCCTGCCACATTCCAAGCTGTTATGAACAAAGTTTTCAAACCATTTCTGAGGAAATTTGTGCTGGTATTTTTGATGACATCTTGATTTATAGTCATTCCTTGGAGGAGCACAAGATCCATCTTTCCCAGGTGCTTACCCTTCTCAGATAGAATTCTCTCTCTGCAAACCTTAAGAAATGTTGTTTTGCACAGCCTCAACTAGCTTATTTGGGCCACCTTATCACTTCTGCTGGAGTTGCTGCTGATCCAGATAAGATTTGTGCAATGCAAAATTGGCCACAGCCCACCAACCTGAAGCAACTCAGAGGTTTCTTGGGCCTCACTGGCTACTACAGAAGGTTTATTAAAGGCTATGGCACCATCAGCAAACCACTCACAGATATGCTCAAGAAGGATGCCTTTCAGTGGTCCTCAACTGCCTTCCAAGCCTTTTTGGAGCTCAAATCTGCAATGACTACAACACCAGTTTTAGCTATGCCCAACTTTTCTATTCCATTTGTGCTGGAGACAGATGCTTGCTCTAGAGGAGTGGGTGCCATTTTGATGCAATTAGGTAAACCCATTGCTTTCTTTAGTAAGTCACTTGTCCCTAAAGCTCTAGCACTTTCCACCTATGAGAAGGAACTTCTAGCCATAGTGATGGCTGTACAAAATGGAAGCATTATCTTTCTCATGCTCGCCCATTATTAATACCGACCACCAAAGCTTGAAATTTTTCATGGAGCAAAGAATGACATCCGTTTTTACAACAAAAGTGGTTGATGAAACTAATGGGTTTAGATTATGTGATCAACTACAAGAAGGAAAGGATAATACATCTGCCGATGCCTTATCCAGATTACCACCACTTCGGCATGCTCCTCCATCTCTCGTTTTCACAACCTCTTTGGGCTCAGGGATATACCAGTGAGTTATGAGAATGACTCAACCGTCCAACATGATTCTAGCTCAATGTTGATTAACCCCGCAGTAAATATTTTTCTCTCTTTGGTGGCATTCTAAGGTACAATTCAAGACTCAGGGCTCTGGGGAAGCATATGAGGGCTTCAATAATGCAATCAGTTCATGCATCTTCTGTGGGTGGACATTCTGGTATGTGGGGTACTTACACTGAGCTAAGGCATATTTTTATTGGCCCAAAATGAAACAGATATCATTCAAATGGTTGCCACCTGTGATGTGTGCCAATGCAACATACCTGAGCATACTGCTTCTCGCCTGGTCTTCTGCAACCCTCGCTTATACCCGACACCGCTGGGCAGCATATTTACATGGACTTCATTGAAGGGATGCCTCTCTCCAATAAAAAGTCTCATATCGGTGGTTGTGGACATACTAACTAAATATAGTCACTTTCTTGCTCTTAGTCACCCATACACTGCTCTGACAGTTGCTAAAGAATTCCTTCATCACATATTCAAACTACATGGGTTACCAGTATCTATAGTGTCTGACAGAGATAAAAATTTATCGTCACTTTTGGCAGGAATTGTTCCGATCACTGGGTACCGCATTGAACCTGAGTACTGCATATCATCCACAGTCTGATGGACAGACATAAAGGACCAATGCATGTTTAGAACAATACCTCAGATGTATGACAGGTAATAACCCTAAACTGTGGGCTAACTGGTTGGCCTTGGCTGAATGGTGGTTTAACACCAACTATCACACTAGCTTGAAGATGTCACCATTTCAAGCATTGTATGGCTACACACACCCTCATCTGGTCTTTCCTACCCATATAACTACTTCTGTAGCTTCTGTTCAAGAGTATTTACAAGAGAGGGACCATATGTTGCAACTTCTCAAGGAAGACTTAGCTACATCCCAAGATCGAATGAAGTACTTTGCTGATAAAAACAGAAGTGACATATCCTTTGAGGTAGGTGACTTGGTTTTCTTAAAGCTCCAACCTTATAGACAGTCCTCTGTAGCTTTGAGAAAGAACTTCAAACTCTCTTCCAAGTATTATGGTCCTTTTGAGGTGCTACAAAAAATTGGGAATGTGGCTTACAAACTGAAGCTTCAGTTGGATCCCGCATACACCCAAATGTTCCATGTATCACGCTTGAAGAAGAAGATTGGGATGCATCTCCCCGTTACTCCTTCCTTTCCTTGGTGGATACTGCTCTTTCATTGTCTCACCCATTGAAGTGTTAGATTCCGTAATGACTCTCGAGCTCGGTGCCACCATTCCTCAACTCTTATCCACCGGTCTAACTCCACACCGTAAGAAGCAACATGGGAAGACACTTCGCATATCCAAGCTCAGTTTCAAACTTCATCCTTGAGGACAAGGATGCTTAAATGAGGAAGGTATTGTTATGAGCCTATGGCCGGCGTGTGAAGTTATGGGCTCAGGATGAAGCACAAGCCTCATCAGTTAAAGTCTCTTATTGTCTTTAAATTCAGATAGTTTGGTTTTTTAGGAAACTCTTGTTTTAAGTAGTAGATTAGGGTAACAATTAATCCAACCCAACGGCTATGTAAGCCTGATGGATTGGGTGTTGGAACTATTAATAACCAATCATTTTTGTAAGAAGAACTTAAGAAATTGATTAAGGAAATCTTGAGGCTCATCCTGTGGGAAGAGTAGGTTGTCGTTATGAATTTTCTTCAGTAATTTTTCTTGGTTCATAACATTGTCTTTCGGGCTGAAGAGGAGGCCTATATATCTCTCCCCCTTTTAAGAGCAACAAGGAAATTCGTTAACCAAGTTTCAACGTCCGCACATTAAATCGTGAGCCGTTAGTTTACAATCAATTTCATCGCTAGATCTTTCTTCTCTTTGTCTCTCTCTGTGAGATTAAAGAGTTCTTCTCCCCTCTTTTTTTCTCATCTCTCATCTCTCTTCTCACTATTCTTTCATTAATTCAAGTATGATTTTCATTGATTTCATCTTCTCCCATTTTCTCCCCAAGCTTATTCTAGGGAAGCAACAAATCGGCCTTATGATTTTGGTCACCTCCCAAACCGGTTCAGGATGGTTTCATCACTATCCGATTAGTTGATGATTTCATCACTATCCGATTTGTTGATGATTTTGGAAAGTTAAATTGCTTCATTTTCTTTTAGATATAGTTTTCTCCTACCACCCCAAAATTCGGACACTAAGAATAGTTTGACTGTGTAACAAAGATTTGTGCACATAACATGTTTGATGAAATTCCTCTGTAAGTGCTCTTTCCTTTCCACCTAGGTTTGAGAGTGTAGAAGTCCGAAAATACAAAAGATATGGAAAAGACTGTTGATTGCGGACGTGCAAAGCACGTGCACTCAGACTTGTGTTTATAATCCAAATAAGAATTACGAATGAGCATTCCCTGTCAAACGTGAAGATAAAAAACCATTTTCGCTTCTCTCACCCAAAACATAATCCCTTTTGAGCACTTCCCAGAACCCCCATTTTCCAATTGTTTCTTCCTCAAAACCTTAAAAAATTCTTGAATCAAATTGCTGTTTCTCTGTACGAAGATTTCAAGAATTTCAACAATCTCCCATTTTCCAATTGTTTCCATTTCCTCAAAACCCTAATAAAATTTCTTAAACAAGTTGCTGTTTTCTCGATACGAAGAAGATTAATAAGGATTTCATCATGGATCCTTTCAAAGAACTACCACTCGAAATTGCATTAAAGATATTGACTCGTGTACCAGTTGAATCGGTCCTCCATTGTAAATCAATCTGCAGAAATTGGAGAAAGATTGTTGATATTCATTTTAATGATCGTTTCAAGAAACTACCATACGAGACTCGATTAGATATTTTAAGTCGTCTACCAGGTGACACGGTGCTTGATTGTAAATCTATCTGCAGAAATTGGAGAAAGATCGTTGGTGTTGTTTCTAAAGATCCAGAATTCATTCGGATGCATCTCAATCATCCATCTGCCGCTGAGGATTCTTGTAAGTTGGGATTTCTTGCTTTATCTGAGAGAGGATATCACTATTTTGAATATAACGATGATCAGAATCAGGAGTTAACCAAACCAATTAAGAAAGTTAGAAAGATTAATTCCAAACCATTTGGGGTACTAACATTGTTGGTTCTTGTAATGGTTTAGTCTTTCTTTGTCCTGGTTTTATATGGAACCCTTTGACTAAAGAGTATGTGGAGCTTCCAGATATTGGGAATCATATAGACATGTGTGATGATTATGATGAGTATATGAATTGTCATATGGATTTGGTTACGTTCCATCTACAGATGAATACAAAGTTGTAGCAACCTATGTGTCAGAGTCCAAGTATGTACAAGTTTATATATACACAGTAGGCAGTGGGAATGGATGGAGAAACCTTGGAAAATTCAATTCTGAATTCAGCCCTATGCGTGATGTTGTACTTGGACATGGTAAGTTTGCCAATGGAGCTATCTATTGGATTGGTAGGGGAGGTAGATAAGATCGTGACTTTCGATTTGACTGAGGAAAAGTTCTGCCAACATATTGCACCACCTCCTTTAAAACCAGGCTGGAAATTGCTTGATTATATAATAGGGGTTCTGGATGGGTTTCTGTATATTCCTATGTATGACCAAGGAGAAGACCGTTTTGGCATATGGCTATTAAAAGAGAAGAATGATAACCACGGAAAGAAAGAGGGTGACAAACATCAGTCATTTGAATGGAGTAAAGAGTTTAGGGTCAATGATTACTATTCATTCGCCGTTACGAAGAGTGGCAGTGTTTTAACTTACCCTGAAAATGATTACTATGTCAACCTTTACGACACAAAAGCTTCAACCTCGGGAAATGCTTGTAGATTTTGATGAAGTGGTTCTTCAAGTATTCCCTCACAGGAACACCTTCGTATCATTGAAAGAATTAGGGGAAGAAGATACGGAAACAATATCTGAAGCCAGCTAAGGAGGCAGAAAGCTGTGGTTCGCCTTTCAAGCAGCTACAGGAGGATGTTAACCCTGAATACATACTTTTAAACTGGTAATCTTCATTGAGTTTTGGCAGTTATATTCAAATGATTCTGACATTCTGTAGACTTATGAGTTTCATTGACAAGCAACCTTGTTGTAGACCTCAAAATTATTGACATTGTGTTAGTGAGTACATATGGATTTTCTTTTATTCTGTCTTTATATCTGATCCAACTTTATGGGAGTGTTTTCTGTTTTGGGTTAGACTGTATTGCTTCGTGAATTGTCCATTTTGTTAGTGACTCAACCTTATTTCCATGGGTTTAATGTACGCTGTGCTGAGTTATTTAAGCATATGCAGGAAAAATAATAAATTTGAATAGGAAACTGCACTGAAGTTTGTCCTCAACTGTCAATAAATGTCACTAGAACAGTTAGTCAATTAGGTACACTCTCTGCGATAACTAGCATGATTTACGTTTCCTTTGTGTCATAAGCAGCAACCAGCCTAATTCTTATCGTCAACAAGTTATTTTTCATCTTTATGTGAAGGATCAATGAGCAAATTTCCTTTCAGTCTACAACCAGGATTCAGAACAATGATTCTGTTGGCAAGGATAACTTTGGCATTATACTTTAAAACTGGTAATCTTCATCGAGTTTTGGCAGACTTATGAGTTCCATTAACAAGCAACCTTTTGTGTGAACCTCAATGTTTTTGACATTATGAGTGAGTAATATGTATATATATATATATATAGATTCTTTTTATTCTGTTTTATATCATCCTATCCAATTATAAGGGGAGTGATGTACACTGTAGTGCCCTCTTCAGTTTATGCATGGGGGTGAAACTGCCCTGGAAGTTTGTTTTCATCCGTTATTAAATTTCATAGGAAACAGTTAGTCGGTCAGGCATAGTTCTCTGTGATAACTAACATGGTTTACATTTCCATTCTGTCATTAACTACAACAACCTAATTGTTTACCTTCTACAAGCTACTTTTTCCACCTCCGGTGGAAGGATCAATGAGCCAGTTACCTTACAAAGCTACAACCAGGATTCAGATAAATGATTCCGATGGCAGCTAGGGATTTTGGCATTTTCATTCATATAGATGAGTTTGCACTTGCACTTCAATTATGGTTATTCACACACTTATTGCCTACTTCACATCTGTATCAACCTTCCGTTTTGGTTAACTCTGGTTATTGTCCTGCATATAAATCTATGACACATCTGGTAAAACATCCTTAACTCATAGTGTCATCAGCTGGCCATGCTTTGTTTGTTTGTATCGACGGCCGGCTTCCCAGGTGAAAAAGCTGTTGAAGCTGTCAGAGGAGATACACAATAAGCCTTTCCCTGTCATAAAACCATAGGTCATTATGGCCTTCTATATAGCCTCTGGTACTTCTGGTTTATGTAGTAATGCTGTCAGAGGTGTGTCAGACTTACCATGAAATAGGGAAGACATTCAGAGATTCTAAGTTCACCGGATGATATAATTTTTGATAGTGAATTGGGTGTTGGTGGTGGTTTAGGTGAATTTTTTTTTTTTTTTTTTTTTACAATCTATGTTGATATGAATAAATTTATCTGAGCAACATCAACTGAAAATAGGAGTACTGGTAGAGATATTGAATAGATGTGGATGATTTGTTGAATTACGAGAATTTAGTAATCCTGATTCGGTGAGAGACCGATGAGAGGTAGACATCAGCATAGTATCTCAATGGATAGTTCTACTTTTACTAAACCTGAGTGATCTGTTAATGGGTTGTCGTTTTGAAAGTGGTCATCCTCTTTCAAATGAAGCTAATAAAGCTCCTTCTTCTGATGCTAAGCTTTTCCGAGCTTGCACTTTTTGATCAAAAGCACACCAATTGTATAATTCCTGTTAGTTATTAATGCGTTCCAGTGCTGGGAGAGCTAAAATGAACAGCTTCTACAGCATATTAGCAAGCCTTTGTGGACAGCTGCCTAGGTGGACTAAAAGTAAAAGAGCTTTTTGACTTGTTGACATTTTTCTCTTTCTCTTGCTAAGCTCCAAATTCAGACAGTGTAGTTCATTCTTGGTGATGGTTTTTGATTGTTTGGAATCCTTTGAGGTTGTAAGGCCTCTTCCTATGCCCATGCCAAAACATGATATTTGGCATATATGCACCCACTATGGGTATGCCAAACTGCCAAACTCATATGCCAATATGTTATTTCTGGCATATAGGCATACACGACATGTAGTTTCAAATGAGCGATAGAGTCTTCGTCGCTCAATGGTCAAACAATCGCCGTTAGTATTCAAATCGCAAAAGAATAGTCAAGTTATCGCCGCTAGTTTGATAATCGCTTATCAGATCTTCATCTAACGGCTACAATTTCATTCCTCTATAAATACCTAATTTCAATCCCATTTTAACTCAAACCAGAATTTCTAAATCTCTCTAGAATTTCTCCATCATTGTATGGAGACGTCATTCTGTAAGAATCTAAACAAAGGTGTCGTGTGTTATATCGTCGCACTTATGAACAAGACTTCGAATATGGACATTGTTTCGAGATTTTAAGTTGCTTGCCCAGATATTGTCCAATTTATAAGTGGTAAAAGTTATTTGTCAAGTCCTAAAATTTCTTAGTTGTCCACTTATTTGTCAAGTTATCTTCACTCTTAAAATTCAAGATTGGATTATGAATAAAATTCAAACTTCAAATTCAAATTTCTTAATGTTTTCCCTATTTCCTATCCCCACTTTTCCTATTTCCAATCTCCCATAAATCCTATCCCCAATAATCCTAAGTACCATCCATGTAAAATTTCATATTTCCTAAATATCATCTATTGACTTTTTATTTTTACACCCAATTAAACAAAATAGAAACAAACCACCGTCTTCTCCATCTCCACCGCCGGCCACAATCTCTTCTACTACGTCTCCATGATTCATCACCAAAGAAGGATAAAACTTGGGGTGTGATGTAGGCTAAACATTAAGAATGGTGGATGAGAGAGATTAGGGTATCATATTACTTAAAATAGGTGGAGCACATATTGAGTCAGCGATTTACGATGTACTGATTGGGTTTTGAAGCATCTGTTACTAGTGGGAGCAAATTCTACTATAATGATATCTTTTACGTTAATTTGGATTAGTGTGTTTATGTATATACGTAGGTGCAGTTGGAATTATTACTGCACTTAGATGATCATATATTTATGACTACCCTACTCGTGATCACCTCTAAACTTCGTTCTCAAAATAGATTTTCAATGGAATTAACATAATCCGATTGAATTAAGGTTTAGATATTCTCCTAGTTTTTTTAATAAATTAGATCTTCCATCATAATGGTTTATCGATTAATCGCCGATCACTTCATCTTTGTCTTGACAAATTAAATGACAAAAAATAAAAAATAGATGTACTATATTGATCTAATTTAGAGTTTCTTGCTCGATAGTTTTTGGGTTTTCTTAATGGAAAAGCGGGATCAAGGAAGAAGAAGACAAATAAAAATAATAAAGGTTATGGTCGCAGCAATTTGACTTTTATGGATGGTACATAGGAAAAACTATAATTGAAAAGTAAATTATTTTTAGAAATTGTGAAGGGGATGGGAAATAGGGAAAATGAGGATTGGAAATAGGTAATATAAGACAAAAAACTAGACAAAAAAACTGGACTTTAAAAATAAAAATTTGGGACAATGTTCTTCATCTTGTTAATCTTCTTCATTTCACCAAATTTCCAATTAATGCGCTCATAAACGGAGTCCCCTTTGTTTATCTTCTTCTTGGCTTCAAATTTGTTTTGCCTTGATTTTCCTTTGCCTTTAACCTTTCTTGGCCTCTCTTAGTTGCGGTTTTGACTTGGTTGATATCCAAAACTTGGAGACTTCTTTGCTTCTTACTTATTTCTTTAAATCTATCACATATCTTCTCAACGGCACCTTCAAGTACTACTCCAGAAAAATCAAAGTTGTGTTGTCGAATCAAGTTGGCTTAATTGTGCCATTTGGAGAAAATAGAAGAAATAAATTAGATTGAGAAAAGATAATAATAGATTGAGAAGAAGAGAAATTTTTTGTGTAAAAAATTTGGGGTAAGTGTTGAGTTTGAAAGTTACCTATTTATAGCGATGAAGAAATAGTTGGCGCTTAGAGTGAATAATTTTGTCGATATCATGAATAACGCCAGAGATAAATTGAATATCGACAACGATATTAACTTTATCGCTCGCTAGGAATTCGATCGCTCAGCGGTTTCCCCATAGTGGCGCAAATGGCATGCCACCTGGCATGCCAAACACCAATTTTTTGGCATGTGCATAGGAATAGGCCTAAACCTGCTTCATGATGGCAGCATACTTACCAGCTCATTTTTAAATGTGAACAAGCACAAGCCAGTATCAGCTCAAGCTCATTATGAGCTCATGATGGCAGCATCCTTGGCTGCTCATATCATTATCAGTTTCTATATGTACAGTAGCCAGTAGGTGGAAAAACATGTCAGTTGCGTCTTTCTTGAAGCAAAATTAACTAATCGTTTTTTATAAATTACCAGAGTCAACGTATTCAACTTTTTCAGATTTGTTTTTGTTTCCTTCGTCCAGCTAGATGCCATATACGCAGCTAGAGCTACAATGCTTGAAAAAAGAAACGAAAAGTCGTGCTCTTTCACATTATTATTACATAATCAACAATTCCAGGGTGAAAAAGACATTTAGGTTTTGATACTGTTTAAATAGCTAAAAATTAAAAAGATATTTGTTTAAATGGACAAAAATTAAAAATACAGGATGTGAAACCGGGGCCATCACCATTCATTTTCAAATATTTTTTCTTATTTTTATTTTACACAGATGCATCCAGCTTCATCCTTGCTATTTTTTAAGATAATACAAGATGAATCTAGCCATCCTTGCTATTTTTTTTTTTTGACTATTTCACCTTTTTTTTTTTTTTACTCGTCCATTTGAACCGTGTTTTAATTTTTTTTGGTCAAATGGCCCATTTTCTCTTATTATTAGACCTGCCACCAAAAAAGTGACCTTGTTTCCCTACGTGGGTGATGGAGTCCTGAAATTCGTAAGAATCGGTGGTTTTGTGGGATACAATCTCTCCGTAGGTCTATCACTTCCCAAAAAGTATAGAAAAACTAGTCACGAGAGTTGTTCGTAAAGACCTTCTAGATAGCTGGTTGTTCCGTGTATCTTGGTCATTTTAATGCTTTATGCCCTAGACAATTCACCACATAATTTGTTAAAATCTTATATTGGGATTTCGCATTCCAATAGAAGGGCTTTGCGAAAACGGGTCACTCATTAGTAATTTAAAAAATCCTTTATCTAAAATATCAACAACCTAAAAACTCAATACCATCCCTCACTCCAGAATAAAAGTACCACCGGTGGAGCATACCCTCCCTCCTATTGGTTGGTGTTTAACTCGCGCTTATTGGCTAATTGAGAAACCATTCGTATTCGTCGGATGAAATTTCTAGATATGGTGCGTTGATCTGACAATGTGCGGTGTAGATTAGGTGGATTGTTGGGACACATGCGACGAACGGCCCTCATTATTTAGTAAAATTGCTATATTAATTTTGTGCATTTATTGTGAGAATCCGTAAAAATAAAGAAAACTACTATATTAATTTCGGACATTTATGATTAAAATAAAAAAAAATCAATTCAACATATTTATGGAATAAAATAAAATAATTTATATTTCTTGAATCTTTTATAATTCCATGTATTTATTATAGAAAATCCAGAAAATAAAAAAAAAATACTATATTAATTTCGTACATTTATGACTAAAAAAATAAAAATCAATGCAACAAAAACACTAAGATTTATATTTTTTTAAATCTTTTATAAGGAAAAAAATCTATTGATTTTTAGTATTAATTTTTACTATTAAACCTCTCAAAAAAAAAAAAAATTTGTTAGAAAATAATTAATTTTGGATAGAACATGATTATTTTTAGGGCAAAATCTCTAAATTGGTATTTATACGGTTTGAAAAATCTAAGAGTAATTAATTATTATATTATTGTATTTCCATTGAAAATCTTAGAGGATCTTTAGTATTCAAATAATCTTTACCTGTTTGGGAAAATATCCTCGCTTATGGTAAAAAAACTTTGCATTTGCTTTCTTGAATGGATAAATCGACCGATATTTTTAATTAATAATTATTTTTTAATTAATAATTAATCTGTGTCTTGATTGTACTTTGCTATGCGTACCACCAACCCCCGTGCAGCCTTCAAAGAAGCCACGAACTTTTTGATGATCATTTATTCAAAGATTTGAGACTTTTGATCACTTGGAGACGCAAGTTTTGGGCCTTGCAAGTTGTTTAGCTACTTTACCCATCAAAGATGGTGGCCTTGGCATTTATACTATGGCAGACACTCGCAACTATTGCTACCTTGCCTCCCAGCAGTCGACGGCTTTGGCATAAAAAGTCGATTCTTGGTAGCTTATTTCCCACAAACAAGGTTTCGTTATCGTTATCTCTTCGTAACTTCATCCTGTGCATGTGGTCTTCCTTCCGACTATTGCGTTGATGATACGCCCCCCCTTCTATGCACTCCCCGTCGGCTACTTATTTTGACGCGTTAAGAAGCAAATCCCCACCCAATTTTCTATGTCCCAAGAGATTCTCTCGTTCCGTGGCAATGCACCGGGTTAAGCATGCTCAAGACTATCTTTGGCCGTTCCTATTAGTGGTCCTAATCAATATCTGGATCGAGATGGTTTAGAGTCGTTGTTTGTTATCGCCTTGGTATCCCCCTTGTTCGTCGAAGGTAGCTTATGCTCAAGCCGCAATAGACCTATGGATATTTGTGATAACCCTGGATTCACAATAATAGTCCGGCCGGTCCTACTATAGCCAATCCATAGTTTCACTATATGGATATACAATCCACATAGACATCAAAACGAGTATAGACTAGCATAATGTAGAAAAACAAAGCTGTCCCTTTTATTATATCAATTCAAATCTTGAAAAGAAAGAATTTTCAACTAATACTGAAAATAAAATCTCAATTCGGGGTACCAAGTACCGGTGTCTTCTGGTGGAAAACCTTATTACAAGGAAATAAGGTAAAAAAAAAAAAAAAAAAATGCTAATAAAACCCCGCGAGGAAGAAATCCTACTTCCTCAAAGTGGTCCGCAAAGAACTACTCGAGAAATCCCGACTAAATCACTTATTCAGCCTTGTCACCCGGAAAGTGGAAATTCAACACAAGGTCGAGCCTTGAAAAATGCAAGTTAACTCTTAAACCATCAGTTCAAGCATGGAGTATAGTAACCTTACAAGTATCACAAGAAGTTAACCATCTCAACCCGAAACATTAACATACACAAAGCTCAGTAATACACAAACCTCTAAACATAAGTTTCTTTTGTAAACATACATGTGAAACAACATACAATACAAGTCACTGCCCACCGCGTCACATAAACTGTTTAATACACAGTAGTAACCCTGATCTCGGCAAAAGATAGCTTAGTCTACCTACACTCACTGCCCACCGGTACCAACGATCTATTTAATTACATAGACGCTCCTGTTCTCTTGCCACTGTCAAAACAATACATACCTGCAACAACTGCGCCACACCTTATATTGGAACAATATATAGAGGTGACACTGATCTCGCAATACAACAAAATCCCTTGTCGACAAAGCTGGCAAATCAGAATATACAACACAAGGCATATAGCAAGCAAACCCACAAGCAGTCATAATTGCAACAGCTAACAATTTAGGGTAAAAGGTGATGATACACTTATCCGATTTTCATGAAATTTAAACTGGAAACTCATATGAACCTAAGATACAACATACTAAATTTTCAGGAATTTCTAACGGTTAGAAACTTCAGAATCTGGTATCCCTCGGACCTGTTTCTCACATGGTTTACTGCACACACAACTATAACAAGCAGGGGCTTTCGGGTACCTAATGGTGTCTAAACATTGTGAAATTTCTACAGAACGACAACAACAACAAGTAGGATATGTGGATAAAATACTAGCAAAATCCAACTAGTAGATAAGTCAAGGCAAGAGTTCAAGCAGTACTACCCGTTTCTGAAATCTGCAGAAACGCAGTTGGAAAAATCCAATCGATTCAGAGCCTTACCAGTGTCCGATTGTCTTCAAACTTTAACTGAGTATACATGAGATACTAAAACACATCATATCCAAAATTCAGCCCTAACCAACGGTGAGAAATCTATTAACAGTCCGATTGATTCCTGCTACGTTTTATGCAATACAGGGTTTCAAGGTCTGATTTTTTTTTTTTTTTTTTTTTTTTATGATTTACCCTAAGAACAACTATGAACAAATCATGATAATTGAAAAGCTCAAATAACCAAAATTAAGCTGATAGAGCAAGAATCAACTTGCCTTCACAAAGAGGATGAAATCAGAATCAAAGCAATCGAGAAAGACAATCAAAATCAACGCCGCAGACCCAGTTTTTGTTTCACCTGGACGTTCCCTGTTCACAATTTCTAATCGGTCTGAGATGTTTTTGTGAATCTAGGTTTATAATATTTCCTTAAAACCTATCTTAGCATCTTATAACCCCAGACTATATTTTACGCTAAGGGACGCCTAACTAAAAAAAAAACAAACTATTTGTCTTATACTCTTAACACACACACACCTACAGAATTTAACCTGCAAAAATTGTGTTGGGTGTTACAATATTTTTGGTGACCACGCTCTTCATTGCGCCAAGGACGTTGGGATCAAGTTTCGGCATGACCTTGTACGTGACATTATTGCTGATATATGTTACAAAGCTCGGTGTGCCTGCTCGAAAGAAGTCTCCTTGGTTTTCGCCTCGGATGATAACAAGGATTTGCGCTCTCGACATCCTTGTTCATAGTTGGGAGAATGACCAAGATGTTTATATGGATGTTACAGTGCGTCTCCCCTTTCACTGTGAAGGTGTTCGTGCTTTCATTCCGGCCAAAGCTATTGCGAAGGCTATTTGCGTAAAACGTACCAAATATTTAGATCAATGTGTTTCGATATGGTTATGGACTTGGCGTTCTAGCATTTTCCACGTTGGGAGAGCTTGGAGAGGATATGTTATGTTTTTTTAAGAGGTTGAAGAATTATCTTGTTAGTAATGATGTTAGTAAGGGTGTAGGTAAATTTCTTTTTCATAGACTAGGAGTTGTTATTCAAAAGGGTGTTGGCGCCCAAACTTGTTGCTAGGCTGCACACCTAAAGTATTGTACGAATAATATAATAATTTATTATATTATATTGCAAAAATATAAAGTAAAAATATTTTGTCGATTTGGCTCGGATTCTCTAATTTGAACCGTGTTTATAATGAATACAACTAAAGAAAGAAAGAAAAAATGTCTATTCTTATGCAACAAACAAATGGTAATATTTGGAAAAATAATCCTATTATCCATATCTAATATTTAACTTCCGCGAGAAAATGTGTATTTTTGTTAAAAGTGTTTTACGTTGCAAGTATTTAGCCAACTTTGAAAGTTCTAGATTTGTTACTTAACATAGGTTCTTCAATAATCACGCACATGGTGAATTTATGATTCTTTCTTCTTTTTAATTGTCTTCTGTAATCAAAATATAGCGGCTAACCAAAATTTTAATAAATTTTAAGATATCAATTGATATTATTTCCAAAACCAAATATTTGTTCTACTTTTATAGATTTTTTGAGTTGGGTGATTACCTATATAAGGCATTCGTTAAAAGACAGATTTCATTGTTTACGTATTGCTTTTTCTAGGTTTTTTTTTTTTCTTTCTTTTGTTTCTTGGTTCATGTCTACTCTAATTTCCTTATTTGGTTTGGTTTACAATCAATTGTACAATAACGGTTGTGGCAATGGGAGCGCTCATGAATACCGATATTAGAGGAGACGAAATTAATCTTAATGTTTTTGTCATCTAGGGATTTTCATTGACTAACCTCATATTTCACTTCTTGTTATTGTTCGATGTGCGAGTCAATAGTTGTTGGTTTATATACAAAATCGATAATCATGGCATGACTTTGATGAAGTCAAGGTGGTGATAATAGAATCTGTTACTACCCTTATACGGTCGTATGTATATTTGTTCTCATTGGAGTTGCAGGCATAAACAAATTGGTAATAGGAGAAATTATGGTAATCGTCTTTCCACCATGCAAAGACTTTCGACTTATGATTGCGTTTGGTTTTTTCCTTCTTTCAAATGTCAATGCATGGTTTCTGGGTTGTGCTACAAAAACACATCCATAGTTTCATTCAATTTTTTCCTTCATCAATAAAGGTCTCTCATGTTAAATGTGAACTTGATCAAGGAATTGTTCGAGAAACCGGGAAGACAACATGGGTAATTTTCTATGACGGCTTAAGCCAAATGGTCCACAAACACATCCGCAAAACTCGAACGTAAAACACGACAAGGAGGCAAACAAAAGCTTCGGTAGCTAGGTATGTACTTCTATCAATAGTATCAGATTGTTCTTATTTTTTGATCATTTTAATCATCTTTTTTTCTTTTTTTATGATTTACTTCTTCTTAAAAAGGTGGCAACAATGGTTGTCTGTTGTTTGATTACTTTAGGTATGATGCCGAAGGACCCAATTTTGTAACTTTTGATTTCATACAAAATGGATGTCACTACAAAGTCGTGCCTTCATTGTTAAATGCAACTTCAATTTGTCGATTATGTTTATGGGGTTTTTCTCCTGTAAATTTTACTTGATTGTTCCACATGGAGTGGTTGTTAGGTTGGGTACAATGGATGTATATAGTTGCGGACAAAGAAAATTCTCATCTATCAATTTTTTTTTTTATTTTTTTTTATTAGAAATTTCCAAAAGGAATTGTACCTATTCTTAGAAATTTCCAAAAGGATTTTGGTGTATATAGTTTCAATTTTTGCAATGGAAACAAATTGCTTACATTGTAGACCACCTTTTCAAACACTGCTATAACAGTAGAGTTTATAAACTTTTTGTTTTCAATGCTTCTGCGTATTGGGATGAAATCAACAATGTCCTTTATGCTAGGAAAATCGCATTTAAGATTGCGGTGCTTGCCTGCAATGAAAAGAAATGCACGCATTTAGATGGCATTGGTCATATTTTCTACTAGGTTCTAATGAAGAGCTACTGAAATATAATGCACAAACTAAGTCACATTGGAGGCCCAATACTAGCTGTTACTGGAACTTCAAGCTTATGTCTCATAGCAAATTCGTACTAATTTGGTTCTCGACAATATTATTTTTTTCAAATTCTACCATATTTGCCGCTCAAATGGCGGATTAATGGATGATGATTATACTTCTTCGAATATGAATGTTTTAATTGTGATAGTAATCATATTAATCAGAGTGGTTGGATTTTTGCGCTTTTTTTTCTTCATTTTTACCCATTATAGATCTCTGAAACCCTTTATTAACGATTTTAGTAAGGAAATGGATACATGTACTGGATTCAGTTTTTTGTACGTTGGTTCTAATGGGTTTTCAAAACATGTGGGTGGGTTAGTGGTTCGTCTACTCTTTTATGTTCCCAGTTAACAAACTTTGTATCAACATACTTAATCATATGACCATAGGAAGAGATACCCATTATTTGTCATTTTTCATTGGCCATATGTGTTTCTTTTTCCTTCTATGGTCTGTAGTAATGGCAAACCATTACTTTCAACTCGAAGTTCAATAGTTAACATCATAATCTCTTTATTACGATTTTGTTTGTCATTTTTTGTCGTTTCCTTAATTATCAACCAGATCTTTGAATTCTTATAATTAACCTTTAAGTTAACCTTTAACTTTGTGTTGTAGGGAAATGGGGAAGGCACAATCACAACAACATCCACAAAAATTCATGTTATATGGTCTTAATTTTAGTAGCCTTTTTACTTTTTTCTTTTTAGAAATATTTGCGTTATTTAGAATGTGGATAAATTGTAGGGATGAGCAAAGAACTACCAAGTTATTTACAAACCTTATGTTGGAGCTCAGACTTGAGCTATTAAATCAATTCTTTCAAATTTATTAGGAAATTATACACGCTCATGATAAATTATTTTTAGTTCTCATTTATCATATTTTTTAAAACCTTATGCCTTCTTTGTTCAGGCTAATGCAAAGTTATCAACATTTTCTGGAATAAACAACGACCAAAAGCCGAAATCGAATTGAAACAACAAAGTGTATATCGGAGAGGTTAGTCTCCCTTATATTAGAAAAAACGGGAAATGATAGGTTAGTCTACCTATAGCACCATGAGACTTTTGCAATAGTTGTATGTTTGTTTTCCATAGGACTATAGGAGCAAACCTGCTCTAACATAAAAATATTACTGGTAGCAGGGCCTATTTGATTGCACTTCACTAAGCTTACCTTTTATGAAATAAAAATACGTAAGATTAAACAATATGCCCGATGCTATAAGTAAGTAAATTACAGTTTACAACTACTTTATGGAGTATATACTAAATATATGAAGTTATGTTCTACCTGATTGGTCAGTGTGTCCACCTTCCCTTTGTCAGTTTTTGCATTTATTGGCCAAAGCATAAAATATGTCATGGGAATAGTAAAATTAAGTTGGAGCTGCTTCTAACCAAGGATGAATCTATACAAGACTGTCTCTAACCATACGTTCACAAATGACTATTTTTCTACATTTTCTTTGTAAGTTCGTTGGGTTCAATCTCTTTCCTTACCATAGTTGTTGTTGTTTTTTTTTTTTTTTTGAAGCATGCATATTATATAATTAATTAAATTGTTGTTACGAGGGAATTTGATACCCATAGAGTCACTCACTTTGTTGTCGCTTCTTCTGGTCTACACAAATCAACAACACATGTACATGAAGAATTTTCCATTATTTTTTCCCGTTAACTTTTTTCAGTTATAATTAAACATGTGCCTATTATAACACAACTCAAGGGATATAAAATGTCAAGATAAAAACGGATTAAAACACATATACACTGCCAATATGGATTTGTGTTATCTCAACATCAAGACCTACCACCAAGAAACCAACTTATTTTCTATATATTTAGTGCTTCTCGCTTCTACATTTTTAAGCGAAAGAGACAAAAATATAAAATAAAGAATAAATCGAAAAATGAAATCATCTATAGGTTTAACATAGAATAAATAAAATCTTCATGATGATTGTCAATATTTTATGATGAAATCCTCTTACGAACTTTGATTGTAGTGGCAACGAGTCAAGGATTCACCTCTTGACCATCTTCATCAAAAAGAAAGGAGAGCAATAGTTGGAAAAGAGGAAAAAAGAAAGGTCTCGAGATGTAATTAGAACAAGAGACCTTTGCATAGTTATCAATCTAACGGTTAAAAATATGGAAATTCAAAAACGAAGATAATAGTAAGCAAACCAATATTGTATTGGATTCAAAGGATCTAACAGTTGTGCATTAAAAATGGGAAATCTAACGGCTACTTCCATTTGAGTTTCGATGTAGTCTTCTTTGCACTTAAAAGGAGGAGATAAGTGATGATGAATGTATGGTTTCTTGATTTAGAATATTCGTATTATTCATCCACCAAGTATTGTTGACAAACCTATCTTATACATTGTTAACAAGATTTTATAAATTGTTGCTCCGCTTCCAACCATTGCTTTGTCCTCTGAGTTTTTAATTTGTTTTCTGTTGTTGTGATTATAAATATACTTTTGTTAGTTAAAAAAAAACAAAACAATTTTTTTTTTTTAGAAATTCGTATGAATTTATCTTCTAAATTTCCCAAAATATTTATGCGTACATATTTAACCTAATTTGAAACATCCATGGCATAAAAGAAAAAAACATTGTAATAGAAGTATCTGATTTTTTTGAACGTTGTACTCAAGTACAAGAAGATCTTTCAAGAAACTTGAAGGTGAGGATTATCCAAAGAAAAAAAAAGTGTAAAAGAAGCGCTATCAAGATATTAGATGGCTCCACATAACATTAGAAGAATATAATAAACAAATTGCTAAAGACCGATATATAATAATGAAAGTCCAAGTCAACTAACAACTACAAGAGAAGAAATTTTAATCATTTGGGATGGTGTTCAGAGTCTATTCATTAAATTTTTATTTATTTTGATAGGGTTTTGTGCTTTTGCTTTTTGTATATTTCTTTTGCATTACTCGCGTTAGGGTGTCTGGCGGCGAGGAAGCCAAAAAGGCCTCAAACATGCAGTTAGAAAACATGCTTAATTTCTGAAAAAAGATATATAAGTGCATTTTCTTGATTACATCTTCATTGACGGGAAGCACTTCATATGCTTTGTATTATATAATGTTGACAATCTATTTTATATTAATATCGTACATTTTTTATTTAACTACGGGGTGTTGGAGCCGGAAGAGAAGTTGAGTTGATCGCTAGATTCTTAACACCTGTATATGATTTCTGAAGAAACATATATATCAGTCCATTTTGCTTGATTAAATCTTCCTTGACGGGAAGCAATTCATATGCTTTGTACAATTTAAAGTTGATAATCTATTTTATATTAACATCTTATTTTATCATTTAACTATAATGAGTTAGATGGAAGAATAGTTGAGTTGATCGCTTGATTCCTGACGCATGTATACAATTTTTGGAGAGAAAGATATATATCAGTGCATTTCCTTGATTACATTATCTTTAATAGGCACTTCATATGATTTTCCCTATTTAGAATTCACAATCTATTTTATATTAGTATGTTTTTAGTGTCTCTAATATCTAAAATTAATAAAAATATAGTGAGTTTGATTTCTCATTTATCTACATGGAGCTGGATCCTAGAAGAGTAGTTGGGTTAACACCTGATTCTTAACACGGGTATATGAATTCTGAAAAAAGATATAATAGTACATTTACTTGATTACATCATCTTGAACGGGAAGCATGCACTTTATCTAATTTGCACTATTTAGAGTTGGCAATCTATTTTATATTAATATCATGTTTTTGTGGTCTCTAATATCAGATACTGATACAACTATATAGCGAATGCGATTTTTCATCTAGCTACAGGGAGTTGGAGCAGGAGGATGAATTTTCCGCTAGATTTTTAGTACAAGTATACGATATGGTACATAAGGAAGGTGGATGAAGTAAAAACAAGGTTGGCCGAACTACACGTCATTCATCGGTGTTTTAAGGTAGAATTGTTATAACTTTTTTCCTTTACTTTTAAGTTGTAAAAATTGATTAACCAAGATATGTTTCATAGGCACTCTAAAATCTAGAAAGACTAAGCGTTGTGGTGCTACTTTAAGTAATGAGACTTCAAAGCTAGACTACCAAATATCTTTAGAGTACTGATTTTGGAAATGTCAACTCGCTAATTGATTTCAAAAGTATTTTCTTTAAGAGGATTTCTAAATGAAATTGGTGAATCTGGTTCCAATTGTTAGCGTCTCTAATGTCCGATATCAATACAACTATATAATATGTGTGATTTTTCATTCAACTACAAGAAGTTGGAGCCGGAAAAACAATTGAGTTACCCGCTTGAATTTTAATGCAAGTATATGATTTTCTGAAGAAAAATATATATGTGTGTTTCCTTAATTACATTTTTTTTTTACGGGAATCACTTCATATGCTTTACACTATTTAGAGTCGGCAATCTATTTTATATTAATAACATGGTTTTTTTAATATATATAATATCAGATATCGATGCCTATATAATGGCTAATGACATTTCCTTGATTATTTCTTTGACAGGAAGCACTTTGTATGCTTTGCAATATTTAGGGTTGACAATTTATTTTATACTAATACCGTGTTATTTTTAGTGTCTCTAATGTCAGGTATCAACACAACTATATAATATGTTTGATTTTTCATTCAACTACAAGAAGTTGGAGCCTGGAAAACAATTGAGTTAGCCGCTTTATTTTTTAACGCAAGTATATGATTTCTGAAGAAAATATATATGTGTGTTTCCTTAATTACATTTTCTTTGATGGGAAGCACTTCATATGTTTTGCACTATTTAGAGTTGACAATCTATTTTATATTAATATCATGATTTTTTTAGTTCTCTAATATCATATATCGATGCCTATATAATGACTAATGAGTGTGATTTTTCATTTAACTATAATAAGTTGGAGCCGGAAGAGTAGATGAGTTGGTCCGTTAATTCTTAACACAAATATATGATTTTTTGAAAAATATATATATGCGTTTCCTTAATTACATTTTCTTTGACAGGAAGCAATTCATTTGTTGTGCACCATTTAGAGTTGTCAAACTATTATATACTAATATCGTGTTTTTTTAGTGTCTCCAATATCAAATATTGATATAGTAACTATATAGAAAGTGTGATGTTTCATTGAAATACCAATAATACTCGATATGGGTAATGTAGTGAACTACTTATTGATTTCAAAGGTCGGGTATAATTTATCAAAAGTATTTTCTTTAAGAGGATTTCTTAATCTCCAACACTTTAAATGAGATCGTAACTAATTGGTGAATAATTTGGTTCCGATTGTTAATCTACTAAATGATTGCTTCAAAAAAAAATGATAATTGGTGTTTTCATTGTACACTACAATTGTTAATTGAGATCCCTTCTTGGACGGGTGCGGGGCTTCGCCCCACTAAGGTGTAAGGATCAATTCCCGTTGTATCCGGTTCGAAGCACGGGTTAAATACAAACAAATATCTAATTATGTCTTTATAGCTTACAATATTTTACTTTTGATATTACTTAGATCTATTTATTTTAGTTTATTTGTAGAATTGATTATTATTTTATTATATTGCATGAAATTAATTTTCAAAACCATGTTAGATCTTTAAATTATAATAATATTATATATTTGATTATTATAAAATTTTAACTGATAATCGTTAATCTGTTGGATAATAATTGTATAAGCTTATTAGAACTTTTACTGGGACGGGTGCGGGGCGAAGCCCCGCCTCCGGAGACATGAACGACCGGTGTAAGAAATTCCAGCAGTCTCGGTGCGTAGCTCGGGTTTCAAACTAGTTTTCATAACGATTAAATAATCATCATTTATTCAGTGTTAGGGTGGAGAAAAAGGAAATATTGACCATGTAGTCGATCCTACACAGACGGCCGTCTTTGTGGACGGTGCTCTTTACTGGAAATACAAGTCCAAGATTTTAGCTTTCAATTTGGCTAGTGAGGAATTTTGGTTCATCCCATTACCACCACCTTGCTTTCAGGATGGCGGGGATTTTTGTTGCCATCTAGTCTCATTTGGAGGGTGCTCGTGTGTAGTTCATGAAAAATACAGTGAAGATGTGACAGATATATGGTCACTAAAGAAGAATAGTGCTTTAGAATTGGTACAGCAGGACAAATGGTGCTCGAGATGGAGTAAACAGTATAGTATTGCATACAAAATACACGGAGAATCATCGCTAAAAATTGAATGTCACCCGATTGCTGTAACAAAGAGTGGTAGAGTTCTAATTTTGTACAACAACGATCTTGTTGGAATTTTGGGTCAAAAATTATTATGTAAGTGAAAATTTATTTTGAAAGTTTAAACTTCAAGAGGTGTGTTTAAGGGACATGCCCTTTCACCATAAGACACTTAGTGCATAAGTGTTATGGAGAGTCACCATTAGACATGGTGAGTCACCTATGGATGAAAGGACACCTTGTAGAGTCACAATTGACTCTATATAAACCCATCTCCTAGTTTTGTTTTTATATAAGTTAGAAGAGAACAAAAACAAGTTTTTGAAGTCAAGAGTCAGAGTCACTTAAGAGCACAGTAATTGTCAACATTCGCTGGCCTAAAATTATTGTAGTGCTACTTACTATAAGGCGTGATCGTTGTATCTTGGAAGGCCACATCCATAGAACCGTGAGCACCGTATGCGGGGATGAATTGTTTTTAAGGAAAGAGGATTACCTCGCCTCAATCAACCAATCCGATAAGTCTTTCTAACTCTTTTTTTTTTAGTATTTTGTTTGTAGCATGAAAATGATGTCCGAGAAACCGAAACCGCATAATATTTCCAACAATCTTAAAGACAATTCAGTTTCTTTTCCGGTTTTCTCTAGGAATTTCATGTTAGTCAATTTTGTTTGGTTGTTGACCATGACATGCAGCTGATAAGAATCCCCTGGACAACTTTTGTGTTCGCATGAATTTCATCTTACCGTACACAGTATACTACATACTTTGTTGTATTTTAAAAGAATGATTCACCGGAATCAATTTATGAAAATCATGTGCTAGTCTTCGAATATTCTTCGTCTCCCTAATCTTCTGATATCATGCATGTATATATTGCTGTCACAATATGAATTTGGATGATATGCCATGCATCTCCCATGCCGTTGAATGAAAAAGTAGGATAATATGTTCGTAGTTTATTAGCATCCTGAGAACTATTGCCGTTCCAAGTGGCTGATCACGATAACTGCTCTTGTGAACGGTAAGTTGGATGCATATCAATGGCTTGTGATTCATGTTTCGACTATATTTCCGATTTCTACTCTTGGAAATTTTATATGTTGTTACATACATTTTAAGGTTTAGTGCCGTTTCATTGTGTTTGCATCTAATGATTTAGAAACTTCAAGATTGGTGTGTAGATACAAGTTCTACACATATGGGTTGTTCAAAACCTTGAGATGCCATGCAAACCTAAATCGCATCAGCGAAAAGGTGTCTGCTTAATGTGTCGGTTCATCTTAAATATGACCACATCAAGTTTTGGTTTGTAAAATCGGTTTTGTGTAACCGCATATTCTGGCGGAAGGTTTCCTTCTCTGTGAACTGTCACCATTCTCACAATGGTGAATAGGCATCAGTGAAAAATGGTTTATTGCTGGCACGAGAATACGTAGACACTTTATGCGATCTACTAAATCTTCATCTTATTAGTAGTTGGGGAAGAGGCCTGAGAAACAGTTAGAAACCGCAATTGATCTATACCCCAGCGTTTGTAAAATAAAGGAGCTCTCTCTCTACTTTAACAGGATTTCCTTTTATCGGATCGGCAATTAGAAATGCTGAGACCCATTTTCTCTGATTTTCTGGATTTTGGGGTGCCAGATTTATGTCCAAGAGAAGAGAACACTCTTCCGTTAGAGAAGGAGTGCTTCATCATGTTTGATGACGGTCATCAAATGCATGTTTGAAATTAGACTTTTCCTGCATTCCGAACTGGTAGGATCAAAGGGAAGTTTAATTGGAATATTAAGGACATGGTCCATTTATTGGGGGAGAAGATATCTCTGTACAGTTTTGCTAAATGGCAAAAGTTAGAGATTTAAGAATTTTAAATTCAAAAACAAACAAACATATGGTGACTACTTGGATTAGAAGTACAAACAGAGATGGTGACTGTTTGAATTTAGCCTTACTAATTCAGAGATTAATTTGGGCAAAATGTCACAAATTGGATTTGAGGGCTTAATGTGAACCCCACTGGTGAGACTTTGTCTCATATATGAATTCAAATTGACAATCAGAGATGTCATGAATTCTCGTTACTTGTGTAAATTGTAATTTCATGACAATAAAAGGATGATCATGAAATGCGGGGGAGAAGACAAAGTCTTAATAGCCTACGGAGATTAATATCCTACAGAGATTAATGCACTTCAAATGTGGGGGTATGGATTCCATATTTAAGCTACCTAAAAGAACTGCTTGGGAAGTGTATTATGAGAAAGTAAAATTTCAATTGACGTGTAACAAATTTGAGTTTTACTTTGGCACCTATTTTGCTAAGCAATAATAAACCTATTTTGCTAAGCAATAGCAAACTAGAATTCCTGATGTATATCATTGATGGATTTCTACCACAGAATTATGGGGGTGGTTGTCATATAACAAGACTGTTATAATGACCTATTCATCACAATGTGAGGTGCCTAAAATGGTATTATGGTGCGTTCCTTCAAATATAAGGTTAATGCAATACCATAAAGCAATTGCTCTCAAATGCGCGCATGTAAAAGAAATAGTGAATGAAAATTGTATCAAGCCGGTAAAGGATACAAATTCTAGAGAGAGCTTATAATTGCATCATCAAGGGGAATGGGCTTATAGCCTTACTAAAGAGTAAATTGCAAGCGGTAACCCAATCTAAGCGATTGGAGATCCCATGGTCTAGGTTCAAAAGGGAAAACTAAGTTGACGAACTCGCGAGATAACCTTTGAAAGAGATTTTCTCTTTCCCATTCCTATGATAAGAGCGGTGTTGCTGTCACGTAAGAGGTTGAGATTTTCTCTTAATGATTCCTATAGCTTAGTCTAACTAAGAAAAGTATGGCAGGATACTTTCAAATAGGAGATCACCTATAGGAGTGAGAAGTGGGGCCGCTTCTATGATAACTTTAAAGGCTAGGTTAATCTAGAGCACTCATAGAATTCCAAGAACGTTCAGGGCCGAAATGGACACAACCGAGAATTTGACGATTATAAGGAGATATAATGTGTGAGATTTATTGTATCGATTTACATCAACGGTGACAGGTTCAACGACATCGCGTCCATCGATTGGCTAGTAAATTGGTAGATTTTCACTAGGTTTGGTTCAAAGCCAAAAGCTACCATTTACCGATGCATTATATTTTCTCGCTTGTGCTCTTAAAAGTTTGTAAGTTTTGTTGAGTCAAGTATTTTCACTCATGTGGGGATTGTTGGAATTTTGGGTCAAAAATTATTATGTAAGTGAAAATTTATTTTGAAAGTTTAAACTTCAAGAGGTGTGTTTAAGGGACATGCCCTTTCACCATAAGACACTTAGTGCATAAGTGTTATGGTGAGTCACCATTAGACATGGTGAGTCACCTATGGATGAAAGGACACCTTGTAGAGTCACAATTGACTCTATATAAACCCATCTCCTAGTTTTGTTTTTATATAAGTTAGAAGAGAACAAAAACAAGTTTTTGAAGTCAAGAGTCAGAGTCATTTAAGAGCACAGTAATTGTCAACATTCGCTGGCCTAAAAGTATTGTAGTGCTACTTACTATAAGGCGTGATCGTTGTATCTTGGAAGGCGACATCCATAGAACCGTGAGCACCGTATGCGGGGATGAATTGTCTTTAAGGAAAGAGGATTACCTCGCCTCGATCAACCAATCCGATAAGTCTTTCTAACTCTCTTCTTGTTAGTATTTTGTTTGTAGCATGAAAATGATTTCCGAGAAACCGAAACCGCATAATATTTCCAACAGATCTTCTTCTCCAAGACCGGAGCTATGAAAAAAATCCAACATAGTAAACAATCTGATGGCTCAAGGCTTTACCAACCGATTATTCACATGAACAGCCAGGGCCGGCCCTGGGGTTTTGTTGCCCCATTTCATAGCTCTTGAAGTATGTATGACCAAGTTCACCGTATTTTTCTTTTTCTTAACAAAAGAGGTTATATTAATTAAAAAGGGTAATTACAGCAGGAAGTAAGGAACTAAGCTTCCCATATTACATATGTAACACAAATTCCTAGTTGAATAAAATCAAGTGAAGAGATAATTACCCCAAACTCACCATTAACACCTAGTTGTTTATTATTAGCAGTCAAAAATTTTGAATCAATTGAAAATGCAGAAAAGAAATGGGGAAATGAAAATACGATTACCTCACTAGTGTGATCATATTCGGATGTTACGAAAAACCCAAGCGTGATCATGGAATTCGTAAATGCTTATGCCTGCATCCAAGTGTATTACATGTTTTACCAATGAAACAAATTGTAAATATGAAAGAAGTAAAATTAGACAAGTGAGAGTTAAACAAATTTATAGGGCATTTACCACAACTTGACTGCTCCTCAGACTTGTTGATGCTATGATTAATATTCTATAGTGCCTGTTCTCCAACTGCAATAACAAACACAACAAATTAGCCCATTTTCTACCATGAAATCAAATAGCTGATCAAATCTTTGTCTAGTAAAACAAGGGAATCCGAAAATCCAAAGAACACAACTGAGGTGATAACAAAGACAAGGTATACTATGTACAATCTCACATAGAAAAACGGATTGAACTGAGCTGAAAGAGCAAGGGTGAAAAACGCATCCTATAAGAGACTTTTTATATATTTAGCACTAAGCCATTAAAGTAATTATTTATTTACAATATGCCCCTAAAATATTTTGAAATATGTCCATTTTTAGTGGTTTTCACGGTTTGAATCTTCATTTTTGGTTTTAGCACAAAACCACCCTTGACAAAACAATTTTTGCTGCCCCTATTTCAGTGCTGCCGCGAAGTCAACCTTCGTTGACCTTCCCTCGAGGCCCCGGCCACATGAAACAGCTTTGTTTTCTCTGAAAGGTATAATGAAGAAAGCATGAAAAGAAGTTCTTCTCAAGTAATATCGACTTGAAATAAGTTAGCCTGAGCCAATGAGATTTATACTCCTCCGTTCCACTTTAAATGATGTTTTGGAGTTTTCACATGATTAAGAAATAGATAGAGATGTGAAAATTTTCCATCTATACCCTTAAGAAAAGTCTTCAAACATTAGCATTAGATTAATAATTTTTTTTTTTTTTTTTTTTTTTATGTAGATAGTAAAAAAGAGTTTAAATATCAAGTGAAGTATTTTGGTGGGAAGAAAAAGTAGAAAAACAAACGAGTTTTTGGAGAGTTTTTTGAAACTAAAACCTTAGATTTCAATTCATCCAAACAATGTCCTTTTTATTTCACAAAAATGGTGAAAGTACGTAAAAAAAATTATTTTTTTAGTTTCTCAAAGCGGTTTACAGTTGGGTGTTTCCTTCACAGCCAACCATAAGACGAATTTACGGTTTGGTGATGATGAACTCCTAACCATAACTGGGTAAACTTGGAGAAACCCGATTGTAAATTTAAACCAGTTACAGTTGAGTTTTTCGGTTTTACTGTTAGGTTCGGTCTTGTTCGAACCCATCTGTTACTAGGTAAAACCCAATTGTAAATCAGTTAGTTAAAGTTTCTTTTGGGTCGTACCAAATTGTAAATCAGTTATTGTTGGTTTTTATTTGGGGAAAACCCAACTGTAAAACAGTTATTATCGGTTTTGGTAGAACCCAACTGTAAAACAATTAAGGTTTGTTTGTTTTTTTTTGGGAAAACCCAACGGTAAATGATTTTGAAACTTAACTTTTTTCTTGTACCGAATTCGATCAATCTAACCATTTCAAATGTAATTGGTTTGTTAATTACCATCACTTCTATCAGTTCGCTTGTTCCACATCTTTAATAGAGATTTCAATCGACGATTATAAGTTTTTCGAATCGCAGATTGATCGAAGACGGTGAAATGATTTGAATTGAAAAAAGAGGGAAGGATTTACGGTTGATGAAGGAGAGGGAGTTTAGAAGAAGAAGAGGAGCAGATTTTTGAATTAGAATTAGGTTTTGATTTTAGGTTTTTATTTTAGATGAAGGGAAACTTAGACATTTCTATAACATCAAACCCATTAACCAATTTTTTAGTCACTAAGAATCCATGTGAAGCCTCTCTATTAGAGGGTGAAGCCCCTATAATATTAGGTTTAAATTTATTAGAGCGGCATAGTGAGTTTTATTTTATACTAGAATATAACCCATGCCGTAACGGCACGGCTCGATAATAAGTAATTTCATATATTCTGATCTTGATTCGTAGTTCGTCTGCGGTTATTAAATAACATGACAGTTAGTTCCAGTATTATTTTTTTAATTGTTATATATTTAAACCGAGTTTATTTGAACATTAAGACGATCAACCAAGTTTTATACTTTATACTATTACACGTTTAATGGAGTTAAGAAATCAACTTAATATGATATTACTCACCAAAATCCGCCACTACCCCAAACAGTATGATACCATTTTTTTCTTCACCAGCATCCATTGGCAGAGTCCAGGGTTGACTAACCTGGCTATAGTCCCCCTTAAAATTCTAATAATTACATAAAAATCTTTAATTTTATCCTATAAATAGTACTTTTCCCATCTATACTTAGGATTTAGTCCTCCGAGCTTACATGTTTTTTTTTTGAAAAAAAGTATCCTCTTCAATATCAATTTCTGACGCCGCCAATACCACTACCACACATCCCCTGTAGGTTGTTGGACGTACTTTTAGTTTTCAATCACAAGTGCCATGTATAAGGTTTAGATTGAACAAAAGGTCGTCAATTTATTTGTTTCATTATTATTTTTTTCCGTTTAATATTATTTTTTACATTGCAATCAATTTTATATAAACGTTAAAAAATCATGATTTATACGATATGGTACCAAAGATAGCAGGGGTACCATTTGGGTGATCCAATGATCATGAACATTTTTTCCTATATGATTTGATATCATCCCTGGAATATACGGTACCTACCTTTATCAATCATGATAAAAACAACTAACCACATCTTTCACAGTACAATGGTATATGCGTCGCAACGACATTAACCTAATATGTCCACCATTATTCACCAACACCCGCCGCCACTACTTCCTCCACCACCACCACCATGAGAGGAGCCAGGATTTTGAGAAAGGGGGAGCAAAAATCCTTGGCAGGTTGCATACGGGTTTAAAATGGATTTTGGGGCCCACTTTATGATAAATGAGACCAAAAATACTTACAATTGGCTTGGCTCCGCCCCTGACCACCACTAATGTTTCCGCCTCCACCACTTTATAAAAACCGTCACCATTTCCATTACCGCCACAAATTCATTTGATATTATTTTTATTTTTATTAGAATTATTTATTAATGAAAATATATATTTTTTAAATTAATTAATTAAGAGGATATTTATAATTAAAATTTAACAATCATTTATTATGAAACGGTAATTAATTAATAAAACACTTTCATAATGAAAACAATTAATAGATCATTTATTATGAGTAATTAGTGAGCGCTAATTCATAAAGCACTTATAGTACTTAAGTTGAACAAACCACTAAGGTAGATTTATTTCCTCTTAGACAAATTTTGGCCGCTCTTTATGTAGCCTAACTTAGCCAAGTTATTTTATGGTAATGTCAAAAAACCATGATTTATACGATATGGTACCAAAAATAGCATGGGTAACATTTGGGTGACCAACTGATCATGAAGATTTTGTCATATATGATTTTATATCATCCTTGAAATATATGGTACATGCCTCTATCAATCATGATAAAAAAAAACCAACCACATATTTCACAATACAATGTTGTATGTGTTGCAATTACACATACCTAATATGTCCACCACTACTCACCAGCACCCGCTGCCACTACTTCTTCCACCACCACCACCATGGGGGAAATGGGGATTTTGAGAAAGGGGGAGCAAAAATCCTTGGAAAGTTTTTTTTTTTTTTGAAGCATAAGATTTATTAAGATTAGGACGAAATTACACGGTGATACTTTGTACGTATAGAATCTTCCATTACAATAGGACGAATACACGATGGTGTTATATGATCCCAGATGGTTGTCGATAGGTTTGCTAATGCGATATCGTCCGCCACTTTGTTTGCTAGTCCGTATGTCGCCTGATTCCCTTCCCAGTAATTGTGCTTTACGGTGAAGTGTGGAATTTGGGCCATTCTAAATTTGATTTCCGCTATCATATTGATTAAGTTCCAAGGTGGTTAGGTTGCTGGGTTTAAAAATCGCATAAGGTTTTACGAATGCGTTTCGAATTATACCTTTGGCCATTCGCGATCTGCAGCCGTTCTTGTCACGATAAGCATGGCCCAAGTTTCGGCCGTGAGGGCGGTGGTTATCCCTAGAGGTTGTGCAATTGCTAAGATTGTAATAGCTTCATCGTTTCTGCAGATGATACCCGCTCCTGCAAGACCCAAATGACCTCTAGCCGCCCTATCTTTGTTGATTTTTGATCCAGTCTGCGTGTCAGGTCTCCATCCCACTAAAATTGTGATTGAGTGTGGGATCATGTGCGCAAGGTTTGTAGATAATTCCATACCAGGTATCACCGGTGGGAGGTTGTGTTGAGCCGTGTATATTCCTGCTTTGAAACTTGATAGCCATTTGCATTACGGTTGTTGGGTTTGTTTGCTTTTGGTTGTATACTACATCATTTCACAGCTAACCAAAGGGACCGAGAAAACAAAGCGAGAATATTTGCAATGGCTTCATTTCGAGTTTTGTTTGAATGAGCTTGCATACGGTTTAAAATGGATTTTGTGGCCCAATTTATGATAAAAAAAGACCAAAAATTCTTAATTGGGCTTGGCTCACCGCTGACCACAACTAATGTTCGCCTCCACCACTTTATAAGAACCGCCACCGTTTGTACTACAGCGCAAATTTCAATTGATAGTATTTTTCTTCTTATTAAAATTATTTATTAATGGAAATAAATATTTATTAAATTAATTAAGAGGATATTTATAATTAAAAGCTTAATAATCATTTATAATGAACAATTAGCGAAACACTAATTAATTAATAAAACAGTTTCATAATCATTTATTATGTTCAATTTAAATACTTAATAATCATTTATTATGTCCTTGCTTTCTCTACTTTAGGGGAACTTGGCGAAGATACTTTAGGTTTTTTCAAGCGTTCGAAGAACTGCCTTGTTAGCAATGATGCTGATGCGGCTTGGGTAGTTTCATTTTTATAGATTAGGCATTCTATTCAAGGGGAATTGGAGCCCAACTTGTTGTTAGGTTACCAACCAAAAGCTTTGTATGATTTTCATTCGTTTAATAATGAGAAAAAGTAATAGATTATTTATTATGAGCAATTAGGGAAACACTAACTCATAAAGCACTTAAAGTATTTAAATTGAACAAACCACTACCATAGATTTATCTCCTCCTAGACAAATCTCAGCCGCTCTTTATCTAGCCTAACTTAGTCAAGCTTTGTTTTGTATTTAAGACTAGCCCTTAACCCGTGCCGTAACGGCACGGGCCATGATGTTGGTTCATTTTTAATATATCGTATAATTTGTGTCCCGAATACTTACAACTCCTTATGATTTAATATGTGTTTGTCATAAAAATAGTTGGGATTTTCCTCGCTTTTTTACTTTGTTTTTTACTTTAATATTTTACCGCCGGAGATTTGCTCAAACGAAAGAAATATAATCTTAACTTCCAGACACTTTTTTATTTAGGTTCATTGTCATAATGAGATAATGCTCTACGTGAACATGGAAGTTTAAATATTTTATGGAAATATTTAAGTCAAGCATCGCTCATCTCGGTGAAATCAACTAATCAATATCGTCCATAAAAGTCTCCACATGCTCCTATTTCGCTCCCATTTCATATATCATGGTCATGTTGCCGATCCTCCAAATAGGAAGAGAATTGTATTTTTTGCATCGAGCGAATGATACAAACTATCCAATGTGACATGATTTTCTGTAATTTTTCAACACCCATTAGATGACAATGTTTAAAATGTGTACCCATTACCTTTTCGAAGGGATTGTATATATGAGACCCTCGCCATTAAATCTTCAACAAAGTATTGTGCCCAACAATTCCTTAACGAAGGCTTTGGTAACTTAAAAAGTCTTGGACATTTTGTCACTTCCGTATGTTCCTACCTTCACTTGGAATACAATCTGGCGACACATTACCTCATAAAGAACCTTGAACACATATTGTACTCCATGATCCTATTTCAAATTAATAGATTGTCAATAGATCCTTTACCAAAAGTTGACATATTCTACGTTGAATATTTATAAAAAAAAAAAGTTCGGGTATTGTGGATCGTTGCTTTTTAAGACATGTAGTTTTCAAAATTGGCCTCTTCAAGTCCCACGGCTTTCTAAGTTTATATATCTTGTTTGTTTTTAACATTTTAGTTATCCATATTATGTTTGTTACTAACTTTAAACTTGATGTCATCTTCTTCTGAACTTTATGTGATTTAGAATCGAAATAGTTATACCTCTTTCATTTCGTATCAAGTAATCCGTTGTATATCCCAACAATTCTTCTACAACAATTCCTTTCTTTTGCCGTTTCCGAACCATCGCAGCCATTATTGTCAAACGCAACTGCATCTAATTTATGTTGATGTTATGTATTTACAATGTTCATTTTTCTTAAATAAATAGATTGTGGAAAAACTAAAAACAAAAAACAAAAAACATAAATATTACATCGGGTCTAAGTTACTATATTCAAAATACTCAGGACATCATACGGTGCCTTGTTTCCTCAAATTCCTCGTTGCATTCTAGACAGTATAGGCAACACCAATCATTTACGAAGTGATCTATTTGCGCAAGTGTGGTCAATGTATCCCTTGCCTGTAATAATAATAACAACACGTCAATTTTTTCAAGGCATCCAATTGTAAATGGTATCAATCTAATAGATTTGAATTATACCTCGATCTTAGATATCACCTTCTTTTCACATAACATAGCAATTGAGGAAGGACAAATCTTGACCACTCTTTACATAGGCAGAGTTAGCCAAACTATGTTTTGCAATTGTCTTACGTGAAAATTATTATTAATCCATATTTTAGTCAGCTCCTATCGAAGCCGATTTAATTAGTCTTATAGAAAGTTAATCTTAAATTTTTGACCTTATCTCTTGACCAAATTATTGAAGTATTCTCAGTCATGTTCTGCGTGTGATCTACCCATCCTGTCTACTCTACCTTCTAACCTGATGAATGAAACCTATACGTATTGATCCATAATTTGATATTGTTGTTTTGTCATCAAGAGGTCGCATGATTTGAGAATGTAAAATATAAAAATATTCTATAAACATCGGAGGCGAAATTTAGAGTTTTTTATGATGATTTTGAAGAACAAACATAATTTTCAAACAAATATTTTAGAATGCAAATACATTTTCCTTGGCCAATAAGGTTTATATCCGGAATTAAGTGAAAGTTGTTGTCTTTGTAGGTAGTTGTCGCGAAACAACTCGACATTGATGGTCTTTCGGAAAAGAATGTAATAGTACTTGAGAGAGCGATAATGTTCTCTTACACGGGTACACCAATTGCCTTTATATAATACGGATGATCGAACAGTCATGATCATATTGTATTATACGTTCTGGTATCATCCTTGAAATATTTGGTTTTTGTCCTTATCAATCGTGCTAAAAACAACCAATTACATCTTTCACAATACAATAAAACTCACTAAAAAGCAAAAACTATTATTATAAACTACTATTACCAACACCCGCACCACCATAAAAACCATCCACCGCCACTATTTCTTCCACCAATAGTAATGTTACCGCCTCCACCATTCACAAACACCCGCCACCGCTTATACTAACCCTACTTCCACTACCACCATTAGAATTAATATAGTTTTAACATAAATTTATGCATTTATGTTAGATTATTAAAGGGACATTTATAATAGAAATTTAATTAATCATTTATCTTTGCCAAGAACAAATCCTGACAACTATTTACATAAACAAATCGATAATAAATAATTTCATATGTTCCGATCTTGATTAAATGTCGTTCGTTTATTTATTACATAACATGGCAATTGATTGCACCAATTTTTTAAAATGGACATGTGTTTTATCGAGTTTATTAACATTAGAATGATCAACCACGTTTTATACTTTATAACATAACGTTACACATTTTGTGGCGTTACGAAATTAGCATAATATGTTTTTATTCACCAATACCCGCCACCACCATAAAACCACATGAATCCACTTTTTTTATCCACCACCACCTAGTGGCGGAGCCAAGGTTGACTAACTGGCTCTAACCCCTTAAATTTTTAATAACTTCATAAATTTTTTAGTTTATTTTATAAATAGTACTTTGTCCATATATATTTATGGTTTAGTCCACCAAAGTTAACATGTTTCTTTTTTTTAAAAAAATAGGCCTCCTAAATGTCAATTTTTGACTCCACCACTGCCACCATCACTGTCGCCCATCCTATTAGGTTGTTGGACGCAATTCTAATTTTCAATCACAAATGCCATGTATGAGGTTTAGATTGAACAAAATTTCGTCAATTGATTAGTTTCATTATTTTTTTTTCCATGTATATATGCTTTTTTTGTATTTCAATCAATTTTATTGCAATCATGAGGTTGGATACAGGTGGAAAATGGAATTTGTATCCCATTTTACGATAAAAGAACAAAAATAAATATAATTGTGCTTGGCTCCGCCCTTAACCACCAATAATCTTCCGGCCTCCATCTCTTCTACTACTCATTGTCGCAGAAAATGTCTATTGATTCTATTTACCAAAATAACTTATTAATAGAAATAAATATTATAATTAATTAAGAAAACATTTATAATTAAAAAATGATTAGTCATTTATTATAATAAATTAGTGAAACACTAATTAATAAAACACTTTATAATGAATAGATTATTTATTATGTGCAATTAGTGAAACACTAATTAATAAAGCAATTATGGTATTTAAGTTGAACAAACCACCACTGTTGATTTATCTTTTCTATCAATTCCAACCAAGGTGGAACACTGGTTAGAGGACACTCTTATGACACAATAGGTCACGAGTTCAAACCTCCCCATTATAATTTTTGAAATTCCATATCTTGACTTGAGTATTCATTTTTCATTCATAATATTGGAATTAATGCCACGTGTGGGAGTTGTAGGGGGTGGTCGGAAAACCACAAACCCTTGATTTATCTTTCCCACGGACAAATCCCGACCACCACTCGGGCAGGCAAACTTAGCCTAGCTTTGTTTTTGTATTCTTGATGATAACAACCAGAATTAAATATAATCGTAAATTTTATAAACAAAAAGCGATCGATGTCGTGGCCTCGCTTATTTTTTTAAAACATGATTAAAAGTCATAATTTTTGTCCACCTTATTCTCTCTAAAGTAGGGCTGCACAAAACCGACTCAACCCACCAACTCAACCCACACCCGCCTGAAATTACCCGCACCCGACCCAACCCACCTAGGAGCGGGTCGACTATGGGTCACAGCATCAAAACCCACCGTATGGTGGGTCATTCAGGTGACAGCTTCCCTCACCCGACCCAACCCACCTTCCCGCCTAAATATTTCTAAGTTAATTCTAACCCTTAGATTACCTATCCTAGATGAACCATAGGCTAGTTGAAGTAATGATATATAATGCCCTAACCTAATCATCGCTAAGTTCTCTTGATTCCCTTCAGCGGCAGCCTCTTCTCCCTCTCAGACTCAGTTTCTTTTTTCACTTTCTCTTCGCTTTGTAAATCAAATCACAGCATCACCAGCGGCAATCAATCAACATCGTCACCAGCACAGTAGCAAACCAACAACCAAAGGTGAGACTAGGAATCATTATAATCACTAATTAGGGTTTTGTTTCATAAGATTCTTTTTGGGTTAGCTTATTTCGATTGGGTTCATAATTCTTATTTCAATATTGTTTCTTCTTTGCAGTTTATTTCAACAATACTATATTACCATCAATCAATGCTGATATGAAGTAGAAGCGCAAAAGAGAATAAGTTTGTAACTGTAATGTAATGTTCAATGTATTTTATGGCGGGTAACCCACCACCCCCGATCCAACCCACCGTAATGTGGGTTGGGTGAAACCGACCCATTGTAATGTTGGGTTGGTTGCGGGTGACAACCACGTTACCCACCATCAATGGGTTGGGTGGTGGGTGAGGCCAAACCCGACCCAATTCAACCCATATGCAGCCCTAACTCTAAACTATCGTGAGAGACAAACAATATTTGAATTAGAAAACATAAATAAATAATCAAAAAAATTTACAGCTAGTTTGATGCCTAGTCCAACATTTTAGGACACATTCTTGGATGACAAAAAGGTCATTAGAAATAGATTTCACACAACCCCTTATCCAACTATTCTCTTACTACCTATTCTACCACCGATTAATTAACGTTAATTAATCGTATTCAGTATTAATTAATCGTGTTAGATGTAAGATTAACTAATGCAAATCGATCTTCAAAAAAAACATCAAACAACTGAAAAATTTTGATTTTTTTCCGAAAACACTAGCCACAATCGGTTTACGTTTATGCACTTGTAAACCGATTCCGGTTATTGTTTTGAAATAAACAAAGGACTTCTAGAACCGGTTGACGTATACATAGGTAAAATTTGATTCATATAATCGGATGTTTTGATGTCACATAGTTGATGGGGCAAAACGAGTTGCTGGTTTTTTAGGAAAGTGAAGAGACAATCATGCGGACGGGACTCATCGACCGAGAAAATTGCTTAACCTCAAATAGATGCACTACACGGGATTGCTTTGAGTTTGAGAGATCAATCTGTAGGACTCCGGGCTAAACCAAGACAATGGCCGTTCGAGTCAATTAGGTCACAAAGAGAAGGAAGAGGGTCGATCTGTAGGAGGGAAGCGAGAAAATGTGTGAGATCAATGGTGATCAAGGATTGTGAATGTGTTGTAGGTTTCTGCAAATGATTTCTTTGGTTCGAAAAAGTTTGAATTTCTACTCCGTTGAGAGTGATCGTTCAGATGAGAATTCTCGTGATAATTCCCGTATATCTGTGATTGTTAGATTGTCCTTCAATCTTGAATTCAGAGACTTATTTATATTTCCGGAATGTAGACACATTTATATCCATTAAGTGTTACGGTTGTCGAGGGAAAGAGTGGGAAAATGGGAAATCATGGTTAAACCAGTCCGAGGTCGTGCAGAGACTTGGTTAACTGTCCACCCACTACTTTGTTAACTCCCTCAACTGCTTTCACATCGTGGATGAACACACGTGTCGTAGGCAGCCAGACCAAAACCCTAAATAATATCCCCCATGTGACATGATTGATGTCTCATGATTGTGGAGTCTGCAAGGCATACGTGTATTTAATTAGCCAGTTGTTGAATTGATTAGACGTGAGTCTAAGTATTGTTGAGTCCAACATGATTGAAGAATGCTCTAAGTATCATGGATCGAACATGTCTCTTTGGGACATATGTATAGTTCATAGCATGAGCAAATATTGCTCGATTGATGAATTATTAAACACTGTCCATCTGAGAAAATATTGCTCATTTTATGGATTACTAAATATTGATAGGTGAACAAATATTGATAGTCCAGGCAAATATTGCTCGTCGAGCAATATTGCTCACTTAGACAGACCTAATAATAAAATATCATTTTAAATATTGGCAGACTAGACCAAATATTATATAATTAATCAATATGTTGATTGCCGGATCAATATAAAATTATTAGTGCCTAAACTTGTTCAGAACTATGATTTGCAGAGCGTTCATTTCAAAACCCTAATTTTGATCGATTGTTGATCAATTGATGATTTACTGAAAATATATCGCTAAGTGAGAGAGGGATCGACTACATAGGATGATGGCCGACCATGTAGCTCCCAGATGCTCGAATGAGCATGCGCCAAAGACAAAGTCCTTTGTAGAGCAGTTGGTGAAAAGATGATTAAATACTGGTTTAATATATCATTTATTAAAATAGTGATGTCTGAGCATTCGGCAATAAAACCTAGTTATGGAGAGGTGAGGGACTATCCAAGAGGTATGAAACCGGTCCTTGGTGGTCATGGGACCGGCTGGTGGTCGTTTGAACAAGTTCCAAGTTGGTTGGAAAGAGTTTGAATCCAATTATGAGTTATAGAATATTAATTAGGCCAAAATTTTGAAAGAGTATGGGACCGGCTCCTTGCAAGCGTAAGGTCTGACCTAGGTCGGTCAAGGTGGCATGCCCGTGTCATCATAGTGTCCGTGTCTCAGTCCTGAGAATTTTGTTATTTTCTGGTGCACGTTTGAGTAATATTTTGGATTTTCATAAGAGTTTGATCTTGACTGAAACTCTCTCGAATGGGCAAGTAGAACTTTGCTCGTGCGACCAATATTTTGAGAATATTGAAATAATGATATTTTAATATTTTCCGTGAGTAGCCTAGTCGGTCATGTGACCATTTGATGGTTTGAGCAATATTTGAGAAAATATGAAAAACTAGGATTTTTGCTCAAACGAATGAGTTTCAAGAGATGAAGGAAATAATAATAATAATAATAATAAAATAAGGGATTATAGGGTGTGGCACCGGCCATGGCTAGGGCATGGCCGGCCAATGAATGACTGGTCCCATGACACCCTTTCCTATTTTTTATTATTTTTCATCGTATGAGGGAAATATGGAGAATCAACCATGGAACAGAATAATGAGATAAATATATTATTTTCTAGGAATTCAGTTGATGAATGACACACTAGAATTAATCTATGAATTGGTCTACTCTAGCATGCGAGATGTCTAGGAGCGAGTTTATTCGAGAATCGAGGTATGAGATAATGGAAGCATCATACTCGTTCTGAATATTGGTAGTGTATAGTCAGGGAACAACAAATAGGGTGACGCCATGAAGACGTCAGCGCTCTATACTAGCATGCAATATGTCTAGGAGCCGTCCAAGATTCTATACACATTCTCTACATAGTCACGGAACAATATGGCATCTTGAATATGTTAACGCTCTATACTAACATGCAATATGTCTAGGATCCGTCCAATCATTTCGATTCTACGTAGAGGTGTTGATGAAAGAAGTGTCGAAAAGCTCAGTTGAGAAGCTTTACAAGTAGCATATTTCATCAGAGCTCTGAGAGGTTGTTCGCTCAGTCAGAGATCGTGAAATGGTTCACAGATCATAAAATATGAGTTTCATAGACATTTCTGAAGCCGGATCATAAACATGATTATGATTTTACAATTTTACCCTTTTTCGAAAATCCATCATCAACATGAAGTTCCCTGCTTAGTGAGGTAAAATCATGTTCCGCAGTAAGCACTGGATGGTGATTTTCCAGTAAACGAGATAAGTAGTTGAACTTAGTCGTAAAAGGCATTTCCAGAATCCCTGATTTACTCCAATGATGTCATGTACAAGTGTTAGAGCATGGCTCGGTTGAACCCACCAAGCGTTGGTATGTCAAGTTTGGTTGTCATATTTTAGTGAATCAAAACTCATGTTAAGAGTCGCTTGATTATGTACTAGAGTCAACTTCGTATAGGTTAGCTTGAAAGTATTAGGATATGAGACATTACAAGTATTGTGAAGTCTTGAAGATGTGAAGAAGCAAGGAGCTACAACGACAACAATCATCCTTCCACTTGAGGTTAGTGATATTTGACTTGAACTGTTTCATTCCCTAACATATCTTTCAAGTCGTGCATATTGAAAACAAAACTGCGAAGCATATTTGAACTCTATATAGACATAGTTTAAGGAATACAATACGAGGTTTATTGCTTAACCATTAAACTTTGTAGATAAGACATCGCCATAATAATTTGAATGCTATTATGATTATGTATGGGTATGAGGTGAGGATTTCATCCTAGGGAACAATATTTTACATGTGTTCTAAGGAAGTAAGTTCATAAACTTGTTTGTGAACCGAAAAGGAAATTGCCAGTGTTATTGGTTTTGTTATTCATTGCATATCTTGTGAACAACCAATATGTGTGATTAAGTATAACCGCTCACAACTTGTTTGTGTTCTTGGTAGAACTATTCATAAAGGCCTGACTTATGTATTGGTATGAATTTTATTAGTGAAACCGATCTTAAGTGATCACCTGAGATGGTATGATCGGGTTTGTGATTTTCGTCGACCAAATATGGGAAAGGGGAACCGATCCTAGTAAGAGGTGTAGTACATCACAAAGGGAAACCGATCCTTGTATGGGGTGCAACAAGGTTTATAGCAGAAAGGGGAACCGATCCTATGGACATGTGCAACACGTTTTTAGGAAAAGGGGAACCAATCCTATGGACATGTGCAACACAGATAAGTTAGATACCATATATATGTGGGGAACCGATCCTAGTACCTAGTCAACCGAATTTTGGAAAGCTAGTGTGACTATGCACAGTATACACATGGAAGGTAGAATCGAAACTTTTTTTGGTAGAACCGTTAAACCCATGATTGTGATTGAATGTTTGTTTGATCAATCACATAGTTCTTGAAAGTCAGATGAACCAATTCTAAACTTGTTTGGAAGTGTGGAAATCGGTTTCAAGGTTGTAAGTGTGAAAGAGAACTTACAAAGTAAGGATGTTGACATACTTTAAACATGTGTTGTGAATGTTTATTTATTAAATTGTTCAAAGATATTCCTTAATAGCTAAGGGAAGAGAATCTCAGGATCGAAACATAAGTAAGTTAAGAATCTTTTAATTGAGGTTATTAATTTCATTTTGTAGGGAAATATAAGAATTAGTAATGTGCATTTACTAATTAGATTTTCCGAGAGATTTCGATCATTATTTTTGGAGCGAGAGAATTTCCGGGAATTATGGAAACCGAATTTGTGCTTTAATGAATATCTTGAGAATATTTTCGGTTTTGGAAATTCCTTGGTGTCCAAACTTCCTTGTCTATAAATACTTGAAGTTTTCCTTTCTAGCAAACAAATCCTTCGTAACATGAGACTTCCTCTTTTGTTGTTGTTATCGTGTAGCTTTATTCGGAGAGTAGAGTAACTAAT